>JAPYKE020000033.1:0-600000 GCA_028554795.2 Sinohyriopsis cumingii
AGATGACAAAACTGGATCATTACATCAGTTCTACATGAACAATAAGATTGCCAAATTAATACAGCAGTTATGTATGACCAAGTTAGATTGTCAGATTGTTACAGATGACTTAACTAGATTGTTGCATCATTACAACAGTTGCAGATGACCAAATCAGATTGTCAGATCATCATAAGCAGTTTTAGATGACCAAATTAGCTTGTCTGATTAATACAGCAGTTATAGATGACCAAATTAGCTTTTCAGATTAATGCAGCAGTTATAGATGACCAAATTAGCTTGTCAGATTAATACAGCAGTTACAGATGACCAAATTATCTTGTCATATTAATACAGCAGTTAAAGATGACCAAATTAGCTTGTCAGATTAATACAACAGTTATAGATGACCAAATCAGATTGTCAGATCATTACAGCAGTTATAGATGACCAAATCAGATTGTCAGATCATTACAGCAGTTATAGATGACCAAATCAGATTGTCAGATCATTACAGCAGTTATAGATTACCAAATCAGATTGTCAGATTAATACAGCAGTTAAAGATGACCAAATTAGCTTGTCAGATTAATACAACAGTTATAAATGACCAGATCAGATTGTCAGATCATTATAGCAGTTTTGAAGTTCAAACACTTTAGAAGAATAGATCTGATGCACCCTCCTGCATGTCATAAGAGATAACTAATGAAGGAAACCTTTCTGGCCCTGGGATGCACCCTGTGTTAATGTTCCAGCAAAGAAGTTCTTGGACATTTAGCAATAAATTATTAATTTTGCCTTAATCTTCTATTTTGATGCTGTTTTGGGATCATTAAACTTACTCTGTACTATTTAGCCAAGATCATTAAACCCATATATATACATACATGTACTTTTTAAAATATTTGTTTGGGCATATAAATTTTCTAACAAAATTGTTTCTGCAAGTTAATGCAAAATCCACTTGAGATAGACAAACAAAATATTGCAAGTTTATTTACATCCAAATACAAAATTAAATTTCAGGCACTTTAACCTACCCATATTGGTGAACTTCTTGAGAGGCAAAATTTAAATCTGACCAAACAACATTAATTGAACTGCTGGCCACTGTTATTGGCCTGCATGGATTTAATACTACTAGTGTTGTTTCATGTTCATTTTCAGTGTTCCAAAACACAAATTTTCTTATTTACAGAATTGTGGCTCGTGACATAGGAGGATCTGACCCTGAGAGAATGGCTGCCCCCAGAGTGCAGGAGTATGTTGAGAATATTTTCAAGGACACATGTATCAAGGTATAAGAGTAAAACTACATTTAGCCAGACACTTTTACCTATATCATGTTCTTTTTCATTCTCCATGACCACAAAAGAAATATAAACTAAGTTTGGGGACCACCAGGCCACTGGTGGATGCCATGCAAGATAAGTCCCATAGAATTATGAAGTTAACATTGTAGATATTTAATTGTCTAGAAACTGCATTGCATTTAATTTAGCGTGAAATCACATTTTTTATGCCACTGTTATAAATATATCAGAATTATCAGATTCATGATATAATAATGTAACAGATTACTAATTGACAACATGAATGTTTATATAGATATGATGCAGAATTGTATGCCATAGTTATGAGTATTTGTCTTTAAAAAATATGCATTCACATTAATAACTTATTTGAAAATTTTGCTGCCATTATTAAATTTGTGAAAATGTCATACTTGTTAAAGTGCTGATGTAGACAGTAATTAGAATGATCAGTGATGAAGAGCTGATTGTTTAAAAGAAATACATGGTTGTGTTGAGAACTCTATATCTTGATGGAGCTGAGTTCATGTGGGTTGCTGTTCCCCCTCCTTTACTAAATCTACCAGTTCATTGCTTTGGTTATGCACTTCCATTTGGGAGGAGAGAGTTTTGTAAATTGCCTATTAAACTGGTCCATGTTGTACATTGGGCACTTGTATTACAAATGCCTTTAGTTGTAGGATAGGGGATTTTCAATTCTCCCTGTGTTTGGTGGGTGATGTAGCATGTGGTGTTTGTTCAGGACTCACCTAGCAGGATATCTGTCATTGGCTGACAGTCACACAGTGGAATAGGGTAGCTAAAACTATTTCCAAAGTTTGGTGATTATTCAGTACTTGCTTACATGAATATTGACAGCTGAACACTGGAATAAGTAAACAGAAAGCCATGTGACAAGAGCTGGCAAAACTGGAAAAGACTTGGAACTCTTGTCACCAACACGCTTATCTTGGTTTGATTTCTGCATCGATAGCATATAAATTGGGAATATATTCTGCAGTGACCTACTCAAATCTGCATTTTTTACATAATCATTTGCATACTTTACTCAATATTTTGCATAATTTATATAATATTTTGAATAATTTCATAATATTTTGCAAAAGTGGTAGCCCTGCCCAGTGTTTGGTTGATAAGTCATCAGATGTTAAATTGACCAATCAATGATCCCAGTTGTCAACAGACTAGTTAGACTGAGAATCAACTGACTCTATGTAGTTAACATAGTACCACTTGTTTGTCTGACACCTGGATATTTTTACTCTGTCATGTGTACAAATTCATCTTACAACAACCTTTATATTTATGGTCCTTTTTCAGCAAATATTTTTAGTTACTTTAAAGGGCTACTGAAACATATGCATGCAAATCATTATAAAAAATCTTTAATATTATAACCATTGGTTCCCTGATCGATAGACAGAGGATGGTCAGAAGGCCAGTCATACTGTGTGTTTGTGTGTGTTGTGGATTTTTAATATAGCTTTAACAATTTCAAGACAGTCTTGTCATTACAATGTCTGCAGATTGTGACAGTTTATAGTGATGTCTAGCACAGGGGCCTCATGCCACAGACATGTAGCATCATGTCCCACCTAGTTAAATTATCCTGACACCAGGCCAACCAATCCTAACACTAACCTCTTAATGCTGAGTGCCAAACAAGGCAGCTGTTAGTACAATTTTTTTATAAGTCCTTGGTATGACTCGAATGGGGTTTGAAACTGGGACCTCCCACATCTGGGACAGATACTCTTACCACTATGCTACCTGAGCAATTAATGTAATTGTTGGCAGAGTAAAGTCATTAGGTCAGTCATACAGTAATTGTAGGCAGAGTAAAGTCATTAGGTCAGTCATACTGTAATTGTAGGCAGAGTAAAGTCATTAGGTCAAACTGTAATTGTAAGCAGAGTATAGTCATTAGGTCAGACATACTGTAATTGTAGGCAGAGTATAGTCATTAGGTCAGACATACTGTAATTGTAGGCAGAGTATAGTCATTAGGTCAGACATACTGTAATTGTAGGCAGAGTAAAGGCATGAGGTTAGTCATACTGTACTTGTAGGCAGAGTAAAGTCATTAGGTCAGTCATGCTGTAATTGTAGGCAGAGTACAGACATTAGGTCAGTCATACTGTAATTGTAGGCAGAGTATAGTCATTAGGTCAGTCATACTGTAATTGTAGGCAGAGTACAGACATTAGGTCAGTCATACTGTAATTGTAGGCAGAGTAAAGGCATGAGGTCAGTCATACTGCACTTGTAGGCAGAGTATAGTCATTAGGTCAGTCATACTGTAATTGTAGGCAGAGTACAGTCATTAGGTCAGTCATACTGTAATTGTAGGCAGAGTACAGACATTAGGTCAGTCATACTGTAATTGTAGGCAGAGTAAAGTCATTAGGTCAGACATACTGTAATTGTAGGCAGAGTAAAGGCATGAGGTTAGTCATACCGTACTTGTGGGCAGAGTAAAGTCATTAGATCAGTCATACTGTAATTGTAGGCAGAGTACAGACATTAGGTCAGTCATACTGTAATTGTAGGCAGAGTATAGTCATTAGGTCAGTCATACTGTAATTGTAGGCAGAGTACAGTCATTAGGTCAGTCATACTGTAATTGTAGGCAGAGTACAGACATTAGGTCAGTCATACTGTACTTGTAGGCAGAGTAAAGTCATTAGGTCAGTCATACTGTAATTGTAGGCAGAGTATAGTCATTAGGTCAGTCATACTGTAATTGTAGGCAGAGTATAGTCATTAGTTCAGTCATACTGTAATTGTAGGCAGAGTAAAGTCATGAGGTCAGTCATACTGTAATTGTAGGCAGAGTATAGTCATTAGGTCAGTCATACTGTAATTTTAGGCAGAGTATAGTCATTAGTTCAGTCATACTGTAATTGTAGGCAGAGTACAGACATTAGGTCAGACATACTGTAATTGTAGGCAGAGTATAGTCATTAGGTCAGTCATACTGTAATTGTAGGCAGAGTACAGTCATTAGGTCAGTCATACTGTAATTGTAGGCAGAGTATAGTCATTAGTTCAGTCATACTGTAATTGTAGGCAGAGTAAAGTCATGAGGTCAGTCATACTGTAATTGTAGGCAGAGTAAAGTTATTAGGTCAGTCATACTGTAATTGTAGGCAGAGTATAGTCATGAGGTCAGTCATACTGTAATTGTAGGCAGAGTATAGTCATGAGGTCAGTCAGACTGTAATTGTAGGCAGAGTACAGACATTAGGTCAGTCATACTGTAATTGTAGGCAGAGTATAGTCATTAGGTCAGTCAAACTGTACTTGTAGGCAGAGTATAGTCATTAGTTCAGTCATACTGTAATTGTAGGCAGAGTAAAGTCATTAGGTTAGTCATACTGTAATTGTAGGCAGAGTACAGTCATTAGGTCAGTCATACTGTAATTGTAGGCAGAGTACAGACATTAGGTCAGTCATACTGTACTTGTAGGCAGAGTAAAGTCATTAGGTCAGTCATACTGTAATTGTAGGCAGAGTATAGTCATTAGGTCAGTCATACTGTAATTGTAGGCAGAGTATAGTCATTAGTTCAGTCATACTGTAATTGTAGGCAGAGTAAAGTCATGAGGTCAGTCATACTGTAATTGTAGGCAGAGTATAGTCATTAGGTCAGTCATACTGTAATTTTAGGCAGAGTATAGTCATTAGTTCAGTCATACTGTAATTGTAGGCAGAGTACAGACATTAGGTCAGACATACTGTAATTGTAGGCAGAGTATAGTCATTAGGTCAGTCCTACTGTAATTGTAGGCAGAGTACAGTCATTAGGTCAGTCATACTGTAATTGTAGGCAGAGTATAGTCATTAGTTCAGTCATACTGTAATTGTAGGCAGAGTAAAGTCATGAGGTCAGTCATACTGTAATTGTAGGCAGAGTAAAGTCATTAGGTCAGTCATACTGTAATTGTAGGCAGAGTATAGTCATGAGGTCAGTCATACTGTAATTGTAGGCAGAGTATAGTCATGAGGTCAGTCAGACTGTAATTGTAGGCAGAGTACAGACATTAGGTCAGTCATACTGTAATTGTAGGCAGAGTATAGTCATTAGGTCAGTCAAACTGTACTTGTAGGCAGAGTATAGTCATTAGTTCAGTCATACTGTAATTGTAGGCAGAGTAAAGTCATTAGGTTAGTCATACTGTAATTGTAGGCAGAGTATGGACCATACATCGGTCATACTGTAATTGTAGACAGAGTACAGTCATTAGGTGAGCCATACTGTAATTGTAGGCAGAGTATAGTCATAAGGTCAGTCAAACTGTACTTGTAGGCAGAGTATAGTCATTAGGTCAGTCATACTGTAATTGTAGGCAGAGTACAGACATTAGGTCAGTCATACTGTAATTGTAGGCAGAGTAAAGTCATTAGGTCAGACATACTGTAATTGTAGGCAGAGTAAAGGCATGAGGTTAGTCATACTGTACTTGTAGGCAGAGTAAAGTCATTAGATCAGTCATACTGTAATTGTAGGCAGAATACAGACATTAGGTCAGTCATACTGTAATTGTAGGCAGAGTATAGTCATTAGGTCAGTCATACTGTAATTGTAGGCAGAGTAAAGTCATTAGGTCAGTCATACTGTAATTGTAGGCAGAGTACAGACATTAGGTCAGTCATACTGTACTTGTAGGCAGAGTAAAGTCATTAGGTCAGTCATACTGTAATTGTAGGCAGAGTATATTCATTAGTTCAGCCATACTGTAATTGTATGCAGAGTACAGACATTAGGTCAGTCATACTGTAATTGTAGGCAGAGTATAGTCATGAGGTCAGTCATACTGTAATTGTAGGCAGAGTATAGTCATTAGGTCAGTCATACTGTAATTGTAGGCAGAGTACAGACATTAGGTCAGACATACTGTAATTGTAGGCAGAGTATAGTCATTAGGTCAGTCATACTGTAATTTTAGGCAGAGTACAGTCATTAGGTCAGTCATACTGTAATTGTAGGCAGAGTATAGTCATTAGTTCAGTCATACTGTAATTGTAGGCAAAGTAAAGTCATGAGGTCAGTTATACTGTAATTGTAGGCAGAGTAAAGTCATTAGGTCAGTCATACTGTAATTGTAGGCAGAGTGTAGTCATTAGGTCAGCCATACTATAATTGTATGCAGAGTATAGTCATGAGGTCAGTCATACTGTAATTGTAGGCAGAGTAAAGTCATTAGGTCAGTCATACTGTAATTGTAGGCAGAGTATAGTCATTAGGTCAGTCAGACTGTAATTGTAGGCAGAGTATAGTCATGAGGTCAGTTATACTGTAATTGTAGGCAGAGTATAGTCATTAGGTCAGTCATACTGTAATTGTAGGCAGAGTAAAGTCATTAGGTCAGTCAGACTGTAATTGTAAGCAGAGTATAGTCATTAGGTCAGACATACTGTAATTGTAGGCAGAGTATAGTCATTAGGTCAGACATACTGTAATTGTAGGCAGAGTATAGTCATTAGGTCAGACATACTGTCATTGTAGGCAGAGTATAGTCATTAGGTCAGACATACTGGAATTGTAGGCAGAGTAAAGGCATGAGGTCAGTCATACTGCACTTGTAGGCAGAGTAAAGTCATTAGATCAGTCATACTGTACTTGTAGGCAGAGTAAAGTCATTAGGTCAGTCATACTGTAATTGTAGGCAGAGTATAGTCATTAGGTCAGTCATACTGTAATTGTAGGCAGACTACAGACATTAGGTCAGTCATACCGTAAATGTAGGCAGAGTAAAGTCATTAGGTCAGACATACTGTAATTGTAGGCAGAGTAAAGGCATGAGGTCAGTCATACTGTACTTGTAGGCAGAGTAAAGTCATTAGGTCAGTCATACTGTAATTGTAGGCAGAGTACAGACATTAGGTCAGTCATACTGTAATTGTAGGCAGAGTATAGTCATTAGGTCAGTCATACTGTAATTGTAGGCACAGTACAGTCATTAGGTCAGTCATACTGTAATTGTAGGCAGAGTACAGTCATTAGGTCAGTCATACTGTAATTGTAGGCAGAGTATAGTCATGAGGTCTGTCATACTGTAATTGTAGGCAGAGTATAGTCATGAGGTCAGTCAGACTGTAATTGTAGGCAGAGTACAGACATTAGGTCAGTCATACTGTAATTGTAGGCAGAGTATAGTCATTAGGTCAGTCAAACTGTACTTGTAGGCAGAGTATAGTCATTAGTTCAGTCATACTGTAATTGTAGGCAGAGTAAAGTCATTAGGTTAGTCATACTGTAATTGTAGGCAGAGTATGGACCATACATCGGTCATACTGTAATTGTAGACAGAGTACAGTCATTAGGTGAGCCATACTGTAATTGTAGGCAGAGTATAGTCATAAGGTCAGTCAAACTGTACTTGTAGGCAGAGTATAGTCATTAGTTGTCATACTGTAATAGTAGGCAGATTATAGTCATTAGTTCAGTCATACTGTAATTGTAGGCAGAGAATAGACCATACTTCAGTCATGCTGTAGTTGCTGACACTGCAAGTCTTAGACTTTTTGTTAAAGTATTTTCTAATTTTTGCAAAAAGTATATCCTCTCAACTATTTATCATTAAAATCCTGAATAAAAATCAGAGCACTGATATAATTTGGTTCTTTCCAGTTTCTATAACATCCAAATAGACAATTTTTTGAAATGTGGTACATATTATTTTACAGATTGATGTAATGCCTAACCCATTTTACAGAAATATGTAATATCTAACCCATTTTGCAGATTGATGTAATGTTTAACCCATTTTACAGATTGATGTAATGTATTACCCATTTTATAGATTGTTTAATGTATGACCCAAAGTTATTATCTGGTGAATATTGTTTTACAGGTTGATGTAATCTCAGATCCAGAAATATTTAAGAAGAAATATCCACTGCTAGCTGCAGTTAACAGAGCTGCAGGATGTAAGAAACTTTATATTATTGTTTGCTTATTCATTGTGCAGTAAAACCTGTCTTGAAAGCCCACTCTTATGTGAGACCACCTGTCTTGAGAGACCTCATTCTGAATGCACATATTTATTGATTCTATAATGTTATGACCTGTTTTGAGAGACCAACTGTCTTGAAAGACCAAAATTTTCTGGCAGAAGGAGTGGTCTTTCAAGAGAGGTTCTACTGTATCATATGTATTACAGTGTAAATATATAGGTATCACACTACCAGAAGTAAAGCTATAATTCTTTCAACCCTCTCATTATTAAAGCAGAATCACACTTGTAATGTGTTCTTGACAGCAGTAATTTTAAATGCCATTGATGATGAAATAAGCTTTAGCAGATCTTTAGAAAGCCAGATAAAGAAATGTAATAGACCATGAAATAAGTGTTGGTTTGCAATGTATGTACAAGCAGTGACTTTAATCCAACTGTACAATACTCTTTGGGGGAATCTACACTATTAGGCATAAATTGTTTATTTAAATGTTAATGATTTAAACATGATATGTAACAATAAGTAAAGACTAAAAACTATTGGACACATGTTTATTGAGAGAGAGAGATTCTCTTTTCTCTTGTATACAGTGATAACCAAGTACTATCAAATAGCATGAGTTAAATGAATTATACCAAGCTGTGAATAATAGCTTTTGCTTGTTTCTAAAATTAGATGAATATTCAACTGACTACATTAATATTATTTTACTAATGGGTATTACATGTTTCGGAAATATTGAAAATCAATTTTTAAAAAAGTGTACTGGCTGTTATTTTAGGTTATATCTTCTTGCTGAAATGGCAGATATTAAATGAAGAAGTGCACGTCAGAGAAGAAATCTTAAGCACAGACTCTCATGTCAAAATTTGAAGTATCCTCTATTCTCTCTGTTTTGTTGAAATATTGATAATAATTAATGGAATTGTTTCAAAGAGTGCCAAGTTCTCATTCATATTATCACAATTCCTTCTGTTATAATATTTAAATTTTCAAGTGATTTCATGTAGCTACCATGTAATACTAGGTACATGTTTACAAATGGTAGGAATGCATAGGTATGGATAAAAATACTTATTTTGCTAGTAATGGGTATTTTTTTTTTATTGGGTTTGTCCTGAAAGGTATTTAATGGCAGATTTGCACAGGAAAGCATTGTCAATGGGCATTATGATCATTGATTGCACAGTAAAAGGGTAAAAGTATAGTGTCATGATTTGTATGGATGTTTAGTAAGTATGATACAGGGAATACATAATAATATGGGTCAGATGGTCAGATTAATTGCTCTTAAGGAATAGATTGGGGAAAAATGACCCTTGTGTGTTTAAATTTGGAAAACAAATGCATTAAAACTGTATAATCAAATTGACTGATAAAACATGAAGAACAGCATAAAATCAATTACAGAAGGTTAAATACTCCAACAATTTACAAGCAATCATCCTAAACATGGCTTCACTCTGAGAACTCAAATGCAATCATCTTAAACATGATAATATTCAAACATTTCACAAGCAATCATCCTAAAGATGACAATACCACAACAGTTCACAATCAATCATCCTACAAATGACAATACCACAAAAATTAACAAGCAGTAATTTTAAACATGCTTTACTCCAACAGTTCACAAGCAATCATCCTAAAGATGACAATACCACAACAGTTCACAAGCAATCATATTACACATGATGATGCTCCAACAGTTCACAAGCAATCATCCTAAAGATGACAATACCACAACAATTCGCAAGCAATCATCCTAAAGATGACAATACCACAACAATTCACAAGCAATCATCCTAAAGATGACAATACCACAACAATTCACAAGCAATCATCCTAAAGATGATAATACCACAACAGTTCACAAGCGATCATCATAAAGATGACAATACCACAACAATTCACAAGCAATCATCTTACACATGACAATACCACAACAATTCACAAGCAATCATCCTAAAGATGATAATACCACAACAATTCACAAGCAAACATCCTAAAGATGACAATACCACAACAATTCACAAGCAATCATCCTAAAGATGACAATACCACAACAGTTCACAAGCAATCATCCTAAAGATGACAATACCACAACAATTCACAAGCAATCATCCTAAAGATGATAATACCACAACAGTTCACAAGCAATCATCCTAAAGATGACAATACCACAACAATTCACAAGCAGTCATCCTTAAGATGACAATGCCACAACAATTCACAAGCAATCATCTTACACATGACAATACCACAACAATTCACAAGCAATCATCCTAAAGATGACAATACCACAACAATTCACAAGCAATCATCCTAAAGATGACAATACCACAACAATTCACAAGCAATCATCCTAAAGATGGCAATACCACAACAATTCACAAGCAGTCATCTTAAACATGCCAATATCACAATAATTCACAAGCAGTCTTCCTATACATGACAATTCCACAACAGTTCACAAGCAATAATCATAAACATGATTTGACTCCAACTATTCTCAAGCAATCATCCTAACCATGATAATACTCCAGTAATTCACAAGCAGTCATCTTAAACACGACAATACTCCAACAATTCACAAGCAATCATCCTAAAAATGAACTACCACAACAATTCACAAGCAATCATCTCAAACATGACAATACCACAACAATTAACAAGCAATCATCATAAATATGACACTACTCCAACAATTCACAAGCAATAATCCTAAACATAATAATACTCTGACAATTTACAAGCAATGATTCTAAAGATGACAGTGCTCCAACAATTCACAAGCAATCATCCTAATAATGATACTACTCCAACAATTCACAAGCAATCATCCTAATAATGATACTACTCCAACAATTCACAAGCAATCATCCTAATAATGATACTACTCCAACAATTCACAAGCAATCATCCTAATAATGATACTACTCCAACAATTCACAAGCAATCATCCTAATAATGATACTACTCCAACAATTCACAAGCAATCATCCTAATAATGATACTACTCCAACAATTCACAAGCAATCATCCTAATAATGATACTACTCCAACAATTCACAAGCAATCATCATAAAAATGACAATACTCCAAAAATTCACATGCAGTGAATTTCAACATGAAAATACTCCAAGCAAATTCTCCTTTTCAATACTGTCTTACTATCACTATGGCCATATTGCATGATAATGCAATTTGAATTGTCAGTTACAACAATAAAATGCAAATATATTTTTGGTTATCACTAAATATTAACTAATTTCTGGAATTTTCATTAAATTTATTTTGTGTGAAACTGTATTTTAATCCATATTATGCTGTCCAATGATCCTATGAAGTCTGGTAAAATTGTGTGAACCAGCTGACTTAATATATTTTCTTTTTAAGAACCTGAAAGTCTTGACATCCATAATGGCTTTTATGCCACCCAAGTCAGATATACAAAAATGTCATTAGAGAGATATTTTATGATTACTACCATGTGCAATGGCTTTGAATTTTGGAACATTTGCAGGACATTTTTTTTGTAATCACTTAAATGTTTGGTGGTCACTTTGCCTTTTCTAAAAGGCAATTTCACAACAACTTCTATGTGAGATGAGACACCACTTTCTGCCTAGCTCCTAACTGTCCTAGGTGTTGATATACTTGCCATAAAACAACGTGTCATGCAAAAACACAACCATTTACTCAAAAACCCACTGACAATTGTCATATTTTGAAAGAAATTATTTCCATTAGCCTTAGAAGGTCACACAACTCCTAGAATACAACCTTTCACATTACCACATTAGACATGATTTGCATTAGCCTTAGAAGGTCACACAACTCCTATAATACAACCTTTCACATTGCCATATTAGACATGATTTGCATTAGCCTTAGAAGGTCACACAACTTCTAGAATATAACCTTTCACATTGCCATATTAGACATGATTTGCATTAGCCTTAAAGAGTCAGATAACTCCTAGAATTCAACCTTTCACATTACCATGTTAGACATGATTTCCATTAGCCTTAGAATGTCAAATAACTCCTAGAATACAACCTTTCACATTGCCATATTAGACATGATTTGCATTAGCCTTAGAATGTCAAATAACTCCTAGAATACAACCTTTCACATTGCCATATTAGACATGATCTGCATTAGCCTTAGAAGGTCACATAACTCCTAGAATACAACCTTTCACATTGCCATATTAGACATGATCTGCATCAGCCTTAGAATGTCAAATAACTCCTAGAATACAACCTTTCACATTGCCATATTAGACATGATTTGCATTAGCCTTAGAATGTCAAATAACTCCTAGAATACAACCTTTCACATTGCCATATTAGACATGATCTGCATTAGCCTTAGAAGGTCACATAACTCCTAGAATACAACCTTTCACATTGCCATATTAGACATGATCTGCATCAGCCTTAGAATGTCAAATAACTCCTAGAATACAACCTTTCACATTACCATGTTAGACATGATTTCCATTAGCCTTAGAATGTCAAATAACTCCTAGAATACAACCTTTCACATTGCCATATTAGACATGATTTGCATTAACCTTAGAATGTCAAATAACTCCTAGAATACAACCTTTCACATTGCCATATTAGACATGATCTGCATTAGCCTTAGAAGGTCACATAACTCCTAGAATACAACCTTTAGCATTGCCATATTTAGAGCTGATTTCCATTAGGCTTTAAAAGGTCAGATAACATGTAGAATACAACCTTTCACATTACCACATTTAAATAAGCAACATTGGCAATTACTATCTTTCTACAATAGCAGTTTCAGTTAGAGTTGTTATTTTGGGTGAGTAAAATTTTGTGTACTTGGCTGGATTTTGAGAGATTCTGAGGGTTGCTGTCAGTTTCAATATTTGTATTTTATTGCTGATTTTACTTCAGTATGCCTTCTTGACAATGGCAAATGTTGGTAGCCATATATAGTAGAAACAGGTAGGTTTTCTACTATCAAGGTTATATGGAAAGATTGTCTCCTGCTGACTTTTATGGGAAGTGTCTGTGTTGAGATACAAGTTACATCTATATACATGTCTCTGATAATATTCTATTTTGTTTACCATCTTGCTAAAATCATCTGTTGTTGTTCCTAGTGGAAAGGGTCTAATATGAGATTCAAGTGACAAGTATAGACATAAATCACTCTTGTTATATCTGTTTATTTAATAAATTTCAACTAAAATAAGTACACAGTACCAATAGTTTTTTCATAGACTTAAGTGTTTGGTGACATAAATATAAACTGTACACAGCGCTAATTGTTTTTCCATGGACCTCAGTGCTTGGTAACATAAATATACATTACACACAATATCGATTATTTTTTCATAGACTTCAATGCTTGGTGATATAAATCTACATTGTACCCAGTACTAATTGTTTTTCCATAGGCTTTAGTGCTAATGGTGACATAAATATACAATGTACACAGTACAAATTGTTTCTCTATAGTTCCAAACACTAACATTTGCTAAAATAAATATACTTTGTACCCTATTTTAGCAAGCATGTCACACACTGTCTTAGAGAACAAACTTAGATTGTCAATTTGATAAAGACAGAACCATGTACATTAGTTGACAGAACTTAAGAGAGATTACACCACCAGAACGAGATGTGATAAGTTGTGTAGGTTCGAGTCTCAGATTCGGCTAATGTGGTTATGTGAGAAAGCTTGCCAGTAGCTTCTCGAGGGTCAGTGGTTCTTTCCGGGGACTCCCCAGGTTCTTCCTCCACCACTAATACTGGCCACCATGTATAGCCTATCCTGTGTTGAAAATTGGCATTAAACCCTACAAAAACAACAACAACAAGATGTGGTTAGAGATATACCATTATTAAAGTTATAGATTCCCTGAAATCTATCATTTTAAAAAGTAAGAAATACAAGACATGATCTAGATATTGATTAACATAATCTCACATGTAGCAAAGAGTCTCAGCTTGTTTAAATCTGAAAGAAACTACATTTCTTGCATAATGTACCAATCACAGCTAGTTTTGTTGTTTATGAATCCAATGTTCTCCAAACCTCATATCTCCATGCCATTAGGGATGCACAATAGGTACTGTTATGCCGTAAGAATACGCAATACGTATTGCAAGACAATTACTTAATTTTAGTTGTATAATCAAAGAACAGCATTACATTCATGCAAAAGTTAGTGTACATCTAAAAATCTGTATTGTCTCCAATTTCTGTCCTCATATATCACAGGATCATATACTTCTTTTTTGTTTTCATCTTTGAAACTATATTTTTGATAGAGTTACATCCCATTTTTGTTGAAGGAGGTTTGGATGTTATAAATATAGAGTGAAATGATTGTTGACTTAGAAGTAAAAATGAAATAAAATATTGACTTTATTGTTTCTATTGACATGTATAATTTTCTGTTTTCAGTGGTGCAGAGGCATCAGGGGAGACTAATCTTCTTGGAATATGTAGGAGAGGGATCCATTGACAAAACACTATTTCTTGTTGGAAAGGTACAGTTTATAGTATTTTCCTGTTTCTTAAACATAAGAAAGTAAAACATACTGTAACACAGGGATGTGCTAAGAAATGTAAAAAAGTACTACAGAGCTACTTAACAGCACTTAATTATTTGGTTATGCAGGCTAACAGACCAGATGTAGGAACTGTTAATGAATGTCATAAGGTGACAGAAGCTAATGGTTGTGAGAGGTAACTTGCTGGGAGCAATAAATGCAAAGTTTGTTCACTTGCTGAGACATTTGCCGACTTAGACCTGTAAACAGATGTTGAGACTTCTAAATGGATGCTGAGACTTTTGAATGGATGTTGAGACCTGTAAACAGATGTTGAGACTTGTAAACAGATGTTGAGACTATTAAAAAGATGTTGAGACTTGTAAACAGATGTTGAGACTTGTAAAAGGATGTTGAGACTTGTAAATGGATGTTGAGACTTGTAAACAGATGCTGAGACTATTGTAAATGGATGTTGAGACTTGTAAATGCATGTTGAGAGTTGTAAATTAAATGGATGTTGAGACTTGTAAATGGATTTTGAGACTTGTATGCAGATGGTGAGATTTGTAAATGGATGTTGAGACTTGTAAATGGATGTTGAAACTTAAAAACAGATGTTGAGACATGCAAACAGATGTTGAGACTTGTAAGGAGATGTTGTAAACAATTGTTGAGACTTGTAAACAGATGATGAGACTTATAAACAGGTGTCGAGACTTTTAAACAGATGTTGAGACTTGTAAGGAGATGTGAACAGATATTGAGACTTGTAAATGGATGTTCAGACTTGTAAACAGATGTTGAAACTGGTAAATGGATGTTGAGACTTGTGAGCAGATGTTGAGAATTGTAAATGGATCTTGAGACTTGTAAATGGATGTTAAGACTTGTAAATAGATGTTGAGACTTGTAAATGGATGTTGAGACTTGTAGATAGATGTTGAGACTTGTAAATAGATGTTGAGACTTGTAAAGGGATGTTGAGACTTGTAAATAGATGTTGAGACCTGTGAACATGTTGAGACTTGTAAATGGATGCTGAGACTTGTAAACATTTTGAGACTAGTAAATTGAAGTTGAGACTTGTAAAAGGAAGTTGAGACTTGTAAACATGTTGAGACTTGTAAATGGATGTTGAGACTTGTAAATGGATGCTGAAACTTGTAAATGGATGTTGAGACTTGTAAATGGATGCTGAGACTTGTAAATGTATGTTGAGATTTGTAAACAGATGTTGAGGCTTGTAAATAGATGTTAGGACTATCTAGATACATATTTAGTTTACATTATTTATCTGTCATGTAAAATCACATGCACACACTGTCATGTATTTGTCCATTTACTCAAGGATATTGATTAAAATCTTGTAATATTTATGCCCAGGTAAAGCTCATGCCTTTTCTTATTGACTATTTAAATTGTAAAAATCATTCTCACATTTGTCAATTTCAGGTTACCTGATGAATAGAAATCAACACTTTTTACACAGTCAGTTTTAAATAGAGTATATGATGTTATGACGTTATCCACCTGCCTCTCTATCCAAATGTCAATCTGTTTCCTGTTTTGTTGTGCACAACAATTTGAGTTCTCTACTGTTGGCAAAATTTGTAGCATGTGTTTGGGTCAGGAAAGAAACCTATCAATTCAAGTCTCTAAAGTTCACAAGTCAAGGTAAAAGACTGAAAGGTGAAGGTTTCTACATAATAACGTAACCTGAACAACATATATCTTGACCATTTTTTTTACCTGGCTTGCAGGTGAGATAATAAAGAGATTTACAGCAATATCCTGCAAGAATGGTCCACTTTGGCTAGTTGTCACCAAAAATATTTGGCTAGAATCCTTTTGCAACAATAACATTGTGCTTAAAAGTTCTTTTCTTTGATGGAAACCACTCTAACATGGACAGTGATTGGCATATTAGTGCTTAAAGTGTAAAATTTTCCCCACAAAAGCAGACACATAATAAGGTTTTTGAATAGTAATCTCATGAATATTTGTTGATTTTTCAATTATATACCTGGTTATTTGTTCCAACATGCCAAAAAACTACCCAACTTAAATCAATACAGAGAGGAAATTAATTCTATTATCCTTACTGCAGTGTGTTCCTTGGATTTTAGGTTTTGTCATTTTGATAATGATAGACTTTATTATTAGCAGTAACTATAAAGAAAACAAAAGCAAACAGCTGAGAAGTGCAGTATTGTTAAGTTCAAGATAGCATGATGTCAAGTCACCATAAATCAAACAATTATTTGCTGTCATGTCATATCTCTCATAGGCGATGAAATATAATAAAAGGATATCTTATAAGACTGGTCAATCATGCAACAAGCTCATTTCTCTTTTAAACATAGAGTATTTTGTGTAATTATAAGTACAAATTAGCTTGATAGAGGTATAGTCACACACAAAGGAATAAGTTGTTGAAAAAAATGCAGAATACAAATATGACATCATACATTCTCAGTTGAAATAAAAAGGGAAAAAATCCGAATTAAATGAAAAGAGGGCAAGGTATTTGATTGTTGCTGAGAAATTTGATGGCAGTGAGAAAGATTCTGCAGTAGTGGAGAAATGGATTAAATGGAGATTGATAGTTACATCCATATTTTATTAACTATTGAATTTTGTTCTTCTGTTTTACATTCCAGGGAATCACCTATGATACAGGTGGTGCTGACATCAAGGCAGGAGGCCACATGGCGGGAATGCATCGAGACAAGTGTGGAGCTGCTGCTGTAGCTGGCTTCTTCAAGGTAAAGTCAGTTAAAAAATACAGAGTAATAAAAGTCTGATGAACATAATTTTTACGGGCTAATTTAACCATGGAAACTAAAGTTTATTTATGACAATATTTCACAATTATGTTGCATAGATTTAATCTATCAGTAATGTACACACTATTACACTTGTCACCAAATAAATATGCATCAAGAAAGTGTGAGTGATTAGGATTTTTAATGTTGCTTTTACAATTATTTGGTTATATCGCTACAAAGTCTGCAGTGTGGCAGTTTACAGTGATGTCTAGCACTGGGGCATCATGCCGCAGACAATTGTAGCATGATGTCCCTCCCAGTCACATTATCCTGACACCAGGCTGACCAGTCCTAACACTAACCTCTTAATGCTGAATGCCCTAGTGAGGCAGCTGTTAATACCATTTTTGTAAGTCTCTGGTATGACTCAGCTGGGGTTCACAACCTCCTGCTTCTGAGGCAGATGCTGTAACCACTAAGCCACCGGAACGGTCACATGAAAAAAGACTTGCTTGTCTATTAATAGAAAAGTGGAACAGGCACAATCACTGCTCGTATATCTTTGTCCAACTTAGCATGTCTATGTGGTAGGTGTCTAAATGCATCCTGTAACAGATGACAGAAGAGATGCATGGTAATAATAATAATAATAATAATAATGCTTTATTTATAGAGGGTGACTCATTAGTCAAGGACTATTCTCCATTGAGACCCTCTTTAGGAGAGTATAACAATGCACATTATATGAAGATGGCAATAATTACTGTTTATTTTAACATGTTTAGTATTAAAATACTAAATTCCATTATCTGTTAGAAACACATACATGCTCATGATATCTTTTCTTAAATACTCTAATATTTTCAGCAGATTTTACATGTAGTGGAAGCTTATTCCACAGAACTGTACCAGAGTATTGAAAACTCTTTTTAAATTGCTCTGTTCTTGGTTTTGGTATTAGAATGTTTCCATGTGATATTGATCTCAACCGGTATTGTGCTGAAAAAGGCCTGAATAAGTCTTGAAGATACTCTGGTGCAGTTCCATGTAGACATTTATATAAAAGAACTGCCTTGTGAAAATCTATCCTGCCATATATTGTGAACCATTTGAGTTCTGTAAATAATGCTTTTGAGGGATGATCAACAGATGCATCTAAAATTACACGTGCTGCTCGTTTCTGAAGTTTATAAATCCTGTCAAGCTCAGATTTGGCACAGTTTCCCCATACATTAGAACAATAATCCATTGTTGGAAGAATATATGACTTGTAGTATAGATTGCGAGTTTCCATAGGTAAATATTTCTTGATTCTGCTGAGAAGGGCAATTTTGGATGACAGTGTTTTACAAAGCTTATCAATATGGTCATTCCATAATAAATTATTATCTACAGACACACCTACAAGCCTTTCATGTTTGACATTTTCTAATGGATGATTATTTATTGCAAGAGACAGTTTTGGGTTCCCTGACTTGTGTAGCTTTTGTGATGTCCCCAAAATCATACATTTTGTTTTACCTTCATTAATTACCATCCTATTTTGTTGTGCCCAGTTTTGGACTCTGATAAGGTCTGAGTTTAATTTCATTTGGATAACTTCAGTATCAGAACTAGATGTATACAAAGTTGCATCATCTGCAAACAAATCTGTGTTTGTGGATTCATTATTTAATGGTAGATCATTGATATAGATAAGGAAGAGGAGAGGGCCCAAAACTGAGCCTTGAGGGACTCCTGAATGAATAGTGCGAGTTTGAGAGCTAATATTGCCAATGCTTACTTGTTGAGACCTTTGGTTTAGGTATGATCTAAACCAGTTTAAAGAAGGATTGTCAAATCTGTAACAGTTCAACTTTTGCAGCAGAATTTCATGATCAACAAGATCAAACGCTTTCTTGAAGTCAAGGAAAACAATCCCAGTCATATGTCCATTATCCATTTCCTTCAGCCAAAGATCAATTAATTTGGTAAGTTCTGTTTGGCACGAGTGGTACTTTCTAAATCCTGATTGAGCTTTATGAAATAGAGAGTATGTTTCGAAAAATTTATAGACCTGAATGGCTACATGCTTTTCAAATAGTTTTGACAATACAGGTAGAATTGATATTGGTCTGTAATTTCCTGGATCCTCCTTTTCTCCTTTCTTAAAGATAGGTGTAACCTTTGCACATTTCAATGTTTCTGGAAAATTACCACTCATTATACTTAAATTTATGATATGCGTTAGTGACTTTGTTATTACTGGTGCAGCAATTTTAAGAATTCGTGGACCAATACCATCCAATCCAGAGGATTTATTAATATTAACCTTAATTAGCATATCAAAAACATCAGCTTCACTAACATTAGCTACTGAAAAATAATTATCATCAGGAATTTTAGCTTTTATAAATAATAGAAGAGCATCAAGTTCAATTGGGATATTAGTCTGGTTCTGAATACTCTTACTGGAGATGCTTATGAAGAAATTGTTGAACATTTCCACAATGTCTTGTACAGATGTTGCTATATCATCATTTTGCTTAAGTCTAGGGGGAAGGCAACTGTTCTTGCATGGGTTCAGCTCTTTTAGATGCTTCCACAATGTTTTGGTACTCTTACTTTCCTTAATAACCTGTTTATAGTAGTTCTCTTTTGCCTTATCTATCAGGTACTTAGTTTTATTTCTCCACTTTCTATAGCTTTTCATGTCTTTTTTCTTGTAGAAATTATCTCTTAGGTGCCTAGCCTCATTGATCTCATGCAGCTGACCTTTTGATAGAAAGCTTTGTAGTTACCACGGTCCCAAAGATTGTTAGACAGATGATGAGTAATCTCTACCTTATGAGATTGTGAAGGCAGACAGAAGGTTTTCCTCATGAGATTGTGAAGGCAGACAGAAGGTTTTCCTTATGAGATTGTGAAGGCAGCCAGAAGGTTTTCCTTATGAGATTGTGAAGGCAGACAGAAGGTTTTCCTCATGAGATTGTGAAAGCAGACAGAAGGTTTTCCTCATGAGATTGTGAAAGCAGACAGAAGGTTTTCCTCATGAGATTGTGAAGACAGACAGAAAGTTTTCCTCATGAGATTGTGAAAGCAGACAGAAGGTTTTCCTCATGAGATTGTGAAGGCAGACAGAAGGTTTTCCTCATGAGATTGTGAAGGCAGACAGAAGGTTTTCCTCATGAGATTGTGAAAGCAGACAGAAGGTTTTCCTCATGAGATTGTGAAGATTGACAGAAGGTTTTCCTTATGAGATTGTGAAGGCGGACAGAAGGATTTCCTTATGAGACTGTGAAGGCAGACAGAAGGTTTTCCTCATGAGATTGTGAAAGCAGACAGAAGGTTTTCCTCATGAGATTGTGAAAGCAGACAGAAAGTTTTCCTCATGAGATTGTGAAAGCAGACAGAAGGTTTTCCTCATGAGATTGTGAAAGCAGACAGAAGGTTTTCCTTATGAGATTGTGAAGGCAGACAGAAGGTTTTCCTCATGAGATTGTGAAGATTGACAGAAGGTTTTCCTTATGAGATTGTGAAGGCAGACAGAAGGTTTTCTTTATGAAACTGTGAAGGCAGACAGAAGGTTTTCCTCATGAGATTGTGAAAGCAGACAGAAGGTTTTCCTCATGAGATTGTGAAGGCAGACAGAAAGTTTTCCTCATGAGATTGTGAAGGCAGACAGAAGGTTTTCCTCATGAGATTGTGAAAGCAGACAGAAGGTTTTCCTCATGAGATTGTGAAGGCAGACAGAAGGTTTTCCTCATGAGATTGTGAAAGCAGACAGAAGGTTTTCCTCATGAGATTGTGAAGGCAGACAAAAGGTTTTCCTCATTATTTACATACACATAATCCTTGGCCTGTTGCGCTGGTTTGATGAAGATATTATCAGGCACACTTCTGGAGACAAGAACCTAGTGATTGATCTTTGATTGCAACTTTCAAGCTAGATGCTGTTCTCTCCATAGTAACATATAGGTTAATAAGTTCACTGATTTGATCTCTGCATTCATATGGCTGAGTGTCCTCATCCTGGAAACCTTGCACATCCTTGTCAATCACACTAGGAAAACCTGAAAGAAAGCATCATCAGTGGGCATGTTCTATGCCTGCCCATAACATAAACCATAGAGACCATAGACCCATCATCTAAATGAACAGATGGGCAGCTGGCAAACCAACCATGGATTCCTGAGGTGTCTGGTTGTGGTATGGTCAAACGGACAGACCAGCCAAATGGATCCTGCAGTAGGCCATAGTTTAAAGAACAGTCACATGGCTTAAGGTGCAGCTCATGTTACAACTGACCTCTGATCAAAAGTGGTAATGGACAGCCAGCTGGACAGACCAGGATGGTAGCAGACAGCATAAACAGACAGCTGGACAGACCCAGGATGGTAACAGACAGCATAGACAGACAGCTGATGTGAAAGTAGTAAGGGCCACAGGGGCATTCACAACTATAACACTGACTGATTTAGAGTTGGAATAAATACTCATGGCTTCCACATTTCTCTTCTGTCTTTCAGTTGTTTCCAAGTTATGCAGTCCGACTAAAACTTTGAGATGAAGTACATCTCTTGCACCAGAAGTTTGTCTTACAGTTGTTTTCAGATACCTTGAGTTGTTTTACTGGTGCATCTAGACAATATTGGGTACCTGTAACAACCTGTAACAACCTGTAATGCAAAGGGGAAATGACTAATTATATAAAGAAGCACAAGTACAAAACTGTACATAATTATTGCAACAAAGACAAAGTATAACTTGTACAAACATAAAGAAATTCAATATTGTCCACTGTGAAACAATATTATTTCTGCATGCAAATAACCAAATGTCAAATGGCTTTGACAGTTCCGTGATGATGGAAATGTGCAAAAAATAAAGTTACCAATGCTTAGAGCAAAGATAATACAGCAAAACAGTACTAACATTTCAGACTGATGGTTGACAATTCAGATGAATCAAAGAATCCAGGGGATATTGGGTATACCAGTATAGTGTTATATGTACAGAGTGAAAGTGTAAAGTGAAGAACATTCAGTATATGGGTAGCCACCTACTGGTGACAAAGGGAGGTAATTATAATAGTATCTTAAAATAATTTTTTTTCCATAAAACCAATTTTGGCATCTGTATTCTATACATCCAATAAATATATTTTTCACCTTTCTGGTAGGGCTAGATTTGGGAGATAGCAGCAGTTAATTCCAGATGTTAGTATGGTTGGGCAGTGTTTTAACAGAATTGGGGAGGGACAACATAGTGATGACAAGGCAGTGTCCATCATTTCTCTCTCTCCTTGTTGGGAGTGACTTTGGCTTGTTGTTCCATATAATTCTTTGGCTAAATAGACTTATTTGAAAAGACTGCATGACTGCATACCAGGAGAGATGTTCCTTAAATTTGGTTTACTTAGCAATTCAGATTTAATCATTTTACAGTATAGAAGTTAATCATATTTGATATTATTGCCATTGTCCAGCAAAACATGCTGATGAAATAAACAGTATTTTTTTGTTTTCTTAGACCTTGTCGACCTTGCAGCCAAAGGGCCTGAAGGTGGTAGGAGCTTTGTGTATGGTGAGAAACAGTGTTGGATCAGGTACAAAATTAAGACGATAATTTTGTTTTACTTGTAGATTTTACATCAAAGATTTCTTTGAATATCAAAGATGCATGCAGCATTGCCAAAAACTTAAGAAATTTATTAGACTACAGTCATAGGTCAATTATCTCATCCTATTGAGAGGTATGAAATTTGTTTGGATAACTGATCAATTTATATGTACAAATAAATTGTGTATTAGGGGACACAACATTGGTCCAAATATTAATCAAAACATCCAAAGAAATGGCATCTCTATGATTGACATTTTACTTTTACTGCACAATGAGTTTAACAGTGAACACCATTTCTCTACATTCAGTATTAGTATATGTGTCTCTGTATTGGTATAGTATGATTTTATGTCTAATTAGGGATTTAATTTAAATGTATATGTGTCTCTGTATTGGTACATTATGATTTTATTTCTAATTAGGGATTTAATTTAGATGTATACGTGTCTCTGTATTGGTACAGTATGATTTTATGTCTAATTAGGGATTTAATTTAGATGTATATGTGTCTCTGTATTGGTACAGTACGATTTTATGTCTAATTAGGGATTTAATTTAAATGTATACGTGTCTCTGTATTGGTACAGTATGATTTTATGTCTAATTAGGGATTTAATTTAAATGTATACGTGTCTCTGTATTGGTACAGTATGATTTTATGTCTAATTAGGGATTTAATTTAAATGTATGTGTGTCTCTGTATTGGTACAGTATGATTTTATGTCTAATTAGGGATTTAATTTAAATGTATGTGTGTCTCTGTATTGGTACAGTATGATTTTATGTCTAATTATGGATTTAATTTAAATGTATGTGTGTCTCTGTATTGGTACAGTATGATTTTATGTCTAATTATGGATTTAATTTAAATGTATGTGTGTCTCTGTATTGATACAGTATGATTTTATGTCTAATTAGGGATTTAATTTAAATGTATGTGTGTCTCTGTATTGGTACAGTATGATTTTATGTCTAATTTTGGATTTAATTTAAATGTATATGTGTTTCTGTATTGGTACATTATGATTTCATGTCTAATTAGGGATTTAATTTAGATGTATATGTGTTTCTGTATTGGTACAGTATGATTTTATGTCTAATTAGGGATTTAATTTAGATGTATATGTGTTTCTGTATTGGTACATTATGATTTCATGTCTAATTAGGGATTTAATTTAGATGTATATGTGTTTCTGTATTGGTACAGTATGATGTTATGTCTAATTAGAGATTTGATTTAGATGTATATGTGTCTCTGTATTGGTACAGTATGATGTTATGTCTAATTAGGGATTTAATTTAAATGTATACGTGTCTCTGTATTGGTACAGTAAGATTTTATGTCTAATTAGGGATTTAATTTAAATGTATACGTGTCTCTGTATTGGTACAGTAAGATTTTATGTCTAATTAGGGATTTAATTTAGATGTATACGTGTCTCTGTATTGGTACAGTATGATTTTATGTCTAATTAGGGATTTAATTTAAATGTATGTGTGTCTCTGTATTGGTACAGTATGATTTTATGTCTAATTAGGGATTTAATTTAAATGTATGTGTGTCTCTGTATTGGTACAGTATGATTTTATGTCTAATTATGGATTTAATTTAAATGTATATGTGTTTCTGTATTGGTACATTATGATTTCATGTCTAATTAGGGATTTAATTTAAATGTATATGTGTTTCTGTATTGGTACAGTATGATTTTATGTCTAATTAGGGATTTAATTTAGATGTATATGTGTTTCTGTATTGGTACATTATGATTTCATGTCTAATTAGGGATTTAATTTAGACGTATATGTGTTTCTGTATTGGTACAGTATGATTTCATGTCTAATTAGGGATTTAATTTAAATGTATACGTGTCTTTGTACTGGTACAGTATCATTTTATGTCTAATTAGGGATTTAATTTAAATGTATATGTGTCTCTGTATTGGTACAGTATGATTTTATGTCTAATTAGGGATTTAATTTAGATGTATATGTGTCTCTGTATTGGTACAGTATGATTTTATGTCTAATTAGGGATTTAATTTAGATGTATATGTGTCTCTGTATTGGTACAGTATGATTTTATGTCTAATTATGGATTTAATTTAGATGTATATGTGTTTCTGTATTGGTACAGTATGATTTTATGTCTAATTAGGGATTTAATTTAAATGTATATGTGTCTCTGTATTGGTACAGTATGATTTTATGTCTAATTAGGGATTTAATTTAAATGTATATGTGTCTCTGTATTGGTACAGTATGATTTTATGTCTAATTAGCGATTTAATTTAAATGTATACGTGTCTTTGTATTGGTACAGTATGATTTTATGTCTAATTAGGGATTTAATTTAAATGTATGTGTGTCTCTGTATTGGTACAGTATGATTTTATGTCTAATTAGGGATTTAATTTAGATGTATATGTGTTTCTGTATTGGTACAGTATGATTTTATGTCTAATTAGGGATTTATTTTAGATGTATATGTGTTTCTGTATTGGTACATTATGATTTCATGTCTAATTAGGGATTTAATTTAAATGTATATGTGTCTCTGTATTGGTACAGTATGATTTTATGTCTAATTAGGGATTTAATTTAAATGTATATGTGTTTCTGTATTGGTACATTATGATTTTATGTCTAATTAGGGATTTAATTTAAATGTATATGTGTCTCTGTATTGGTACAGTATGATTTTATGTCTAATTAGGGATTTAATTTAAATGTATATGTGTCTCTGTATTGGTACAGTATGATTTTATGTCTAATTAGGGATTTAATTTAAATGTATATGTGTCTCTGTATTGGTACAGTATGATTTTATGTCTAATTAGGGATTTAATTTAGATGTATGGATCATAATCTGAAAATAAAGAGTTATTTATAATCTAATCTACATGTTATGGTAACTGCTATGGTAAATACTTGTACTTAGCAGAGTTGTATATTATACATGTAAAACTTTTGTCCCAAAAAATAATACGAAACCACAAGTTGATTAAAAATTGCCTTCCAAAATTAGAGTTTTCTTAAATTGGAGAAAAAAGATTACTTCCTTCTCCTTTTTCAGACATACATCATTTTTACTTGAAATCGGGTGATTTTACAATATCTGGTCCTTTCTTCTCATTTTGCAGAATGTTATGTAGCTGATGAGATCATTACATCGCGAGCTGGTGTCAGGATCAGAGTGGGCAACACCGATGCTGAAGGTAGAATGGTGATGGCTGACGTTCTCTGCCACTGCAAAGAAATGGTAAGAAATGCTAGATTTTCAATAAGTCACCCAACTTTCATAAGCAATGTCAATATAAGGAAACAGTAACAATGTAGAATCATTTTCACAATTTTTCATTAGCAAGAAAGAGAAGGGTTTACTTAATGACTGAACAAGCCAGCAGGCAATAGAAAGGTTTACATACAGACTGAACAAGCCAGCAGGCACTAGAAATGTTTACCTACAGGCTGAACAAGCCAGCAGGCAATAGAAAGGTTTTCCTACAGACTGAACAAGCCAGCAGGCAATAGAAAGGTTTACATACAGACTGAACAAGCCAGCAGGCAATAGAAAGGTTTACCTACAGACTGAACAAGCCAGCAGGCAATAGAAAGGTTTACCTACAGACTGAACAAGTAAGTGGGCAGGAGAGAAGTTTACTAAGAGACTGAAGGCAAAAGGTTTACTTAATAAATGAGCACATCCACAGATGTACCTAAGACCAAACAAGCCAGCAGGCACAAGAAAGATTTACTTAGAGACTGTGCATGCCTGCTGGCAAGAGAAAGATTTGCCTATGGACTGAATAACCCTGTATGTAAGAGAAAGATTTGTCTATGGACTGAATAACCCTGTATGAAAGAGAAAGGTTTACTTAGAGACTGTACAAACCTGCTGGCAAGAGAAAGATTTGTCTGTAGACTGAATAACCCTGTATGCAAGAGAAAGATTTGTCCATGGACTGAATAACCCTGTATGCAAGAGAAAGGTTTACTTAGAGACTGTACAAACCTGCTGGCAAGAGAAAGATTTGTCTATGGACTAAATAACCCTGTATGCAAGAGAAAGATTTGTCTATGGACTGAATAACCCTGAATGCAAGAGAAAGATTTGTCTATGGACTGAATAACCCTGAATGCAAGAGAAAGGTTTACTTAGAGACTGTACAAGCCTGCTGGCAAGAGGAAGATTTGTCTGTGGACTGAATAACCCTGTATGTAAGAGAAAGATTTGTCTATGGACTGAATAACCCTGTATGCAAGAGAAAGATTTGTCTATGGACTGAATAACCCTGTATGAAAGAGAAAGGTTTACTTAGAGACTGTACAAACCTGCTGGCAAGAGAAAGATTTGTCTGTAGACTGAATAACCCTGTATGCAAGAGAAAGATTTGTCCATGGACTGAATAACCCTGTATGCAAGAGAAAGGTTTACTTAGAGACTGTACAAGCCTGCTGGCAAGAGAAAGATTTGCCTATGGACTGAATAACCCTGTATGTAAGAGAAAGATTTGTCTATGGACTGAATAACCCTGTATGCAAAAGAAAGGTTTGTCTATGGACTGAATAACCCTGTATGCAAGAGAAAGGTTTACTTAGAGACTGTACAAGCCTGCTGGCAAGAGAAAGATTTGTCTGTGGACTGAATAACCCTGTATGTAAGAGAAAGATTTGTCTATGGACTGAATAACCCTGTATGCAAGAGAAAGATTTGTCTATGGACTGAATAACCCTGTATGAAAGAGAAAGGTTTACTTAGAGACTGTGCATGCCTGCTGGCAAGAGAAAGATTTGCCTATGGACTGAATAACCCTGTATGTAAGAGAAAGATTTGTCTATGGACTGAATAACCCTGTATGAAAGAGAAAGGTTTACTTAGAGACTGTACAAACCTGCTGGCAAGAGAAAGATTTGTCTGTAGACTGAATAACCCTGTATGCAAGAGAAAGATTTGTCTATGGACTGAATAACCCTGTATGCAAGAGAAAGGTTTACTTAGAGACTGTACAAGCCTGCTGGCAAGAGAAAGATTTGCCTATGGACTGAATAACCCTGTATGTAAGAGAAAGATTTGTCTATGGACTGAATAGCCCTGTATGCAAGAGAAAGATTTGTCTATGGACTGAATAACCCTGTATGCAAGAGAAAGGTTTATGCTTAGGGACTGAATGGTCCAGCTGACTGGAAAAGTGTGTTGCTTAGTGATAGAATGATTACATGAGTGTGATACCAGGTATTTAAGTGATAAATATTTGAGTTATCAGATTTTTATTCTCCCTTTTTTTCTTTTTCTATCACAATAAAATGTCTTACTAATACTAATTGATGAAATCATTAAATCAAATCTGGGCAGTCATGAGTAGAATTTATTGATGAAATTATTAAATCAAATCTGGGCAATCATTTAGTTCTGAGATGAATTTATGTCACAGATTATTAGGTTTTGAAGTTATTGTTTGATTTTCTGTTTAAACATATTTCCCTGATTTTGACCAAGAAAAATAAACATTCTTCCATGATCAGGCTGGTTTTAACTGGTTTGTTATATGTGGTTATTTTGATGTATGCTATTATGAAATACTGCCATTGCATGTGTTGTTGAAGTATAGGTTTTACATGTTCTAGAAGATATTTGGTAAGTAAATTAGGTACTTAGTAATTTATCATGCAACATTAATGACATTAGATAGTTTGCTAGGTGAAGACATTTAAAGCACTTTTTAATGATGACCAGTACACTTGTAATTATGACCAGTACACATGTAATGATGACCAGAACTCTCGTAATGATGACCAGTAAAATTGTAGAATGAACACTACACTTGTAAAGATGACCAGCACACCTGTAAAGATCACAGCACACTTGTAAAGATGACCAGCACTACTGTAAAGATCAAAGTACACTTGTAAAGATGACCAGCACACCTGTAAAGATCACAGTATACTTGCAAAGATGACCAGCACACCTGTAAAGATCACAGTACACTTGTAATTATGACCAGTACACTTATAATCATGACCAGTACACATGTAATGATGACCATAACTCTCGTAATGATGACCAGTAAAATTGTAGAATGAACACCACACTTGTAAAGATGACCAGCACTCCTGTAAAGATCACAGTACACTTGTAAAGATGACCAGCACACCTGTAAAGATCACAGTACACTTGTAATTATGACCAGTACACTTATAATCATGACCAGTACACATGTAATGATGACCATAACTCTCGTAATGATGACCAGTAAAATTGTAGAATGAACACCACACTTGTATAGATCATCAGCACACCTATAAAGATCACCAGTACACTTGTAAAGATGACCAGCATACATGTAATTATGATGACCAGCACACTTGTAACAATGACCAGCACACTTGTAATGATGACCAGTACACATGTAATGATAACCAGAACTCTCGTAATGATGACCAGTAAAATTGTAGAATGAACACCGCACTTGTAAAGATGACCAGCACACCTGTAAAGATCACAGTTCACTTGTAAAGATGACCAGCACACCTGTAAAGATCACAGTACACTTGTAATTATGACCAGTACACTTGTAATCATGACCAGTACACATGTAATGATGACCATAACTCTCGTAATGATGACCAGTAAAATTGTAGAATGAGCACCGCACTTGTAAAGATGACCAGCACACCTGTAAAGATCACAGTACACTTGTAATTATGACCAGTATACTTGTAATCATGACCAGTACACATGTAATGATGGCCATAACTCTTGTAATGATGACCAGTAAAATTGTAGAATGAACACCACACCTATAACATCACCAGTATACTTGTAAAAGATGACCAGCATACTTGTAATGATGACCAGCACACTTGTAATGATGACCAGCACACCTTTACAGGATGACCAAGCACACTTGTAAAGATCACTAGCACACTTGTAAAAGATCACTAGCACACTTGTAAAGTTGGCTAGCACACTTGTAATGATGACCAGAACAATTGTAAAAGATGACTTGCACACCTGTAAAGATGACCAGCACACTTGTAATGATGACCAGCAAACTTGTAAAGATGACTGGCACATTTGGAAAGGATTTTAGAACTTTGGAATCAGAGCTTTGGAAAATATTTGAAGACATATAATGATGTATATTCCTGACATGAAAAGTATGCAAATTCTGTGTGTAAAAGCTTAAAATTTCATAAGAGTTTCACCAAGTTTTATGCTCAGGTCTTTTGAGAGTATCAGTATGGAAAGAATGTATTATAGGTAAGATTTACAAATGGAATATTTTCCCCTGGAAAATTGTGCCACAGGAAATACAAAGTTTCTGAGAGTTTAGAAATGTTGTAAAGATAAAAAATCACACCTAATTGTTTTAAAAGGGATTTATGTTAGCAACTGCCAATAAGCTGTGTATTAAATATTTTTTCTCTCTAGGCACTGGAAGCAGTAAACCCACAACTGTTTACGATTGCCACACTGACAGGACATGCTATAAGGGCCGTAGGAGAAGACTACACAGTGAGTACACAGTTTTGTTGATAAAATATTTACAATTGCAACACTGACAGGACATGCTGTTTGGGCTGTATCAGATGCCTACACAGTGAGTACACAGTTTTGCTGATAAAATGTTTCATTTCGGATAATGAGGTTAAGGTATCATTTTGCTATTTTATTTGTATGTTAATCATCCATCTCAATTACACAATTACTTCATTTTTTATTGTGACAGAGCTCTTTTTTTTATCTCAAGTGTGAAAGTATTTAAACTCCAAAAGAGCTGAAAATGTTAATAACAGCATTGTTTACCTATGGTTAATTGTGCAGCAGAAAAAATAATAAGTGTACAAAAATGTATAGAAAATACTAGATAGGTAGCAAAAATATGTACTGTATATACTCGTGTATAAGCCCGTTCAAATATAAGCCGATCCTCAGACTGAACAGTTATTGGTCAAAATTCCCTTTTATCACAAGCCATTTTCAGGGTTTTAATGATTAACTGGCCTGTACTGCTGTTGTAAAATGAAAGACAAAATCACCGATTATGAACATATTAGATGCTGAAACATCAAGCTTTCCACTGTGTGGAAAGTTACATTTGTTCAGCTAAAACAAAAAACTAAAACTGATTGATGTTGACTTTATTTGATCTCTAAAAGAATTTTAGCTTTTATTATTACCACTCATTGTGAACATGTAAATTATGATGGTTATGTGCCTTGTACAAATAAACGTGCATACCTTTTCAAAAATATTACCTCAATTTGAGGGATCGCTTATATCATTGAAAATGAGTAAGTCTCATGATTCAACGTAAATGAAACAACTATTAAGGACTATAGCTGAAATGTTATCTGGAAGAATGCAATTTGGTTGAAACAATGAATAAAGCAAAATCTGCATCTATGTTTGGGAATAAGTAAGGATTTAAGTGACACAATGCACGTTTTGCACTGTGTAAGTACTGTACATTATAGTTCAGCATGGTCTCACTGGCAAACTCAACCAGCACATGAATTAAGAAGTCTATATTTACCATTATTTAACTTCATGTTGGAGAAATTAGACAATCATGCACATGCAAAATAATAACAAAATCAATCATAGTACTTTGTAACAGTTTAATAATTGTCGGGTCACTGAAAGTTACTTTTTTAAAATGCCTATATGTCTTAGGACACGGAAAAAATTAATTGACTTATACGCGAGTATATACAGTAGATGGATTAAACTGATATGGTTTTAAAAAGGGAAAATGATTTATATGTCTTTCTATGTGAATGTGTGGATACACCACCCCATTCTTATGTCACAGTTGAGGATACATAGGAAACAAGGTTGGACATCTTCGTATCAGAATCATTCACATTTTTCTTCTAAGGAGTTCCTATATTTCAGTGTATTGAAATATAGAAACTCTTTAGAAGAAAAATTATCCAGCATTTGTAAAACTGCTCTCCAGTGTTCTAGTTTGTAACTTTATAAATATATGATGTTAATTTATTATTTCCAGATCATCATGGATAATGGCCCTGCCAGGAAGACAAAGAATGCCCAGCATTTCCAGGAAGTAGGAGACATTTGGGCTGATCCTTTTGAAATCTCTACTATTCGTAGAGATGTAAGTTACCTTTAACCCTCAATCTAAATACTATCACTGTTAAGGATTATCACTTGTAAAATGTTGCATTATTTCCCTTTATGAAAAATCTATATTTTTACCTAGCTAGAGGTCATAAGTCACTAAGATTGTATAGACTGATGTGCATTTTCTCACCCTTTTCTTAGTTGCATATAAATTCTAGGTCATTATTTAGAAAAGTATGGGAAAATTGGAAAAGCATGGGAAAATAATAGCTATCTGAGTTATTAGAACTTCATCCAATTCATTTCAGCTGAATATTATAGATTCTTATCAAATATACAAAGAAAACGATTTTGATGAGTGAAAATTTTCATTGGTTTTCAGCAACAGAAAGCCTCTACATCAAATATATATCTGGTTGTAAATCACTATTGGTTTCCCAAGAGCTCATGTCCTTTTTGCGCTTTCATTCGATTGGATAATTTTTTTTCATGTGACTGTTGTTTCAACTATAAAATTAATAACTATTTTTCCTTTCATTTTTGAATAAGAGGCATGAAGTTGTATTTATGTTTTTTTACATAGTCTCCCTCATATTTTATGCAACACTATGACACAAAGAGAATCTTAATGAGTGCTTGTCTCAAATAAATTTTACAAAACAAGTCAAATAATTTCTATTTGGCTCACAACAGGATTCAAATTATTGAAAAGTTTCACAAATTTGAATATGAAATGAGCATCAATGTAAGATTCTCTTTGTTACATGATGAAAGATGCTGATTTGTTTTGATAAAATGGCTGCATTTTTTGTGAAATGACTTTGAATTTAAAAAAATTATGCCCTGGCCATTCAGATACCTTTCAACTGCACGTTTTTTCATCATTTGTTACATTATGAGGTGTTATTACACGTGTTTCATACATAAAGATTATAACATGGGTATATTTACATAAATAATTCAGTCACATGACAAACTTGTGTAACAAGTGATGTTACATTGTTGACATGATTAAAAAATTCATGTCTTTGGAACTGCTGAGTATGTGTTGAGTGTACATTAAGGAAGATATTATATTTACTTGTGTATAACCCATATTCCAGACTAGAGTAGACCCAGATATGTTGTCACATAATGTGCTAATAGATCATGGTCAGTGCAGTTCATTCTCTCACTACTATATACACACATGAAAAAGTAAAATACTACTGCCAGCAACATAGATCCAGAAATACCATCCCACAATGCAATAGTAGATCTATGTTATTAGGAGTAGGATCAGACTTATATGCAAGTATATATGGTATTACAGGTGAGTTCCATAGACCCTGACCTCCTGGCAGATTATCAAGTATATATGGTATTTCATGTGAGCTCCATAGACCATGACCTACTGGTAGATTATCAAGTATATATGGTATTTCAAGTGAGATCCATAGACCCTGACCTCCTGGTACATTATCAAATATATATGGTATTTCAAGTGAGTTCCATAGACCCTGACCTCCTGGTAGATTATCAAGTATATATGGTATTTCAAGTGAGTTCCACAGACCCTGACCTCCTGGTAGATTATCAAGTATATATGGTATTTCAAGTGAGTTCCATAGACCCTGACCTCCTGGTAGATTTTCAAGTATATATGATATTTCAAGTGAGATGCATAGACCCTGACCTCCTGGATGATTATCAGGTATATCTGGTATTTCTAGTGAGTTCTGTATCCCATGACATCCTGGTAGATTATCAAGTATATATGGTATTTCTAGTGAGTTCCATAGACCCTGACCTCCTGGTACATTATCAAGTCTTTCTGATATTTCAAGTGAGTTCCATAGACCCTGACCTTCTGGTACATTATCAAGTGTATCTGGTATTTCAAGTGAGATCCATAGACCCTGACCTCCTGGTACATTATCAAGTGTATCTGGTATTTCAAGTGAGATCCATAGACCCTGACCTCCTGGTACATTATCAAGTGTATCTGGTATTTCAAGTGAGATCCATAGACCCTAACCTCCTGGTAGATTATCAAGTATATATGGTAAATTGGTTCATATTTTCTCTCACAATAAAGGGGGGGGGGATGTTTCATTTTTTAAATTAACATGGGAGTTGGAAAATCAATAAAGTTCAGTAAGCAGGATGATAGTTTAAAGAAATTTGAGTTTGAACAAGTTGCAATGCAATTCTTGCTTGAAGATATTTTATGTCTGTCTGGAAGTCTCTTACTGCATAGGTTCATTGTATGCCAACACTGAGATTATAGTTTGTGTTTAGTTCATTTTTTCAGACTCTATTGTAAGTAGAGTCACATGATATGGTATTTTAACATTTTTCATGAGAAGTACTACAGTTATCGGTGAAATTTCATGATTAGAAATACCACCATACTGACTTTGCATATTTCTTGTTGTCTTGTGTGTTGTTGTTGTTGTTGTTGTTGTTATAAGGTTTAATGCCATTTTTCAGCACAAGATAAGTTATACATAATGGCCAGTATAAATGGTGGAGTAAGAACCCAGGAAAACCCCCAAAAGAACCACCAACATATGAGAAGTTACTGGCAAGCTTCTTTCTCACATACCCTTATTGGCTGAGCTCAAGACTCAAACCCATGCAGACAGAGGTGAGATGGCAGTGATCCATAATGGTGAGTGCTTTAGACCACTCTGACACTCATGGGCCCTGTCTTGTGTGGGCACATATATTTGCAGATAGTGTGACATAAGTATCATGTTTTCAACCACAGTTTGGTATTTATTTTTGAACGATGTAGCTTAAGTGTTTGAAAAATGATGTTTTGGAGTTTTTATAAGTCATCCATGGTACTAGTACTGGCATAAGTCGTCTATGAGACATAATGGCATGATTTACAAACAAAATACTGGTACTGTCCCACAAATTCTTTGCAATAAATATATTATTTCTAATAACCCTGATACAGTGAAACCTGTCTTAACTGCTATTTCTATATAAAGAGCATCTATCTATATAGAAAATATATTGTTTATGCAAGAAAAAGCTTTATAAGTCCTGAGAGATGTCACTAATGTATTTTTAAATTTTTCAGGACTATAATTTCCATCGTGGGAAATCAGAGTATGAAGATGTATTACAGTGCAACAATGTTCCATCCAGTATGACAGATCGTGGTCACCAGTCACCTGGGGCTTTTCTCATTATGGCATCTGGACTGGACAAGGTATGAACTTCACAATATGGCATCTGTAGGAACATTCTCATTTCCAATGTGACCAAAATAACTTCGACTGAATGCAGGTTGAATAACTTTGACTCTCTGAAATAGTCTCAGAGGTAATCCTAGTGATACTTTCCATATTGGTAAGTTGCTTACATTGCTATTAGTGATGATGCATCATCAACTCATTGTGATGTCATTACATTGCTGTTAGTAATGATGCATCATCAAGTCATTGTGATGTCATTACATTGTTGTTAGTGATAATGCATCATCAAGTCATTGTGATGTCATTACATTGTTATTAGTGATGATTAATCATCAAGTCATTGTGATGTCATTACATTGTTATTAGTGATGATTAATCATCAAGTCATTGTGATGTCATTACATTGTTATTAGTGATGATTAATCATCAAGTCATTGTGATGTTGTTACATTGTTATTAGTGATGATTAATCATCAAGTCATTGTGATGTCATTACATTGCTGTTATTGATTATGCATCATGAAGTCATTGTGATGTCATTACATTGTTATTCGTGATGATTAATCATCAAGTCATTGTGATGTCATTACATTGCTGTTATTGATTATGCATCATGAAGTCATTGTGATGTCATTACATTGTTATTAGTGATGATTAATCATCAAGTCATTGTGATGTCATTACATTGTTATTAGTGATGATTAATTATCAAGTCATTGTGCTGTCGTTACATTGCTATTAGTGATGATGCATCATAAAGTCATTGTGATGTCATTACATTGTTATTAGTGATGATTAATCATCAAGTCATTGTGATGTCATTACATTGTTATTAGTGATGATTAATCATCAAGTCATTGTGATGTCATTACATTGCTGTTAGTGATGATGCATCATGAAGTCATTGTGATGTCACTACATTGCTGTTAGTGATGATGCATCATGAAGTCATTGTGCTGTCATTACATTGCTGTTAGTGATGATGCATCATGAAGTCATTGTGATGTCATTACATTGCTGTTAGTGATGATGCATCATAAAGTTGTTGTGATGTCATTACATTGCTGTTAGTGATGATGCATCATGAAGTCATTGTGATGTCATTACATTGCTGTTAGTGACAATGCATCATGAAGTCATTGTGATGTCATTACATTGCTGTTAGTGATGATGCATCATCAAGTCATTGTGATGTCATTATATTGCTATTAGTGATGATGCATCATGAAGTCATTGTGATGGCATTACATTGCTGTTAGTGATGATGCATCATGAAGTCATTGTGATGTCATTATATTGCTATTAGTGATTTTGCATCAAGTCATTGTAATGACAATGAAGTTATTATCATGTAATGGCAACCACAGGCTTGTGGACAGTTCAAATGAACAATGTCTTTTTCTAGCATGCAACATTAAAGGTAGAGGAATAATTTTCTTTTAAGTCTTTCTTAGCTGCTGAGACCAGAATTACATCCCCTTAATTGTGAATTTTGTCACTGAAAATATCTCATAGGTAGTGCTTTCTTTTCTATCATAGTTTAATCAGCATTTAATTTTTCATGACAAATATTACTGAAGGTCCAATCTTGTGCTCTTATTGTGCTTTAAAGATATTTGCAAAAAAGTATTAAAAGAAAATTTCACTGTGTGATTCATGGCAACTATTAATGATATCATTGGTAATCTATCCACTTTACGTTACAAAAATTTTTAAAAATATCAAAACATGCTGATGACAACTTTAACCAAGGCTTTCCTTAGAATCAAACTAATTGACATTTGAAGAATAAATTACTGCCACAAAAACAAAATATAAATGACAAATAGATTGAAAATAAACTTGAAGAACTTGTTGGTTGATCTCCATTGTAATAATATTAAAAACAATAATCATGCTCTTCCTTTGCTGATTGACACCCAGTTAATCCTGACACTCCTGATCCCTTTTATAGACCAACAAGGAATTCATGTTAATGAATTGCTTCAAAGAATAACTAAATTAATGAATTCCTTCAAAAATTAATTGAGAAAATCTTTTCCCAGATATTTTTATATAGCAAGACATGGATAATTTAATGAATTGTTTCAAAGAATAACGGAAGAAATCTATTCATGAATATTTGATTTGATAGTGAAACATATAGATAGATAGTCTAGTTTGGCTGTGTGCTGTTACATGCTTTAAACCATGTCTCAATGTCTCAGCATTACCTTGTGTGAGGTATAGGCTTTGGACCATGTCTTAATGTCTCAGCATTACCTCATGTGATGTTACAAGCTTTGGGTCATGTCTTAATGTCTCAGCATTACCTTGTGCGATGTTACATGTTATACCAGCATTATCTTGTGTGATGTTACATGTTATATCAGCATAACCTCGTGTGATGTTACATGCTATAACAGCATTACATTGTGTGATGTTACATGCTATACCAGCATTACCTTGTGTGATGTTACATGTTATATCAGCATAATTTCATGTGATGTTTCATACTATATCAACATAACCTCATGTGATGTTTCATGCTATATCAGCATAACCTCATGTGATGTTACATGCTATATCAGCATTACCTTGTGTGATGTTACATGCTATACCAGCATTACCTTGTGTGATGTTACATGCTATATCAGCAAAATTTCATGTGATGTTTCATGCTATATCAGCATTACCTTGTGTGATGTTACATGTTATATCAGCATAACCTCATGTGATGTTACATGCTATATCAGCATTACCTTGTGTGATGTTACATGTTATATCAGCATAACCTCATGTGATGTTACATGCTATATCAGCATTACCTTGTGTGATGTTACATGTTATATCAGCATAACCTCATGTGATGTTACATGCTATACCAGCATTACCTTGTGTGATGTTACATGTTATATCAGCATAACTTCATGTGAGGTTTCATGCTATAACAGCATTATCTTGTGTGATGTTACATGTTATAGCAACAGGAGTAATTAACAGCACATATATCATTAACCCTGTTCTGCTGGCACATTATGTGATGGGAGTTCAGGGTCTGTGTTGCTTGTTGTTGGCCCTTACTTAGAAGCAAGTATATACAGTAAGTACAGCTGTTGTTATATTCAACAATTTGTTCAGACAGTACCAAGATTGCCGTCATTTAAATGTTTTTTGATAAACAGTCAGCAAATTAAAGGTTTCTTTGGAACTTTAACATTATTCTTTTTAGAGTTATTATCTCCCTTTAAGTGAACAAGGATCCAGAAAGTTTGGATGTGATGCCTAATGTATTATCTTCTTGTACAAAATTCGCATATCCAAAACTGGCATGTACAAAATTGGCATGTCCAAAACTGGCATGTACAAAAGTGGCATGTACAAACTTCTTCAGCTTTATTGATAATATTCATTAGAAATAAAATGTTAGTTTAAGATTCATTTTGCAGTTTTTGTAATTAATTATGTTTATAACTCTCAGTTGCTTTAACATTGATGTTGGGTGAATGTTTGTAAGTGGAGGAAATTTAGTTCTTGAAATGATGTTGTAGTCAATAATTTTCTCTATGCCATTGTTTGATTATTATTAGATAAATTATAAGACTAAATCTATATAGTATATAATTAATTGATTGTCTCAATTTAGAATAGTCTATTTCTGTTTCTTCTTCTTCAGCATGGCTTGGATTCCGAAAAGCAGCTTCCTTACTCTCATATCGATGTTGCCGGTTCCAGTGGACCTTTTCCTGGAATTCCCACTGGAGTCCCACTGGTAGCTCTTACAGCTTGCTTTGTGCTTCCGAGACTATAGTAGTGTCAGTTCCACCTAGGGTTATCTCCCCTGGAAATGGTCTTTTTCACATCAGGAACAGCTATTCAAATGTATTGATGATAGTAACATTGTCACATTTGATTATAGGAACACCTGGTATTTTGGTAGTGTCATTGGTTCAGTAATAAATTTTTTAATTTTATAAAGATACAGATTTCTAGCAATGATTAATTTTCTTTATTACAAATATACTAAACTACCATGCATCCTGCATCCTGCATACTAGATTAGATTTGTTACATGGGTATCAATGTTGATAGTTGGCAAGAAAATGTTTTGTATTAAAATTAATTGGTGGCTCTGGATCCTATTTTCATCACAGATGAATCATTGTTATTGTGTCCTAAAATTCATCATGATTCAATGGACCATGACGTCAGCTGATATTAGCATGAATAAATATGAATTTATTCTGTATATTTTAGTTTAAGCACTGATTATCAGGATGAAACCTTTTTGAAACATATGCACACATTTGTCACTTTATTTTTTCTTCACTTGATAATTTTGTACTATATATTTGCCACTAAAGGATTTCCCATAGGAAAAAAGATTGATTTCAAGGATATATTTGAATGGATTATAACATTGTATAAAAGCTGCATATAAAGTGTAATGTCTTAGGTGTAATGCTGGAGGTGGCATGGAAATTCAGGAGCATCCTAACTAGTGATGAGTGAGTAATTCTGGTACACCCAAACTAGGAAAAAAAAATAAACAGTTTAAAGTTGGAAGTGAAATATTCCCCAATACAAGAAATGCTCAATAATTTAATTTCTTCTTACCATTTTTAGTTGGTGTTATTAATTACATATGGTATATCTACATTATGACTGACATATTCATAATAAGTAAATAGCTTTGCTATATTGTTTCTTGTTTCATTTATTTTTAAATATATTTCTTGAAATGATTTAGAAAACAAGCCACGTTGTCTTGGCCATAATCACTAAGCCATGTTTGACACACCTAAATACACAAACAATGAAAACCCTTTTAAGAAAGCAACTGGGACCAGTAAAATAAGTTCATTTTACAAAATGTTAGTGTTTTAATAGTGGAATAACTGTAATAGTGTAATAACTATAATAGTGGAATAACTGTAATAGTGTAATAACTGTAATAGTGTAATAACTGTAATAGTGGAATAACTGCATCGATCAATTTGGTTTACTCTGCTTTTCCATAAGATATCTGCTGCATTTGAGTTACATTGTGAAAATGTCCACTGGAAATATTTGTTTACAGTGAGTTTGAGCTCATAGGACAATGGGTTGATTAGGAATGCTGAAAACACTGGAACAAGTCTTAAGATTTCTTTTATATGAGTGGTTTTAAACATGCATGAACAAATATATAATTAAAATTTGTGGTCTTTTAAGAAATATGGTCTCGTAAATGAAGTTGTCTTTAGTATGGGTTTGGCTATATGCATCAACCACAAAATAGGTCTATATTGAGGTACAAATTACATCACAGTTCATGACATATTTGAAATTAAAGATTTTGACAGTCATTATCATTTCAAACTGATGAAGATTTGTATTTTGGATTATGGGTTACTACTTGTCATTTAAATTGTAAACTAAAATAAATTTAATAATTTAGAAATTTAGAGTGACTATAATGTAACATTTATAGCATTTTAGCGTAGTTATGATTTGTATTTTTGGACACTTTTTTTGTTGTTTATTTTTGTATGTCAATTTTTATATCCAATTATAGGTATAGTACTTCATAAAATTTTCATTACTTTGATAAGTATTGAAAACCTGAATATTGATTTTTTTAAGAAAAATATTCCTTCCATATGGGTTGTTTTCAACATATCAAAAAACAAATATACAAGTAAATTTTGTGGTCACTTAAGTCAGGTGGTCTCTTAAATAATGTTTTCTTTAGAACCGGTTTGACTATATACATCAGCTAAAAATAGGTTTGTGTTCAACTTAATTACAGTACAATTCATGACATAAGTATAATTAAGATTTTGACAGCCTTTATAATTTTGAATGGATCATGAATATGCATTTTTGGGATATAGGTTATCACTTGTTAATGAAGTTCAAAACTAAATTTAATTAAATAATTGACAGTAAATCTAAACAGATCACCAATGTTCATAGTATTTTAACATTGTTAAGATTTGTATTTTTTGACACTTTCTTATTCCTTTTTTATTTTTGTATGTAAATTTTTAATACCCAAATGTACATATACTTTATAAAATTACAATCATAATGATACATTTGCATTAATTATTCATTAATTAACAGTAACAAATGAGACATGTATTCTTACATTTAATATGGGTGTTGTCAATATCTTTGAGCTTTGCTGTGTCATTTACAACACATTAGAATGTATCTTTGATTTTATATAAAGTTTAATCGAGGTCTTGTGTATTGTTATATGTCTAACAAAGCAACCATAGATTTTGTATATTGTCATATGTTTGTCAAAGGTACCACAGATCCCAAATGACCATAGCAACCATAGATTTTGTATATTGTCATATGTTTGTCAAAGGTACCACAGATCCCAAATGACCATAGCAACCATAGATTCTGTATATTGTCATATGTTTGTCAAAGGTACCACAGATCCCAAATGACCATAGCAACCATAGATTTTGTATATTGTCATATGTTTGTCAAAGGTACCACAGATCCCAAATGACCATAGCAACCATAGATTCTGTATATTGTCATATGTTTGTCAAAGGTACCACAGATCCCAAATGACCATAGCAACCATAGATTTTGTATATTGTCATATGTTTGTCAAAGGTACCACTGATCCCAAATGACCATAGCAACCATAGATTTTGTATATTGTCATATGTTTGTCAAAGGTACCACAGATCCCAACTGACCATAGCTAGCAGGATTAAAGATTTCAAAGCAAGGTTAAGGGACATAAGAAAATTCAGAAGCAAAGTGAAAATGAATATGGCATGACAGATCTCTAGCCCCTAAAGCCCCACCTGCCCTATGTTTCTCTATCCCCTAAAGCCCCACCTGCCCTACTTTTCATGGGTGTAAATGGGTGTCACATTGATCAGTAAAGTTACTATCATGAATTTGTTTAAAGATCCAAAGTAATTTATTAATAAGGTGAAATGAATGGGAGGGGTGGGACAGAAAGGTCAGTATTTATACATTTGAAAAGAAATTGTATGATATTTTGCTGCGTTTTAGAATAATATTGGTCATTAATGATTTAAGAATGTAACATACCTTGATTGTTTCCTGGATGAGTCACCTTTTCCTCTCTTGGAATATTTGGTGTCATATCTGTCAAATAATGAATGGCAAAGCTGTAAGAATATTTTCTGCATTCCTTAATACTAAATAGTTAAGCAAATAGGTATCATGCAACTAATTAAGCTATGCCTTTAAATTGTTTAAATCAATTTTTTTTTACAATGAGTTTAATCATATTTTAAAATACCAATTTAAGTTACAAGTTTGATTTTTATCTTAACTGCATCAGCATAGGTGATACATAAGTATGAATTTTCCCATCATGATGATGGCAGTCACACAGGAAGGATACATTAATTATTACATTGACATAGGTGATACATAAGCATCATTTTTCCCATGGTGATGATAGCAGCTGCATAATGAGGGATACATTGTTCCCCTAAAATATGTGATACATAAATATCACTTTTTCCATGGTGATGATGGCAATTATACAGGAAGGATACATTATTATATTGACATATATGATTCATAAGTAAATAAAATCTGAAGGACTTTATGTTAACTTTGTGAGTGATTAGGTAAAATTTAGACATCTATAAATACCCAACCATGATCATTTAAACTTTATGTTAACTTTGTGAGTGATCAGGTAAAATTTACACATCAATAAATACCCAACCATGATCATTTAATCCTTATAATTCCAACTGCGTCCATTCTTCATCAAATCAACTTATTCCATCAACTATGCATTCCAATTTAAAAAAGTTTTAGGCAAGGAAATACATTTTCTAGAGGCAAAGATTAAATATAAAATCGACTTAACATCTTTTAGGCAAGAAAGCAAATCTTTTCGATGCATGTGAGTGACTCTGGAAAGGGCCGTTGGTTTTCGTTAAAACCATTTCGTTAACATAGAGGGCATTGCATAGGTCTTCTTATCGTCTTCAAACTCCTTCTGGCTTCTGGACCGTAGAATAAAACTCGCTTCAGACATCTTTGCTTCTCCACATAGATCCTTCTTTCCTAAAGGGCCGTCTCAGTGACCTTGGTGAGAGCCCATGACGATCTGACATACATGGTCTGGTCTGGGTGGAACAGCATCGACGATATGAGGGTAGACGATTATACATTAGTCCACATCTTGTGACAAAAACATGTGATTGGAATGAGGTGAATCGCGGTTATTTACAGTGGAAGAGCGGATCAAAACGGATTGAGTTCTTTCACCAATCCTAACAGGTATTATGAAGTTCAGTCACAGTGTGGAGTCTGTCTTCCAATCCAAAGAGAGATACATGTGACATCACATTCCCTGTGGAGATGCTCTAGAGTCTGTATGCAGTAGGTCTTGGCTGTGGCAAAGAGATTAGGCAGATGAACCTTATTACCTACCGTTGCTGAGATTTTTTTTGTTTAAAAAGATACCCAATGGTCCTCTTTAGGGCCACAAACCTCTCTCGAAAGGAGACAACTCAGCATTTGCCAAAACACAAATAAAATCCCCTTTTCCCATGATGGACTTTTGTGAGTACATGAGTGTTGGTCCTTATAATTATAAAAATCTAAACCAAGAGACACGTTTGTCTTTCTGGTCTGTTTTCTTAGAAGTTACAATCAAATTTCACAACACATCACTTTAAAAAGTTGATTAGTTTCTTCTTTTCTTTTCACTCTCTTCTTTGTTTGAATTTCTTTACTGTCACAGGTTTTTCTTCTTCTTCCTCACTTACTTCTCGTCTTCGTTTCTTTTTCTGGACGCGTCTGGGTTCTTCCTTTTCGGAGGGTACATATTCGTCCTGTTTGGAACCCCTCTCTACCTCCTACTCCTGGTGTTTATTAGGACAGGCTGATGACCAATGTCTTTTCTCTTGACAATGATAATAAGGTATCTTGACCTTTGTCTCTTTTTACGCATGTATTGCTTTTGACGATGTGGAAACTCTTTGGCCCAATAATCTCTCTTCTTACAGATATAGCATGTATTTCGACTTATATCTCGAAAGAAGAGGGTGTAGTCTGTCAGCTTCTCTGAAGAAAACTTTCGCATGACGCCCCGCAAAGCTCTGATAAGAAGTTCGATCTGTGTTGGTTCTTCCATCATTCTTAAAGGATTTAGACTCTGAAGGAAGACACTGCCCCTTTATATAGGGAAGAAACTTACCTTACGTTTATATATAAGTACTATGGCGTTTAGAATTGAGTCATTTGACATCTTGCAATCAAGATGAAACAATCGCACGAATTAGTGAAAAAAGAAGAGGAAAGCAAGAGGAAGAAACGAAGCTTATCGCCTCCTCACACAGTAGCTGAAGTCTTGGCTCAAATTCATCCCAGTGATTTTGAAGATGACATAAGTGAGCCACAATCCAGACCAAGAGAGTCTAAGCCAAACCAAAGTCCTCTGCCAGCATCCCCCGAAAAGCATTACCACATTCTCGAGACGGATAAACGCTCCTCAGAAAATTTAGAACTACAGCCTACACGTACACGGGGAAATTTAATGAGTTCAAATCCAACGTACCGCTGAAGAAAACAGAGGTTTATCACTGATGTGTGTAATTCTTTGTTAACCACACAGAAACGACAATGTCGAGCCAAAGAAGACCACAGATTGAGACTTTCCATTTATTATGACTGTCTGAAGTCCCCCATTTAGATCGAGTTTATTAGCCCAGCAGAATTGACACCTTCCAAAGTTGTTGACAACATTCAAAACGTTCAGCAATCCAACGACCAGTTTCATCTCACCAATGGAAAAGCGACACTGTACATGACCCATGTTTCACTTCCCAAAGGGACCGGACGCAAAAAGGTATTATTGGTGAACAACCTTCGCAGTATCAAGTGCAGTCTCGTCCAAATTAACAACCCTCAAGACAACATGTGTTTAGCCCATGCCATTGTTGTTGGACGAACGTATGCCGATAAGAACGATACTGCAGAATGGAAAAGAGCCTGAACAAGTATTCGACGATCGGACTGAACCAAACAATGAAATGAAGCAGAACTCATGTTACAGCAAGTTGGCCTATCCAAAGACACAACTTGTGGCATTCCTCAAATGCAAAAATTGCAAGACGTCTTGGCTCCACGCTACAGGTTGAAAGTGCACCCTCAAGAAGTGCGTGGACATCTGTTGTTTCGAGACAAGAACTTCAAAGACGGAAAATACATTCACGTTTATCATCACGATGAACTTTTCGATGCCATTACCAATATCACCGCATTCCTGGGATACAGTTATTATTGTGAGAAATGTAACTACGGTTATAACAATCGAGAGCAACATAAGCATTGCAGATCAAAATGTGAGGGATTATTAGCCTCAAACACCTGTCATGACGAAGGACAAAAACGAGTGCATTGCCCAGCTTGTCAGCAAACTTTTGTCAGCCCGGTCTGTTACCGAGAACATCTGAAGACACTAGGTTCACAGAAGAAAAGTGTTTGTCAACTCCTGAGATTGTGTCCTACTTGTAGACAAGTTATACATAGCAAAGGTTCCAAGGCACACATTTGTCCAGGAAATAAACATTTACCACCAAATCTTCGACTTGGAACACGAATGCTGCATTCAAAAATACCAACCCAAGTATGAGGAAGATGACCAGAAGAAAGGGAATTTCATCTTTTTCGATATAAGTGCATCGTGGAAGGTTACAAATTGGTGAACCCTCTGAACCACAGGGATAGTGTGCATGGAGAACGGACGAAAACCACCTGTTTGCTGTACCATGCCGACGAGGAGAAAAGAGAAGAAATCAAAAACCTGGACGTGTGTTGGCTGTATCCTTAAGTGTGCAAATATCGTCACTTTTCCTTGGGTTACCCACAATTGCTGACGCAACTCACTCACGTGGACAACATTCGACACTACGAAAGATTGATTAAATGCAAAGTCTATCCTCCCACGGACTTGTACCATCCCGTTTTACCTCACCACTGCCAGGGAAAACTGATGTTTCCACTGTGTTGCACCTGTGCCGAAACATACAACTATTATCAACCTTGTCATCACACTTAGGAAGAACGAGCATTGACGGGAACGCGAGTCAGCTTAGAATCGTTTGAAGCTCTGAAACTGGGATACCAATTGTTAGAAGTGTACGAAATTTACCACTTTCCCAAGACAGATCAGTACCTCAAGGGTGACGAGACTCAGAAAGACATTTTCGCAGACTACGTGGATGTCTTTCTGAAAGTGAAACAAGATTGCATCGGATATCTTTCCTGATGCCACACTCAAGAAGACCAAGAGAAATTCAAAGATAAATACTTTGAGCAGGAAAGCATAACCTTAGATCACATCGAGAAAAACGAAGGCAGACGGTTGTTTGCTAAAGTGATGTTGAATTCTTTGTGGGGGAACATGGCACAACGACCGTGTTTACCCAAAATAGAGTATTTGACAGAACCTTCCCGCTACTTCCAGATGATTCACGACAAAACTAAATACTTGAAACATGTGGACGTCCTTTGTGAAGACTTGATCTTAGTCAATTACGAATCAGAACTGGACTTAGTACAGGCCGAAGAATTTGGAAATGTCATCATTGCAGTCTATGTGACATCCCATGCTCGTTTAAAATTGTATGAAGTCTTTCGTCGAAGCAGACCCTATTCTGTAGGAAAGTCTGCAGTCAGATGGGGACGAAATCTCAGGGGTTAAGAGAAATTGCCAAAACTGGAAGTAAACAAACAAATTTTTTTTAGGGCTACCCCCCCCCCCCCCCGAAAAGACATACTACTCTATTGCAAAATTGTTTGTGATTTTGTGTGTTGGTCAAGTAGGGTATTTTTTCCTTCACGTCCGTGCTTTAGGTATATAAAGTGGAGCATTCGTCAGTCTGGTTACTATTATACAATTAAGACGTGTGACATGGCACACATAAAACCGAGGTTGTAGTGGCACCATACCTACAGCCTCGACCAATTAAAAGTCACGTCATATACGTGACTAAACAGGTCGCAAATGTCCATAGGACTCAAGCAATTTAAAATAATAGGCTAGATTAGTTTGGCCACCCATTGTTGACTAGTCAAAATCCAAAATGAGTATAATTTCCAAACTGTTGGAACTCTAAGTGCACCTGGAGTATGCTGGCTGCTTGCTGGATGAGCTGGCAATGGAGATGATCCAGGAAGAAGATAAAAAATAGAAGAAGAGAAAAAGAACAAGAAAGAAGAGGAGGAATAAAGAGAAAGCCGATCTTGTCTCACCTTATCCTGAGGCAAACATGTGAAGTAAAGCCTGCGGTGAGGACACCGCCACCACAACGTCAGCTACAACCAACACAACCGCCACCTAGAGTTGCTGTCCCCCAGATTGAGAACTGGGAGGAGGAGTTAGAGAGACAGCAACAAGAGTGGGAGTCTCAGCGACCCCTGCAAGTAAGGAGATCACATCATCCGCAGGAAGGACGTAGATTCGTGAGAGAGAGAGAAACCTCACTATCCCTCAAAGTGAGAATTGGGATGATGAGGCCACTCATCAATCATCTGCTCTCCCAACAACAGCAGTCAACTGGGAGCAGGATTGAAGTCGGCGCTGCGTGTGTGATGCCCAGCCTGGAAGGTTCAGGCATTAACCATTTGCTTTTGGAGTTTTAACAAACCTCCCTTCTCAGGGCTAAGCAGATCTCTAGAAAATATAGACTGATCAATTTGCCAATAATGTGTGTGTGTCTTTCCCATAGCAAAACCCTTTTCCATACACTAAAGGTTGTTATGTGTGAATATGGAGTAGCGTGACTATAAACGCTGCCTCCTTTGTTGATTTGACTGTAGGTGATGTGTTTTTTAAATAAAAAATTTGCTTCTCTACTATGTAATGATAGGAAGTATAATGGGTTTTGTTGGTATTAGTATTTTGGTTTGTATAAAAATGTCTTTTAGGTCAGTACTCTAATCTCTGTGGATTGTTTGGTATGTGATATGTGTAGTTGATGAGAGAGGATGTTTTCCGTCACGTCCGTGCTTGAGGTGTATAAAGCGTCGCGTTCGTCATTTGCGCCATTCAGTATTAAATAACAAAGATGGCGAGCAATAACTTAGACAAGATGCAGAAGTTGCAAGAGGTGGTGGATGATATAGGAATGGTGGAAGAGATGTTGGTCAGGTTGGAGTATGATTCTTATAGCCCCCACCAAGTACAGATGGGGATAAATAATTTAAGGAAGGCCAAGGAAAGATTAAAGGAAATGATAAAGGAGGAAAGAGAGGAAATGGAGGACAAAGAAAAAATAAAACAGATGTGAACTTATTGCGAAAAATTGATGAAAGAAGAAGAAAATGAGAAGAGAAAACAAGAGGAGGAAAAGGAGGAAGAAGAAAAGGGGGAGAAAAAGAAGAAGAAGACGAAATATTTACTGGAAAAAATGAGATGTTGCTGAAGAAGAAGGAGATACATGAAATAAAGTTAAACGGCTCTTCTCAGGACCACTCATATGTCTCGACAAGATGTCAATTCTTTCTTTGCAGTGTTGATGTATTTGTTTGTATATGTATATGTATGTATATGTTTATGTATGTACATGTCTATGCTGTCTTTGTCTCTACGTATTCAGGTCAGCCACTTGCAACACTATTCCTAACTACTCCGCCCAGATTGAGGTCAGCCACTTGCAGCATTGTTGCCATTGTTTCCCAGGCCCTATGTTAAATTCCCCTTATCGCTATACAGTCACAATCGGCTTCCATGTTAAATTTCCATTTTCGCCATAGGGCAAACACCCTATTTTAACATGAAGGTCCCATTGTTGCTATTCGTCCCACTATACTACTGCCAGTCGTAAATAGTTTTTGTTATTTAATGTAATTAATGTTTGATAAAGGGATTAAAAACAAGTTTTATACTCCGTCTGGAGAACAAACATGGCCACACTTTATTTACCTCACTAGCCCAAGGAAACGGGCAAGTCAAGAATGTTATGAAGCCTATTCAAATTTGGCGGCAGAAACACAGGCCAGAAATGTGTATTTTATTCTACAGATTTAAGTAAGCTGCAACACAGGCGGTCGACAGGCCGATCGGACCTGATTCATCCCAGCATGCAAATGTTTAATTTGTAAGAGCTACCTCCGATAGACCATTACTTCTGACTGATAACGTAACACTAATATAAAAGTTTGTGTATAATTAAAAGTTAGGTAATATAATAAAAATAAAAATGTTTTTAAAACACTATGTATGTATGTATGTATGTATGTATGTCCCATTCCCTTATCGCTAGACATACCCTTTGTTTAATTTAACTTGTCGCTGTACAGTCCCAATCCCTTGTAGCTGTGTTCCATTTTCCCCTTGTCGCTATATAGTCCCGCCCATGCTAAATTTCCCCATGTTAAATTCCCCTTGTTGACACAGTACAAAAAACAATTTTTAACACTAAAGTCCCATTGTCGCTACGGTATCACCATTCAGTATTCTCCAATGTAATTGTATGCTCCTAATATTCCTAAAACAGACACTAGTCACGTGGGAAAAATCTAACTAATCACAGCAAGTTACAGCCATGAATAAACATTACAAAAATTAGATAAAACCAAGAGTTAAAAAAATACAGATACATAACACTATATTAAAATTGTTCATAGTGTATTGCAATTCCCTAGGCTATACTACCCTGAGTCTCGCTTTCTCGGTTCTTTAGTATAGGTCGTTATAGGAGAGTGATAACCTGATGTATCCGTCTGAGGTAAGACACTCCAGAATGTGAATGGTTTCTGTTACAGCGTGATATCATCGAACTCCTGGCTTCTGGTAGCCAACTCGATCGTCACCTGGGTCGCCTTCTCAATCGCAGTCTGAGTTGTCAACTGGGTCGTCTTCTGGATCGCAGTCTGAGTCGTCGACTGCGTCGTCTTCTGAATTGCATTGAGTAATCGAATGTGTCGTCTTCTAGATCGCCGACTAGGTTGTTGTCTGTGTCGTCTAGCGTGTCGTTGTTGCGGGTCGTTCCTGCTTCAAATTCAACAGAGACCAATTATGAGCGAAATAATGAGAGAAGAAAGATATTCAGTTACTGTGTTTTTCCAGGTCTTGATAACTAACTTCCAGAGGTTCTTGAACAAGCCTTGTATGGCCCCTCTTCCCTGCTCATGCCTTTTATTGTTCCGCGAACTGCGGCCAAATGTGCTTGCTCCAGCTGGGTGGTTTATGCAGCTTCACTCGCCACGTTATTTTTGGGCACATCTCTCCCCTTTAGCAATGTTAAGCTATCGGCTTTTGAAGTGTCCCCCTCCAATATATGGCGTCCGAAATTTTTTAAAGGCTTTTATGTGTATTTGTATTCCTCACCAGTTGGTGTATGCTTGCTTGTCATGAAAAAAATCAAAAAGAATTTTTACGAAAAAATGTATGTAGATAGCTTTTTTTTATTCAGGGGTTTCCCCATAACATTTTAATATTTTATTTCAGTTTAGTTGGCGTACTTATAGGACGACTGACAGAACAGGTCCCCCTTTTTTCCTCCTCATATTGTTGAAACAGTATACTTTCTTGATGATATGTACTTCCTTCCGCCGACACCAAAATCTTTGGTTGGTTTCCATGTCATTATCCTAATAGTTCTGTGATCCTGGCCAGGGATTTGTCCTATCGTTCTGTGATCCTGGTCAGGGATCTGTCCTATCGTTCTGTGATCCTGGCCAGGGATTCGTCCTATCGTTCTGTGATCCTGGTCAGGGATGTGTCTTATCGTTCTGTGATCCTAGCCAGGGATTCGTCCTATTGTTCTGTGATGCTGGACAGGGATCCGCCCTATCGTCCTGTGTATGCTATGTGTATATGCTTTAATGTTCTTGTAATGCTTTTGTTCGTGTCAGGACCAATCTTTGTTTAGTCTTGGTTATTCAAAGTTAAATACACTATAGAAATTAATTTAGTCACGGTTAATAAAATTATATGTTTTGCTTTTATTCCACGGTCTCCTCCCTATGTAATTCTTTTCGATATATGGCGAGACCGGAGTTCTGTGCACATACACACACACACACACACACACACACACGTTTCTGACCTTGTCAAAAAATCAGCCACAATTTTGTAAGCAACTTATTTTTTTCTTTTAGTGAGGGTCATTATTTTAAGCTGAGTTAAGCTGATTGAAGGTCATTATATTTTTTGATATAGTTATACTTGGACTACGTGATTTCTGTCGCTTGTCTTATGGTAACAAACTTTCCAAACCTTTAGAACAATGAACTTTTGATCCTCATCCAATGTTTTGTTTTGCGTTTTAGTTTGTCTTACGGTTTTTTTTTCTTTTCTTCTGAAAATCTTTTATTCGTGTTTTAAGATGAAGCGTATTATGTTGTGTCCGTTAATTCAACTTATTTAATACAAGTGATTTTTTCTCTGGAAATACAGAATTGCTCATAACAAAATAATATTCTTGACCAGAGACATTTACTGAGATTTATAATGAATTCAAACCTGTAATTATATTACTGTGACTGTTGCTACAACACCACTGTACAGGTCACCAGAGGCACACCAACACCTTCAGCGCTGAATTTAATTTGGATTTCCATTAGAGTGTTTCAGAACTTTAATTATTATGTCTTGTGTCTGTAAATCTAGGATTATTTGGGATTTAATTCACAATACCACGTCCTTTCTTGGGTCCCCAGTTCAGAAAGTATGTGCCAGGCCCTTCTTCCATAGTGGTCCTTCCTGGATCACCTTGGTTACCAGGACTCATGTAATTCTGATCATACATTTGTCTTCCAAATTATATTTTCCTAACATTTCAAAATTCTATGTTATTTTTCAACTCTTGTTTCTAAAATATGTTATATTCAGTTGTCATATAGAAGAAGATTACGTTTATTACTTAGCTGTGTCTATATTGTACACATTCTTAATGGTTTATTTCAGTTCTGTAAAACTATGCTTCCAGTTCGATTTCGATGTTCAGTTGTTGTCACCTGGCGACATATTATCAAGGCCTTTACTATATTTATCTTGAACCTTTTTTATTACCAGCTTATGCACTAACTTATCTAAATATAGTACAATTGTTTTCAGAGAGATTCCCATTTCCCTGTATCTTTTGTTTTAGGAGATCTCTTTCAGGCTTATTCACACTACACTGCAGAATTACTTGCTTTTTTATAGTTAGGCTGCCATTGTTACAAAGTGGGCATTTTGGCAATAGTGTAATGTGTCCACATATGGCCACTCCACATGTGCGCCAAAGGTTGTGTAAATATTTAAGTAGAAGTATAAAATTATCTTGTTCCATTTTCCATCTTATTTCTTTTTTCCTGCAATTAAAAATTAAATTTCTCATATACGATAGAATACGATATTTTCTCACCCCAGGGAATGTCTTCACACAACACTGCATTATGCGACCATAGCTGGCTCGTATATATATATATATATATATATATATATATATATATATATATATATATATATATATATATATATATATATACACACACACACACACACACGCAGAAAGCTGGAGTTAGAGAGGAAAAGAATGAAAACGTTGAAACTGAACTTACACCAAGTAATCAACAAGAATATAGTTCTTCGTAACGGTTAGTGTACACATGCCTTGGGATTTATCTATAGTGAGCCGCAGACATGTAGCATAATGTCCCACCCAGTCACATTTTCCTGACACCAGGCTGACCAGCCCTAACACTGGGGCTACTGGGATGGTGCTACCTTCCTGCAGGACTCACACGAGTAGTCGTGTGAAAATAATACCAGAAGAAAGTCCTTTGTAAAATGTAACCATAATCAGGTTAGAGATTATCGGTAGAGAAATGTGAACTGGAGCGTACTTTACGGTAGAAACACCAAGATTTATAGGAATGTTTGAGAACATTCAACCTTGCTTAATAGGAAAAATCCGTTATTAGGTTATGTGAAGAACACGATGGAGAGAAAGTTGAACCAATGAAATATTACCAAGAGCAGGACCAATGAAAATAATGAACATAGCTGAGATGGATAACGTCAGTATATGTTTGTTCGCATTTGATACTACAATCCAAACTTGTATGGCATGGATGGTATCACAAAGGGACAACGCTTGCATCAACAATGCAAAGACAACGAAGACAGATAAGCATATCCCTAACACTAACCTCTTAATGCTGAGTGCCAAGCGAGGCAGCTGTTAGTACCATTTTTATGTCTTTGATATTGATTCGGCCGAGGTTCGAACCCGCGACCTCTGGCATCCGAGGTGGACGATCTAACCACTATACCACCAGAGCGGTCCACACATACTGTATTCTATTTACTGCTTTTTTGTTGTTGTTTCTTAAACCTATTAAAATGTCCTAAAAATAGATTATTATTAATTAAATAAGAAAATCTCTCTCTCTCTCTCTCTCTCTCTCTCTCTCTCTCTCTCCCATATACCGGTAAGATAGAGGCGAAAATCCATGAAATGGCGAGCGTAGAGAATTTTCGCTTGAGGCTGATTGGACTGATTTGGCCCAATCTGGTCCCGTGCGTTCATTATTTTTAAAAATATATTTATAGAGAGAACGTAATTTTAAAACAATGGAAGAAAATTTTCATTTCAATATGATATAAAAATTGTTTAAAAGTATTACTAAATGCCTTACTCTCAGTGGGCCCGCGCATAAATCTACGGGGCCCAGCCGAAATGATCCAAATCGGGCCACGCGTTTGATAAGGCAGTTTCTGCTATGAAAGATGGTAAAAGTTAAGTCAACCGACCAAAGGAAGAGAGAAAGAGAGAGACACACACACAGAGAGACTTTTTGGGTCAGTAGTAATGTTAAGTAAAGCCGAATAACGACTTATATCAGCTTTGAATATATTAAAATATTTTAATTACCTTTTGTTGTTTCGTCCTTTCGCTTAGTTTCCATTCCAAAACAATTTTCCAAGATCCGGTATGTGAATGACTCAGCGTTCACTATTCAAGGATCTATCCATGTGTTTGCAGTGCTCTACTTTCTTCATTAAAACCAACTTTCATGTTTAAATAATAATAATAATAATAATAATAATAATAATAATAATGAGGACTTTGTATGGCGCCTAATCTTTAGAAGCTCTAAGCGCTTTACAACATTAGACAACGCCTATAACATAAAAACATATATAATGATATGATTACCAAAAACAAACACCATGAAATTAGAAAACATAAAAACATGCTGAAAATATTTAAGGTAGGAAACATTATTAGGTCTTTTAAGTTTGTTCTTGCAGTCGAAATAGGTCAGTTTTAAGTAGCAATCCTGAATGGGATCACTGTGTCTTTGTGTCTAAGTTCAGTGGGCAATTCATTCCATGTTGATGGGCCCTAGTATGCAAAAGAACGTTGTCCATAGGACTTCGTTTTCATAGTGGGAATAATGAGTATACGATTGTCAGAAGAGGAGCGTAAGTATCTTGCTGGTGTGTACACATGGGTGAGGTCGAATAGGTATGTTGGATTGGTGTCCGTCATTGAAACATAGCACAGAAAACAAATTTTGTGTTTGATTCTGGATCGAATGGATAGCCAGTGTAGGGACAGAGCAGCAAGGATGTGTGCTCTGATTGAGGTACTCTAAGGATGATCCAAGCAGCTGTGTTTTGAACTTTTTGAAGTTTCTGGAGTAGATATTGAGATGAACCAGACATAACTGATTTACAATTTTCCAGTCTTGAAAGTACTAATGAACACACAAGTGTTTTAGTGGCATCAACTGAAAGATATTTGAGAATGGAGCTGATGCGTCTCAGTTCAAGATATGTACCTTGCATATGTTCATGACATGTTGGTGCAATGTGAGAGTACTGTCCAGAGTAACACCTAGGTTTCGTAATGACTGTGTGAATTTAATGTTGGTGTTGCTTATATTTGTTATTTGGGGTAAAGGATGTGAATGACAAAGTCTTTGTGTTTTGATCAGAATGGCCTCAGTTTTATCATCATTCATCTGCAGCTTGTTATATGTCATCCATGATTTCACATCAGAAATGCACCTCTCTACACCCTGGATCGTAGCATCAACTTCAGTTTTGGTGGCTACATTTACATATTTGCGTGTCGTAAGACTACAATTGGTGAGACACTGGATGATGATCTATGACACTTGAGAGCGGCTGAGTGTACAGAATGAAGAGAACAAGTCCAAGAACAGACCCCTGTGCAACACCACAACATAGATCAACTGGGCTGGAGTGTATTCCATTTGCAGACAGAATTTGTGTCCTGTTGACCAAGTAGGACTTGAACCACAGTACGGTTGTATCATTAATGCCAAATACATGCTGGAGACGGTGAAGTAATATATCATGGTCTATTGTGTCAAATACTGCACACAAATCAAGGAGGGTGAGGACTGTAATCTTTCCGCTATCCAAAGCAGAGAGAATGCTATTAACTACTTTTAGAAGAGTAGTTTCAGTACTGTGGCAAAGGCGACATGCAGATTGTACATTGCTAAAATGATTTTTGATGTGAATGGGAGATTAGACACTGGGTGGTAGTTCTTTAAATTCTTATGTTCGAGTGTTGGTTTATTCAGCAGAGGCTTTACGCTGGCAGTTTTAAAAAATGATGAGAATTCCCCGGATGAGAGAGAGGTATTAATAACATCAGTTAGTGAAGGCAATATTTGATCTAAGCACTCAAGCAGCAGTGATGTTGGAACTGGATCAAGTTCACATGACTTTGTTGCACTCTTCATCACGATTATACGTAGTAAATCCATAGAGACAGGTTCAAATGCTGTTAATGGTTGCTGCTGACATTCTGTATCCCAACGGTATGCTGACGACAAGTCAATTGAAATTGTGTAGTCAAGTTTATCGCTAATGGTTTGTACTTTGTCATGGAAGAAATTTTCAAATAGGTCCGGAAGGTGGTCGGAGAGAAGATAGTTGGAAGTGGTGTACATTTGTTCCTTGACATTCGATTGTTAGCAATCTCGAAGAGCTCTTTGCAGCTGAAACTTTCCATGATCTTAGTACTGTAGTGGGCTGATTTCGCTGCATCGACTATGTTTGTGACGTTCTTAGCGGTTTCATAGATTTTCTTTTGAATATTGAGACTGGTGGAAATCCAAAGCCTCTCAGCTTTACAGCGGTCTCTTTTAGCGGTGCGAAGCTGGTCCCTAACAGTGCTATACCACGGAGACCACTTTTGAATTGATAGTAGTAAGGTGGGGTACATTAGCGACAATGGGAATTAGCATTACAGAGACCCCTGGGTCAGATTAGGGACAATGGAAATTTAACATGGCGAAAAATCGTGGGTCAGATTAGCGACAAGGGAAATTAACATGGGGAATAAATCGTGGGTCACTCTAGCGACAAGGGGAATTTAACATGGAACTATAGTGTGGGTCTGTCTAGGGACAATGGGAATTTAACATGGGGAATAGATCGTGGGACTGTCTAGGGACAATGGGAAATTTAACATTACGGAAACCCCTGGGGGATATAGCCTCAAGGGAATTTAACATATGGAAATTGAACATGGTGGATCTGAATAGCGTCAAGGGGAATTGAACATGGTGGGACTATCTAGGGACAATGATGGTAGAGGGTCAAACACAACAGAGACAGAAACATACATACACTAGTACAAGCGTGGGATTTATATATAAAGCATTACGAAGACCTGAAATCTTGCTGGGGTGTTCAAAAATTTGCATAATTGTAATGATGCTATAAATAGCTATAATCAAGGAAATGCTTAACGACAAAATGGATGTGACTAAAAGTAACGTTAAAATGACGAAATTGTCCCAGAATTTAAAGGAAAATAAACATATCCCCGAAAATTAAGTTACAATGGTTTAGACTAAAATGGATAAAATTAGTAACTACTTACAATATCAACTTCTGTGACGATCGTGGATAAATACCTATGTATCTATAATCAGCTGAAATTCCTATGAAATCCCACTATCTATTTATAGCTCCAACTTGTGGGTTTTTCCTTTGGAAAATCCCACTATCTTTTTATAGCCTCAGCTTGAGTGACGTTCCTGTTTATGAATTCTAGTATATATGTATAGCTACAAAATGTGGAAATCCCCAAGTCGATATTTATAGTCTCAAAATTTCCAGCCTCAGTGACGTCACTGTACTGAACACTAGGGGATAAATGGCAACAGTGTTGCAAGTGGCTGACCTGAATACGCGCTACTGTAGGTAGGTAGGTAGAGTGTATCTGATAGGGAAAAAGTGAGTTTTATAGGGACAAACAGAGACCAATACACACACACACACACACACACACACACACAACATACGCGCGCAGACACACTCACACACACACACACACACAGACACACACACAGAAGAGGAAAAAACTAACCCCAAATATACTATCCACACTCGGGAGGAAGAAAAAAAACAACCAAATATACGATCTACACAACGTACGCGAACACACACACACACACACACACACACACACACACACAGGGAAGAGGAAAAAGCAAAATCCAAATATACTATCAACACAGAAGGGAGATAATACAAACCCCAAATAAACTATCTACACAAACGTACGCGAACGCATACAAACCCCAAATAAACTATCCACACAAACGTTCGCGAACGCATACAAACCCCAAATATACTATCCACACTCGGGAGGAAGAAGAAAAAACAACCAAATATACGATCTACACAACGTACGCTAACACACACACACACACACACACACACACGTACACCACAGAGGGAAGAAGAAAACCATTATACACTATCCACACGGAGTGAAGAAATAACCCTTTATATATATACTATCAACAGAGAGTCAAGAAAATAACCCATTATATTCCATCAACACAGAGTGAAGAAGAAAAAGTTTTTTGAAAGCACCTAAGCCCTCACCTGCAATGACCAACTCTGCCAAACACCTACACCCCACCCCACCCCCCACTCCCAGCACTACAAAACCCATTTAACCCGTTATTTTATGGCATCAGTGTGTGCTTTAGGAAACATCAAGACACAAAATGATGGATGAATAGACTGACTATTGTTTACGGACTTGCATGCCTGAAGAGCGTGCGTGAAGGAAACATCCTTCCATTTCAATTCTAACTAAAACATGATCCAGAGGGATAGAGAGGTGAAAGAGCACAATTTCATAAAGTGTGAGTAAAAACAAAACACGCCATCCTTATTATACAATGTCAAGACCAAGAGACACTTACGTTTTCTTTCTGGTCTATTCTCTTTTAGAAGGTAGTATGAAATTTCACATCAGGGCCAACGCATCGGCTCACATTGTCAATTTTTCCATTTCCATGTCTTTACTGGCACAAGTTCTTCATCATCTTCAATTTCTTCTTCTTCTTCTTCTGAATCCCTCTTCTCTGTTTCGTCTTGTTTTTTTTTTCTTCTCTTTTCTCGTAGGGCACTCTGAATTCCAGTGTTCTTTCCCCTGACAACGATATTAGGTATTTTGACTTTTGTCTCTCTTTCTTAGACGAAGCAGGTATTTTGGAGACAAATACCCATTTACCTTTGCAGATACAGCAAACTTCATTAGCACACACTTTCGTATGACTCTCATCAAATCAACGACCAAAAGAGTAAGTTTTGTTGCCATTTTCGCCTGTGAATTATGCTTTCTTATGACTTTTAGCAAATATTTGACCAGCAGGTCGATCTGTGCTGACTCTTCCATCTTCGTGATCGTTTGAGAGCGGAATGAATACTCTGACACTAAGACACTCTCCTTATATACAGGGACCTGCTGCGTATGAAACCTAGTCAAATGTAATTTTGCAATAAGATGAAACGATTTCATTGAGGAAGTAAAAGGCAATGATGTACCGTATCGCCTCACACAAAACCTGAAGTGTTAGCTTAGATCCGTGTCAGCAATTTCGAAGACATAACTGAGCTTTCATCAATGCTCTCCATTTATACCACAAAACCACGAGTCCTGATTCACGCCAAAAGAAATTTCGTTCGGTCCATAAAAAATAGTATCACATCCGAGAAACGCAAAACCGAACTTCCAGAAAACTGAGAACGACGGCTTACACCTACAACGTGAAATGTATGAGTTCAAGTAGTGCGTAAAACTTAGTCAAATTAAATTTTTATAGTCAAGACGAAACGATCTCTTTTCGAAGAAGAAAGCAGACACCAAGCGACAATGGCGATCCGTGTCACACAACACTTTTCAAAATGTATATGATCAGAGGTTTGTTCTAGCGATCTGCACGGTTAAATTAAATGTTGATGTATTTTGCAATAAGACGGACACAATTTCCATGGGATCGCCCATGGAACCATTGTTCGTGCATTAGTTTAATTTTTTAAAATATTTTTTTTATATAAATCGCCTATAGGATAGACTCAGTAAAGCATGGCCATTCTCGTCACTGTGTGAATAGCTACTCAAGTCAATTCGAAGTGAACGCGGTAAGAAAATAAGTATAGCCAATGAAATGGCTTACAACGGGTGATGAATTGTTTTGTTCTAGGACTGTGTGGCATAATAATCCCTATGTTCTTGCGTTGTTACCATTACAGTGCAGACAGACTGAAATGTGAACTTACAAGCCCTCTTTGTGTGTGTGTGTGTTGTACCATTTCTTCTTACCACATCAAAATACTGAGCGTCACAGTATTGGTTCGCGTTTTCAAGCTGACCATTTTTTTTATATCTCACTAAAACATTTTAACATAAACACTCACATCGGTAGAGTCAGAACAGACGTGTTACAGTACTGAGGGGCATGTTATCTTTTTTTCAAACTAATAAATTTGGGGTTTGTATGAAGTAAAGAACCGAAAGTACAGTGAAACTCAAGGATGATGACCCAATCTGTCTGTCTATTGATGCGTGTATTTATTTAAGAAGAAATATGACCTCTAAAACACAAAGAGATACGGCAAGCATGATTAGAATGAACATAACGATGTTTTCCTTCACGTCCGTGTAATTTAGAGTTTCAATCCTCTTTGAAAACAAACTTGGTCTCCTTTTGTAGGGCTTGAAATAATAAAAAACCTGAAAAAATCTTAAGCACTTTGCTATAGATAATTTCATCAACAGACTAAACAACATAAATGCCGCTACAACACTAGAAAGCCTTAAATCTTCTATCAAAAAGAAATGCATCAAAAAATTAAAGATTAACGATAACTAACCAATGAAACCGAATTTAACAAAGGCAGTGACATGTGAAGAAATGTCTCTCACTTTGGAAAGGTAGGCGAATGTACTCTGTCATGCACCATCAACTTGAAAAAAAAATTATAAACAGAGAGAAACCTGAATTCAAAATTCAGTTTTTTTTTTTTTTCTTCAAAATTGTTTCGTTTCTTTTTTCTTTTTTTGGAACAATCTAAGCACTAATATAGAGTGGAAAAGGGAAAATGCACATACAAGCTTTGATATTTCTGAAAAAATGAGGGGATATTCCTAACGTTCATAACCACCTATGGACTTGGACTTGTCTGTGACTTATCCACAAAACAAGATGTACATATTTCTGGTCAAGCTGCAAGTGTGTGCGTGTTTTTGAAAATGGTAAAAATGGGATATACAATTTTCTCGTGACACTTATAAAGTGAAGAGTCTGTGCAAGTGTCAAAAGCCAAAGTCATATAAGTTTTGTATTTTGTACGGCTTGTAAAGATTTCCACTTTAGAAAATGTGAAGTATCACAAGTTATTATCACAAACAGAAGTGGAACATAGGGGCTTGCAAGAAAGAAAATAACCCAGACAGTTGGTGTCATCAAGAGTGCTAGAGACGGTACCCGAACTTGCTTGCTTGCTTACTTGAATTAAAGTGATTTTCGCCCTAATGGAGCATATATCACTGGTTTAATAACGCACCGCGTGATTTTTAATTACTCCTAGGGAAGGAAAGAGAGCCTCATCTCCCAGGCTTTTATGTACTCACAGACTACTTTTAAATTTAGCCACTCAGGTGTAGGACTAACTAGTCCTTAACAACCTGACTGAAAGGCTTTAAACATGAGTGGGAATAGTCTCACCACACACTCATATATCTGTCCGAGCGTGGTAAAGGAGGAAAAAGGTGCTCAAAAAGACAGCCATGGGTGTTAAGTACTCAACAAAACGCTAGCCCGTACTTATTTCAAATCAAGTCATGTCACCAAAAAAGACGACGTGTACGACATCAAAGGCATTGTCAAACGCAGAAACCGTAAAGTGGGCAAACGACGTGTCAAAGAAGTCAAAGTACGTTGGAAAGGATATCCACCCAGTTTTCATTCTTGCATCGACGCTTCGCACTATAAAAAGAAGTGACCATCATGCCCTTTCACACAGATTCAGCTACTGCGATCACTCCTTCACCCAATTCTTCTCTGCAAGATTTACAAACACAACCCTTGTGGGTGTGGTGTGGAAAACGTGTGCCTAAAACGCAAATCGTCTTTTTCTGCCAAATCTTCGTGGTGTATTGTGTCATCGGGGCAGCCATTGCCAATTTGAGTTTGCAACAAGGAGACAAACAATTGTGGACCATTGTATTGAGCAGTTACATCGGTTACCTGCTTCCTAATCCCTCCCTGAAATTCTCCTCGAACGGGAACAACGGGAACCTTGTGTCCAGTGTCAGTGCCAGTCACCACTCCAACAACAACCCCATTTTGGGCGGAGACACTCCTCTGACGTCCAGTAATATCCCCTCGGAGAGTCACAAAACTCTGGAATTATGAGCAATAACAACCAATTTTACTTAACCTTACCCAGTGACAGTTCCATGGAGGTGTTTCCCAAGAACACGTTATGCTGTTACACGGTCAAATTACCTCAGACCATCCAGTTAGATCACGAAGCCCATTGGGAAGTGGCTTTGGTAGAAATCATTCACCCAACACAAATCAAAAACATCACCGAAAAGCAGGACACTTTCGAGGTGGAAATCCTGAATGCCCAATTGGAGGAAGAAATCAACAAAATAGGGTTTTTAAGGGACACAAGACCAGCCAGCAATCCAGCCTTCATTATCTACACCTTGAAAATTCCTTCAGGTTATTATTTTAGTGGTGAACATTTGGTGGACACTATTGCGGACAGGTTCAACTTAGCCTTTGGCAAAGCACTGAACAGAGCCAAAAAAAGTGTGAAGATTGAGTACCATAAAGTGGCTCATCGTCTCGTGATCAAATTTCAAGATACGGACACATTGTCCCTCAGGTTCAATGGTAGTTTGTTTGAAATTTTGTGCGGACATGCAGAAATGGTCGCAAACAATATGAGCCCCAAGATCAAAAGTAATATGGATTTTTACAGAGCTTTTGGAAACCAGGTAGAACTGAACCAAGGACTTAATTTGATGTTTGTGTATTCCGATGTGGTGGAGTACAACGTGGTGGGACACACCTCTGTTCCGTTACTGCGTGTCATTCCTTTCAAAGTGGATAGTACCACAAACAATGACCAGGAAGGTGCAAACACCTATCACGTACACCGCGAATTTGTACATCCTCACTATTTGCCCGTCAGTAAGTCGTATTTAGACACAGTCAACATTGCTATAAAAGGAGATCTGGGACAAAATATTCCATTCTCCAAAGGGAAAGTTACAGTGAAACTCCATTTTCGAAAACGGTTCTCTAACGAATTGTAAGTCAAGACAGCGAGGAGGGACATTTTCACCCTATAAAATCCGGCCAGATGCGTGTGGAATTTCAGTTTGCAGAAAATCTACGCGCAGATAATACGGTGAACGTCATCCTGTATGCTGAATTGGACAATACGATATAAACCAACAGTTTGAGAGAAGTCATTCTAGACTATTAGAAGTCATGGAGGATTTTTATCAATGTTTGTATAGCAGGGATTCTTTGGACATGGAATGTGAAGATCCCTGAGGAAGGAGAATCCCAAGACAAAGACGAAGAAGTCATCATGATGAAGTCTAGATGGCCAGAACAAGAATCACATTTAGTTTCCTGTTATGCTATAGTCTTGACAGAAAAAAATTAAGGAATTGATCAAGAAAAATTGTTATGGATGTCAAAACGATCATCCCAGTCAAATTCAACACGATAAATGCCTGATGTTAAGTCAAGAAGAAAAATTGGACGAGTATCTGGACGAAGCTTGGAGTCTCATCTCGAACAAAGACGTGTTGCACCAGTGGTATAAAGACTTGCGTGAACATTCTTGTCCACCATTAACCATACAAGAGATCCATCGCATCGAAGCTCTCCTGAATCAGAGTGAGGAAACAGAACGAATAACCGTTTATTCGTCAGACATTTTCAAGCAAAAAGTCAGGATCGAATTGACCACATATCATTACCTGTGAAGAAGAAAAAAACAAAAAATGGATACCTGAGAACTTTATTACCTTTTGAACCACAGTTTGTACACTGCTTCTTGGAATCCTGTCGTCTGTGCTAAAGATGAACTCCCTCATTGCACACCTCAAAACCATCAAGCTTATGTGATCAACACGGACGACAGTCATCTCCCAGGAACCCACTGGGTAGCCGTCTACTTTCCTCAAGAAGGATGTGTGGAATACTTTGATTCCTATGGACTGCCCCCTTTGGAAGACGATATCATCGACTTTATGAGAAGAAATGCTCAGACCACACGATTCAATAACGTGCAATAACAAGGCACATATTCCTTGGTGTGTGGACAGTACTGTGTGTATTTTCTGCATGATTGCAGCCTGGGCTATTCTTTAGAACATTTAGTGACTCATTTTGATGCTCGTCATTCTTCTAGAAACGATGTGAAAGTAGATCGATGGTTTTGTGACCATTATGCTTATCTTTTGTCTCTAACTAGAAAACGTAGTGTCCATCAATGGCCTAATGACTTCCGACAGTGGAAATCACAATTTCATTCACAACGTTGTCAGCCCTGTTTAAAGTAGACTGTCAATTGAAAAAAAATGTTTGGTATTTGAAAAAAAATGTTTGATGTTATAGTGTTGGATTATTGTTAAAAAAAATGTTAGAGTTGTTTGTTAGTATGAATAAAAAATGTTGTGTTTTGAAGAAAAAAATGCCTTTGTGGTTTATTTGGCTATAGCAATCTTGATTCATGCTCTTTGACTTCTCTCTATCCCTCCCATAACACTATTTGAACGTTCCGGCTAGAAAACCGTGTAGTAATGTTTTCCTTCACGTCCGCGCTTTGACTTTAAGAACCGGGCAAGTTTCCAGTCTGCCCATCCATTGTCGACTCATCTTCCTACGAAGATGTGCTCCAAACTAGCTACGCTAAACGAAGCCTACGTGAATTTACATAGGGTCAGACACAGTCTGATACCGAAGCCAGAAGAGATAGAAAATGTGAGAATGCTAAAAGTCACTGAAGACCTGAAAGAAAAGCTCTTCAAGGAGGAATTCAAGAAGAAGAAAGAAGAATGGATGGAGAAGTACAGACTTCATAAACAGCAGAGAGAGCAGCAACAGCAGCAGCATGAACCTAACAGAGGCTTTGTCAACAGTTGTATCGACACCAAAGAGTTCTTCTTCTCTTTTCCGAAGAAGCAGACCTTATCCTGTGAGAAAGCCTGTCGTCAGAGAAGGCCGCCATCTCATAACCTAAGCGATCGCCATAGCTTCAAGTTCCAAAAAAAAAATTTCAGGGCTACCCCATACTCTCGAAAAGAAATAACATTCCATTGCCTATGATATGTTAGTCAGTTAGAAGAAAAAATACAGAAGTGAGTCTATCAGCACATGATTTCTTTATCTTGGTTAGAAAGTGCGACTCTAAGTCCTTCGTTTCCGTCGCTTATCAAAATTTTAAAAATAGTAATGTTCTGTAAAAAAGTGAGTGAGTGTTTCTTTTAGGTTTGTGCGTTTTTGTTTTTTTTTTTGTTGGTGATAATATGGATAATGTAAGTTCGGGTACAACGAAATTAAAAGAATTAGGCCCAGAACTCGGTGTGGAGGGAAGAAATATACGCAACAGTAGCGGGAGCAAGAAATGCAGACCTAGCCAGTTAGCACTCCACCCACCTCGAGAACACAAATAACATCTAGTCAACAGCCGACTATACCTAACAAACAACCTGCCCCGGAAAGAGTGGTGGCAAAACAAAGGGCCAATTATGTTAGACAAACGGTATGGCAAACTCAAATGTAATTATCGGAGGCACTACGTTCTTTTCTGGGGCCCAGAGTGGCCGAGTGGTCTAAAGCGCTCTCCGTTACGGATCACTGTCATCTCACCTTTGTCTGTGTGGGTTCGAGTCTCGGATTCGGCTAATGTGGGTATGTGAGAAAACTTGCCAGTAGCTTCTCGTGGGTCGGTGGTTCTTTCCGGGTTTTTCCCGGGTTCTTCCTCCACCATTAATGCTGGCCGCCATGTATAGCCTATCGCGTGCTGAAAAATGGCGTTAAACCCTACAACAACAACAACGTTCTTTTCTCACTCCGATACTACAGGCAATCTCAGCTGAAAGAACAACCACAACAACAATAACAGCGACAGACACCATAGCAGCGGATTTGAAACTATCTACCTCAACTAAAGAATTAGTATCAGAACCAGAAGAGGAAATTGAGGCGGTTGAGGAGGAAGAGGGGGACGCTGACCCTCGTTGAGAAGTACACCGAAATGGGACTAGATCAAGCATTGTATGACGTCAACAAAGCAGGGCAGTTTATTAGAGCCATACAATACGCTGCCTACAAATCTCTAGACACCTTTAAACCAAGACCTTCTCAATGGGGATTAGGGTCAGAGTTCTTCCCCAATTCTACAGACAAACCTACACTGGATACCCCCTCAGTCAACTGGTAGAAGCCGCTGCTTACATTGCCGCCCATCATGGCTACGCATTTCCTGATATCAAGAATCATGAGACTAGGAGTGCAGGAAAGAACGTGAAAGCAAATGAGAGACGTGTTACCTTCTAATAGAAAAAACAAACTTTTTAGGGCTCCAAAAGATTGCTTTTTATTAAATAGGGAACCATATTTGGCTTGGTATCCCTCCTTGACTAAACTATTCTCGAAACAAACTTGACCCATTGGAACACCGCAACAAATTTAACTTTTTAAACCTAACAGTGACCAAACTGGTATATGTCTCTTAGACATAATAATTTAAATAAGATCACTATGGCTATTTTTATGTACACTAAGTACTAATATTAGATAGATATGTTAGGAAGTAGGAAATTTAACAGACTCGTTAGATTTGAACTAATTGCACAAGTGGTTAACACATTATTGGTACTTTTTACTGTCCATTAGCAAAAACGGGACTTGATTTGAAATAAGTACGGGCTAGCGTTTTGTTGAGTACTTAACACCCATGGCTGTCTTTTTGAGCACCTTTTTCCTCCTTTACCACGCTCGGACAGATATATGAGTGTGTGGTGAGACTATTCCCACTCATGTTTAAAGCCTTTCAGTCAGGTTGTTAAGGACTAGTTAGTCCTACACCTGAGTGGCTAAATTTAAAAGTAGTCTGTGAGTACATAAAAGCCTGGGAGATGAGGCTCTCTTTCCTTCCCTAGGAGTAATTAAAAATCACGCGGTGCGTTATTAAACCAGTGATATATGCTCCATTAGGGCGAAAATCACTTTAATTCAAGTAAGCAAGCAAGCAAGTTCGGGTACCGTCTCTAGCACTCTTGATGACACCAACTGTCTGGGTTATTTTCTTTCTTGCAAGCCCCTATGTTCCACTTCTGTTTGTGATAATAACTTGTGATACTTCACATTTTCTAAAGTGGAAATCTTTACAAGCCGTACAAAATACAAAACTTATATGACTTTGGCTTTTGACACTTGCACAGACTCTTCACTTTATAAGTGTCACGAGAAAATTGTATATCCCATTTTTACCATTTTCAAAAACACGCACACACTTGCAGCTTGACCAGAAATATGTACATCTTGTTTTGTGGATAAGTCACAGACAAGTCCAAGTCCATAGGTGGTTATGAACGTTAGGAATATCCCCTCATTTTTTCAGAAATATCAAAGCTTGTATGTGCATTTTCCCTTTTCCACTCTATATTAGTGCTTAGATTTGTTCCAAAAAAAGAAAAAAGAAACGAAACAATTTTGAAGAAAAAAAAAACAACTGAATTTTGAATTCAGGTTTCTCTCTGTTTATAATTTTTTTTTCAAGTTGATGGTGCATGACAGAGTACATTCGCCTACCTTTCCAAAGTGAGAGACATTTCTTCACATGTCACTGCCTTTGTTAAATTCGGTTTCATTGGTTAGTTATCGTTAATCTTTAATTTTTTGATGCATTTCTTTTTGATAGAAGATTTAAGGCTTTCTAGTGTTGTAGCGGCATTTATGTTGTTTAGTCTGTTGATGAAATTATCTATAGCAAAGTGCTTAAGATTTTTTCAGGTTTTTTATTATTTCAAGCCCTACAAAAGGAGACCAAGTTTGTTTTCAAAGAGGATTGAAACTCTAAATTACACGGACGTGAAGGAAAACATCGTTATGTTCATTCTAATCATGCTTGCCGTATCTCTTTGTGTTTTAGAGGTCATATTTCTTCTTAAATAAATACACGCATCAATAGACAGACAGATTGGGTCATCATCCTTGAGTTTCACTGTACTTTCGGTTCTTTACTTCATACAAACCCCAAATTTATTAGTTTGAAAAAAAGATAACATGCCCCTCAGTACTGTAACACGTCTGTTCTGACTCTACCGATGTGAGTGTTTATGTTAAAATGTTTTAGTGAGATATAAAAAAAATGGTCAGCTTGAAAACGCGAACCAATACTGTGACGCTCAGTATTTTGATGTGGTAAGAAGAAATGGTACAACACACACACACAAAGAGGGCTTGTAAGTTCACATTTCAGTCTGTCTGCACTGTAATGGTAACAACGCAAGAACATAGGGATTATTATGCCACACAGTCCTAGAACAAAACAATTCATCACCCGTTGTAAGCCATTTCATTGGCTATACTTATTTTCTTACCGCGTTCACTTCGAATTGACTTGAGTAGCTATTCACACAGTGACGAGAATGGCCATGCTTTACTGGGTCTATCCTATAGGCGATTTATATAAAAAAATATTTTAAAAAATTAAACTAATGCACGAACAATGGTTCCATGGGCGATCCCATGGAAATTGTGTCCGTCTTATTGCAAAATACATCAACATTTAATTTAACCGTGCAGATCGCTAGAACAAACCTCTGATCATATACATTTTGAAAAGTGTTGTGTGACACGGATCGCCATTGTCGCTTGGTGTCTGCTTTCTTCTTCGAAAAGAGATCGTTTCGTCTTGACTATAAAAATTTAATTTGACTAAGTTTTACGCACTACTTGAACTCATACATTTCACGTTGTAGGTGTAAGCCGTCGTTCTCAGTTTTCTGGAAGTTCGGTTTTGCGTTTCTCGGATGTGATACTATTTTTTATGGACCGAACGAAATTTCTTTTGGCGTGAATCAGGACTCGTGGTTTTGTGGTATAAATGGAGAGCATTGATGAAAGCTCAGTTATGTCTTCGAAATTGCTGACACGGATCTAAGCTAACACTTCAGGTTTTGTGTGAGGCGATACGGTACATCATTGCCTTTTACTTCCTCAATGAAATCGTTTCATCTTATTGCAAAATTACATTTGACTAGGTTTCATACGCAGCAGGTCCCTGTATATAAGGAGAGTGTCTTAGTGTCAAAGTATTCATTCCGCTCTCAAACGATCACGAAGATGGAAGAGTCAGCACAGATCGACCTGCTGGTCAAATATTTGCTAAAAGTCATACGAAAGCATAATTCACAGGCGAAAGTGGCAACAAAACTTACTCTTTTGGTCGTTGATTTGATGAGAGTCATACGAAAGTGTGTGCTAATGAAGTTTGCTGTATCTGCAAAGGTAAATGGGTATTTGTCTCCAAAATACCTGCTTCGTCTAAGAAAGAGAGACAAAAGTCAAGATACCTAATATCGTTGTCAGGGGAAAGAACACTGGAATTCATAGTGCCCTACGAGAAAAGAGAAGAAAAAAAACAAGACGAAACAGAGAAGAGGGATTCAGAAGAAGAAGAAGACGAAATTGAAGATGATGAAGAACTTGTGCCAGTAAAGACATGGAAATGGAAAAATTGACAATGTGAGCCGATGCGTTGGCCCTGATGTGAAATTTCATACTACCTTCTAAAAGAGAATAGACCAGAAAGAAAACGTAAGTGTCTCTTGGTCTTGACATTGTATAATAAGGATGGCGTGTTTTGTTTTTACTCACACTTTATGAAATTGTGCTCTTTCACCTCTCTATCCCTCTGGATCATGTTTTAGTTAGAATTGAAATGGAAGGATGTTTTCCTTCACGCACGCTCTTTAGGCATGCAAGTCCGTAAACAATAGTCAGTCTATTCATCCATCATTTTGTGTCTTGATGTTTCCTAAAGCACACACTGATGCCATAAAATAACGGGTTAAATGGGTTTTGTAGTGCTGGGAGTGGGGGGTGGGGTGGGGTGTAGGTGTTTGGCAGAGTTGGTCATTGCAGGTGAGGGCTTAGGTGCTTTCAAAAAACTTTTTCTTCTTCACTCTGTGTTGATGGAATATAATGGGTTATTTTCTTGACTCTCTGTTGATAGTATATATATAAAGGGTTATTTCTTCACTCCGTGTGGATAGTGTATAATGGTTTTCTTCTTCCCTCTGTGGTGTACGTGTGTGTGTGTGTGTGTGTGTGTGTGTGTGTGTTAGCGTACGTTGTGTAGATCGTATATTTGGTTGTTTTTTCTTCTTCCTCCCGAGTGTGGATAGTATATTTGGGGTTTGTATGCGTTCGCGAACGTTTGTGTGGATAGTTTATTTGGGGTTTGTATGCGTTCGCGTACGTTTGTGTGGATAGTTTATTTGGGGTTTGTATTATCTCCCTTCTGTGTTGATAGTATATTTGGATTTTGCTTTTTCCTCTTCCCTGTGTGTGTGTGTGTGTGTGTGTGTGTGTGTGTGTGTTCGCGTACGTTGTGTAGATCGTATATTTGGTTGTTTTTTTTCTTCCTCCCGAGTGTGGATAGTATATTTGGGGTTAGTTATTTCCTCTTCTGTGTGTGTGTCTGTGTGTGTGTGTGTGTGTGAGTGTGTCTGCGCGCGTATGTTGTGTGTGTGTGTGTGTGTGTGTGTGTGTATTGGTCTCTGTTTGTCCCTATAAAACTCACTTTTTCCCTATCAGATACACTCTACCTACCTACCTACAGTAGCGCGTATTCAGGTCAGCCACTTGCAACACTGTTGCCATTTATCCCCTAGTGTTCAGTACAGTGACGTCACTGAGGCTGGAAATTTTGAGACTATAAATATCGACTTGGGGATTTCCACATTTTGTAGCTATACATATATACTAGAATTCATAAACAGGAACGTCACTCAAGCTGAGGCTATAAAAAGATAGTGGGATTTTCCAAAGGAAAAACCCACAAGTTGGAGCTATAAATAGATAGTGGGATTTCATAGGAATTTCAGCTGATTATAGATACATAGGTATTTATCCACGATCGTCACAGAAGTTGATATTGTAAGTAGTTACTAATTTTATCCATTTTAGTCTAAACCATTGTAACTTAATTTTCGGGGATATGTTTATTTTCCTTTAAATTCTGGGACAATTTCGTCATTTTAACGTTACTTTTAGTCACATCCATTTTGTCGTTAAGCATTTCCTTGATTATAGCTATTTATAGCATCATTACAATTATGCAAATTTTTGAACACCCCAGCAAGATTTCAGGTCTTCGTAATGCTTTATATATAAATCCCACGCTTGTACTAGTGTATGTATGTTTCTGTCTCTGTTGTGTTTGACCCTCTACCATCATTGTCCCTAGATAGTCCCACCATGTTCAATTCCCCTTGACGCTATTCAGATCCACCATGTTCAATTTCCATATGTTAAATTCCCTTGAGGCTATATCCCCCAGGGGTTTCCGTAATGTTAAATTTCCCATTGTCCCTAGACAGTCCCACGATCTATTCCCCATGTTAAATTTCCCATTGTCCCTAGACAGTCCCACGATCTATTCCCCATGTTAAATTCCCATTGTCCCTAGACAGACCCACACTATAGTTCCATGTTAAATTCCCCTTGTCGCTAGAGTGACCCACGATTTATTCCCCATGTTAATTTCCCTTGTCGCTAATCTGACCCACGATTTTTCGCCATGTTAAATTTCCATTGTCGCTAATCTGACCCAGGGGTCTCTGTAATGCTAATTCCCATTGTCGCTAATGTACCCCACCTTACTACTATTGATACTCTGCGCTTGGTGCTTGGGGCATGTTTGTCGAGCAATGGACGCAGGCAGTGCTCGAGTTGTTCTGCTGTGAGGAGGTAAGGAAGTTGTTAGGTTTGCTTGGATGTCATGCATTAGTTTTGGTTCTATCTATCATACGGAGGTTTCTCTTAGTAGCAAATAAGGGTGGAAGGTTAGGGACTGATACGTCAAGATGGCATATAATGCAGAGTTGAACAGATGCAAGTTTGTGGGATACCAGGGAGAACCGTAGAATATTATCAACAGGTCTATGAAGAATCCAGTCTACAATGTGACCATGTTTATGGGTGGGATGGTTAACCGACTGTTTGAGGTTGAAAACGTTAATGGAATCAATGAGTTTTGATGTGTTTTGGTTTCCGGGACAGTCAAAGTGAAAGTTGAAATCTCCAAGAATAGTTAGGTTGTCACCTATCAAATTTCCATACTCCAGGAGATTCGGAATCTGCTTCAAAAAGAGAGATTCAGTCAGCTTGTTTTTTTTTTTTTTCTACTGTGATAAGGGCCGTAGAGGCAGAAAAAATGGACTGACTTTTGTTCCATTGTGAGTGTGGTTTGGTCTAGTTCAAAGTTTGATCATGGAGTTCTTTGTGTTGACAGCAATTCCACATCTGCGAGAGTGGCGGGGGAACGACTTGATGGAGTACCCGGTGGGTGCTAGATCCGCGCACTTGGGTCATCGCCAGATGTTTTTAGCCATGTTTCTGTCAGGAAAAAGACGTCAATATTCTAATCGTTGATAAAAATTAACTATTTATGTGCGCTTTTCTGGTGGTCCTACTGATTTGGCATTGAATAATAAAATACGCAGTGGTTACTTCTCTTGGATAGTTGACACAAAGGTTGCCGATTTAATAGGGATTTGAATTAGGTTATCTAAATCATAAGTGTCTTATATTGATTTAATCAATGTGAATCAAAATATAAACTAAAAAAGTAAACAATCAACTTGTCAATTAGCAAAGTGATTGTGGATTGCCGCAAAAGGCACTGAACTACATTTGTAGCGGACACACTCGTCATGGATGTAAGGAGTTCATTCATTCGGTCAGTACACACTTGCCTATAGTCAATCTTAATACTGTTCAAAGGATAAATATGCATGTGAGAGAAATATAGGTTATTGACTGAGTATTGAAAAATATAGGTCCCGAGTGCATGTTGCAAATTATACCCGAGCTTGCGAGGGCAACCTGCGCCACAAGAATGAGTGAGGGCCTAATATTTTTCAATACTCGGTCAACAATCTTTTTATTATATACTTAAAAATAATTATTGTAATCGTTATATTGTATTAAATGAATTACACGATTGAAATAATAAAATTATTTTGTTTTATTTCATACTTTACATGTTCATCATTTTATTAATATAGGCTATTTTACTGCTATGAACGCGCGCTTCATTAGTGAACAAAACGTAGCTGGCTAAGAGAATGGAATATTAGGTAGCCAAAGAAAAACAACGTAATATTCATACGAAAAACATTTGTTGAAATGTTTTTGTGTCCTGTGATCTGCATGATTTTATTAGTGGCACTCTGGCTCTTGAGAGTGTGGTAACCGGTTTTTTTTTTTCAGAGTGATTGGCAATTCTAAAGTCCATATTTTCACCAGCACCGTTCATTAACGTCACCGGAGTATTGTGTCCCATTCTTGAGTAATACCTTAAAATAAGGATCGATATTCGTTTTTTGAAGTCGCCGTGTTTCATGAGATTCTAAGTACGGTATAAAACAATAGTATTCCGAGCGAATAAAAGTGTACCCTTTACGTGAAATAGCGCTCACTCATGCACCTGATGATTGATACGTTCTATCAAAGGTAGGTATGATGTGCTCCCTCTCCCTTTCTCTGTATTTTTTCTTGCAATTTTAAGTTCTTGGATGGGTACGTTTTCATGATTTCTTTATTTAAATTTGATGGTGGCTACATTAGATTTTTTTTAAAATAAAAATTTCAATTTGGACGATAGTTATATCTTGCCGTCACTTTTGCGTATATAAACCAAACGTTCCCTAAGATAGTCATTCGATAGATCTGGGTGGACGTTTTCTTTTGTCCTATGCTCTATTCACATTCCATAACCGTAGCTGAACATTTTATTTGTACATCTCGCTGCGTCGCCACTTCATGGCATTGTGCTTTTTCTGATTTTATATTACATTTTTCATGTCACCTGGATTCATTTGTAGACCTCGTGTCTCCGCCGTTATCTCTTCTTCAAACATTTGAATATATAAATGTAACTGTTCTGGACTCGTCTTGAGTAAACCACTAAAAACGTAGAAATTTTAGATCCAGTTAGCGTTTGTTGACATTTTTACTTCAACGTAGACAAACTAATTATTCAAACGCGAACAAGTTATAACCTTGTAAGGAAGCGGTGAATAATTTTACTTAACTCCGGTCAATACCGCTGGGTATTGACTAGAAACAATAATGTTAAACTAATGGGAATATTTATGAAGCATATAATAAATAAATGTATTGTATGTATGCTGTATCTTTGATTTATTATATGCTCATTTTTTCCCCCCGTTAACTTTACATTGTCAGAATCGTTCAATATTCTCCGATACTGAACGCGCGCAACAATACACATATAGCATTCACGTGAATAAAGGAACTACTTTCTTTTGTAAATAAACAATGGACTCGGACGCCAGCACTTTTGATTTGTAAACAAATCATGTACACTCGCGTAAGAGGCTCTTTACGTTGTGGTTGTTTAAATTTGTTTCTGAATGAACTAAAACATGTTTCGTGGACTGCAAAAAAACCCAGCTGTCTTGACATTTTGCGTTGATACAATGTTACGGATTTAGGCTAGCTACCTTATATAAATGACGGATTAGGTCCTTACAAATAACAAGGCATATAACTGTTTTCTTTAGCTGGTGATAAGAATGGCAAAATAAAATATACTTACAGTTTTACATCCTTAATTTCCTCAAAATGTTTTTTTCTTAATGCTCCAAATCCGAATTACATGAGCCATGTGATAGGTTTTCAATCTGGTTACACATTTCGAAAGTGTGATGTAATTAAGATGACAAGTGCAATTGCATCCTCCTTACTGCACTCAAAATGAAATGCACATTAAATTCCATAGCGTCTTTTTGAAAATTGCAATTGAAAGACTTCATGTTTTTCCCACGTTATGATTTCAAACATTCAAGGACAGAAACAGAAACACATTTGCAGACGCAAACAAGCTTCTCCCGCGCCACTTCAATCCGATGTATTTCATGTATAATTTGCACAGATGAATCCAGTCCAAAATCACAAACTTTCGTCGAATCGAAACAAAATACCAAAACATATTCACTCCAAATCAAATGGAAAAGTCGTTGCAATGCGCATTCCTTCACAATATGACTGCAAATTTCAATTTTAACTAGACACGCCATTTTCTTTCGAAAGTTATGTCGACCGCGCGACTAAGTTCAAATTTATCTGGGCGGAGCTATGTGCGCATTAATAATGATGTCATTTTGTAATGTCAAATCTGCGCTTGTGTATTTAGTTTGGAATACGGCATTCATTAATTTACGTTGTCTCTTGTAGTGTAATATATAATTAAACCTTAGGTAGAATAAAAAATATAAGCATATAATAAAAAGGTTACTGCATTTGTATGTGAAAATATGAACTCGTTTTGTCGGAAGGAGAAACTGCACTCACAAGTTCGTGCAGTATTCATTCCGAAAACTCGTTCATATTTTCCTATACAAATGCAGTAACCTATAAATACCACTCGTTGTATACCTCGTTTCCTTTAAATAACAAATTTAGACATGTCCTGGCATATCACTGATACAGCGTGTGTGTGTGTGTGTGTGTGTGTGTATATATATATATATATATTCATTCCGACACACACCACCTATACTGTGTCTGCATATTTTCAAGATCATAATTTTGCGATTGGACTAATTATTTCGGGAAAAAAAAGGCAATACAAATGGTAAATAACTAAGATAAAAGATTACAAAAAAAAAAAAAAAAAAAGAAATTTGAAAGAGTTAAGCAAAAGTGAATATTAATTGACTAAGTATTAAACATATAAACGCCATGTCGACCAATTCTGCGCGTCGGGTAATTCAGCGCGACGATACGACATTCCTGTAAACATTAGAACACGTGTAGGTTTGGTCGAAAATTCAATTTGTATCAAGTAAAAACGGTCTTTCTTTAATTAAGGAAAGTGATATTCATAAAGTGTGCAAAAATGTACCACATTTCCACCCTAACTGCTCATGAAAATGTGATTTCTAAATGTCAAGATGAAGACCCACTCAATGACCTTCTTGAGCATTAAACCCAGAAAATCCTATTTACTATGTATCTTTTAGAATAATACAAATAAATACATTATATAAAAGATGGAAATGAAAACCTTTAAAAAATGCTGAATTGTAATCCAAGTTTCCAATTTTGCAAGAAGCTTTCCCATACGTACAAAATCGTCTGCTGTCCAAAACGTGAACTTGTCGCAAGAACGGGATTCTCAAAAAATTATCCGGCGTATATATCGCTTGTCACAAAAACACATGGATGGTGTCTGGTGTGTCCAGAATTAATATTATTTTGAACAAGATATTCTGGTGACAATTGCCTCTTTCAAATGGTAAGCATTACAATATTTTCTTTTCGTCAATCGGTTGAATTCGGTATGCGTTTTGCTTTAATATTGGTGACGGAAACCTCAGGTGCGCAAAAATGCCTGAGCATTGTATTTGTGGCTTTTTCTTTCTTTCCAGCAGCAGAGAGGGTGAACAGACCACTTAAGGGAATGGTCACCCTTGTGTTTAGACCCAAAAAAATAGTGACCCTTCATAGAGGTCAATACCACGTCTACGATTATTGTTTGCCCCAAACAGAATTGTAGACGAACCCTCTCTGCTGCTATCAATCTTGGGAATCATCATCTGAATCATGGGAATCATCATCTGAATCATGGGAATCTTTTGTTTTGTTCTTCAAGTAATATTCAAGTTCTGATGGTGGTTTTTCTATTTTTGGATTTATGTTCTTTCTTTTTCTGTAATAGTTCATCAAACTTCTGTATCGATCTCCACCGCAATTTTTACAAATTTGATATAATCCTCTAACGCCGTTGTTACATCCAACACATCTTCGTGAACCAGCATGAGGATTTTTCTTTAAAATATAATTATGTTTCTTACAATATTCTCCACGACACCTTTTGTTGCATTTATTTGTTGTTCCTTGAATTAACCACGCACAGTTGTTCATTATATTAATGAGATCTGTTTAATTAAATTTATTAATTTATCCAAATATTTTATCAAGACCCACACGATATCTTGTTCTAGGATCATGTAAATTTATTGTTATAAATCCATGCGGAGTAGCTTGCGCTCGTGAAAAGAAATTTTTGAATTTAATTATATCCATGTCACCGCTGCACCAAGTTTGATGAATATTTCGCAGCGTGTGTGTGTCTACGCCATTAAACACAACTAAAATATTACAATTGTCGCTGATCACTTTTGGTATTTGTGTATATCGCTGAGTAACATAGATCACATCTGTATTTTTATGTCTGCCGCGAGAAAATATTCTGGCTGGATTTGATTGTTTATCTAGCATCACATCATCATACACAACTAAATTATTAATAAATCCGTCTAAAAAATCAACGGACGGTGCTTCATCAATATCTGTTATAAACTCTAAAACATCATTATCTTCGTCCAGTAATCTTGCATTTTCGTTAAAATCTTTTAATACTTCATAACATCGTTGATCATCAGCGGATGGTGCTACCAAATATAATTTATCCCATTTCAACCATCTCATTATCAGATTAAGTAATAACTGCGTCTTACCCGATCCAGATGGTCCTATGATAATCATTCTGATGGAATTAGGTAGCGCAGGATGATGCTTAACAGGTTCTAGCTGCCGAGCTGCTGAGAAAGCAATTATATCCATATATATTATAACATGAATTTATATTGTTTACGCTGTAGAGTTAAAACTCCGACTACTGATTTAGCTACAGTTATAACAAAAAATAAAAAAAAAAAGCGTATGGTGGAAAATGTTCTGTGTGCGGTAGAAAGAAATTTTCGCTTTTACCTAATAAGCGCGGTGGTGATATTGCTGATTTGATGTCAAAGTTTCCGGGTACTCCATGGGCTAAATACCCAGGAGAAAAACATCTACCAGGATATAGTTAATGCGGTCCTGGTACTTGACTCGATATCAGGCTCGATAATCAGGATCAACCAAAACCAGGCGAGGAACCAGTAAACGCTACTGATCGAGCTTGTCATGAGCATGATGTGGCTTATAAAAATAAAGATCTACAAGACAGACATATTGCAGATGTGAAATTAATTCACGCGTTAAATTCCATAAAAAATAAAAATATCAGAGAATCATTAGCTAATTGGTTAGTAAGATCTGCGATGAAAAGTAAATTAGCGTTTGGGGCTGGTAATTAATAATGGAATTAATTTCTTATTCACCAAGAGGATATTGGAGAGGCAAAGCAGCAATTGGTAAACTTGCTCATGCAGCAGCGGTTAAACATTCTACTGCTAGCGTGTGGTTATCCAAACAGGCAATATGGCAAATTTATCTACCACCACCGAAACGAATGCAGTATGCGTATTTCGATGTTGATGTTCCTAATGAAGTTCATCAAGCTGATATTATGTTTTTACCACATGATACTGTGCGTGGAAAAACGTACAAGTACGCGTTAACTGTAGTTGATGTTGCAAGTAGATATAAAGAGGCAGAGCCGCTATCAACGAAAACATCATCTGAAGTAGCCGATGCGTTTGAACGAATTTATCAACGAGGTGGTGGACCATAAAGTGGTCTGCGATGGCCACAATTATTACAGGTTGATCCTGGTAAGGAATTTCTTGGTCCAGTATCATCGTTGATGAAACGACATAATACCAAAATACGACGAGGTCATACTGCAATTCACCGTGATCAGGCAATTGTTGGGCGATTTAATCGCACACTTGCTGAGCGGTTATTTGGATATCAATACGCTAAGGAATTTATTCAAGATAAAAGATCTCGCGAATGGGTTGCAAGATTACCAAGCGTGATAGCTGCATTAAATAGCGAGATTACACGAACAACCAACATCAAACCCATTAGCGCAGTCACAAAAAAAAAATATACCAATACAACGAAAAGGTACTGAAAAACAAAAAATATTGGGTGATGTTACAGTTAGATATTTATATGAACCGGGTGAACTTGAAGGTGGTAGCGCGAGAGCGACTGATCCTGTTTGGAGTGTTACCACACACAAAATATCCACCGTGACAAGATCGCCAGGTAGACCTGCAATCTACAGATTAGATTCGGCTGCTCCTCAACGTGGATTTGTACGTGAGCAACTACAAATAATTCCCACCGATACACAACTACCACCGCGATCACTTAACTAGCACTAGCGCCAAGGGTGCCTGCACCCCGACGTCGATTACACTCAAGACAGGTCAACATGGTATTTTCTCGTGTATGACCGCGACTATTATCTTTTCTGTCTATGGTAAATTGTCTTGAATCATTACTCGAATACCTCCACAGCATTATACAATTGCAACTTGCGCAATGATTATTCTGCTGATGTTTTAACTCAATAATAAATTCAGCATCAAGATCAAAGTTCCGTTTATTCTTTTTTATCAGATTGTTTGCATCCGATCAATTTTTTTTCTTATTATATCATCATCAATGACGTTGAATTTATTAACGATTTCAGGAATCATAATTCTACGTAATTGAGATATTTTTCTCACCCTCGATACCGCTAAATAGACTAAATTTGACCACTCGATGTGATCGTCTACAATCCAGACTCGTGTGTCAGAAATAGTTAATCCCTGAGACGAGTGGATCGTCATAGCGTATCCCAACACCCATGGAGATGTGTCAGCGCGTAATGCATCTTCGACCACACTGATATCAACGGCGACAATATCATTTAATACGAGATTTTGATTCTCAGTCTGTCCTGGAATATCAACATTAATATTCTGTTTTCGTGTATCTGATGGTCTGTAACGTAACGGTACGGGTAATTCTGAATATTTTTCTTTATGCAGCTGAAATAACTGCTGTTGTAAATCGTCTCTGATTATTTTTCTGCTTGCTACGATCAAATCGTTGGGTCTCCATAAATTCAAAAAATCACTCATTGAGGTCTCTGAGATTACTCCGCGTATTATTTCACACTGAATTTTGTTTGATTGTAATCTGATTAATTTTTTAAATTCCTTTAAATTTGCATCAAGAGCTCTATGATCATCGTCTATTTCTTCGTAATAATCAACGAAATTTTTTAACCAATCATGTGGAGATGGTCCAACAAAAGGCGGCGGTTGACCATGATCGCCACACACCACCACAGCGGTATTTTTCGTCAGCAACCAATCAAGAAACATTTTTAATGTATTCAATGACACAGTGCATATCTCGTCCCAAATAATTATTTTAGGTATATACTTTTCTCCCATTCGTTCAGGAGTCCATGTATCCCCGCGCCACCGAAAGAAACTATGATACGTGCACGATTGTACTTGCCGTTGTTTCTCCCGTGCAAGTCTATGTGTGGGTGTCAGCACGATCATATCTGAATTTCTAAAAACATTAATCGCTCGAGTCGTTTTGCCGCATCCACCAGGTCCATTGAGATATACTGTCTTATATCTAGTTATTGGATCACTCAACGATGGTGCTTTCGACATTTCTGATATTTTATTACACTTACGATAAAAATGTCTCATCGGAACATCTGCTGATTCTGTATAATTGTGTAATATTTCCTTTTTTATTCTCCACGAACTCCATCGTTCATCATTACTTGTAAATTTCATAACAGGCTCTAAATATTTACTCGAAATATAAAACGAATCTGTTGCGACTCTGACTGCGGTCTCAGGAAATCTATTAATCATCGATAATAAATTTATAGAAACATAAGCCAACATGGAAGATCTTAGATGTGTATACTGTGGGGAGATATCATTTATGTAACTAACGATCGTACCCAATTTTGTTCCGTCGGATAAATAAACACTTTCTCGATTTACAAATATATTTCTCGCTGTTGTATCAGCACTTATAAAATCGTACTCGGCATCATCTAAAATTAATCGTGTGTGATGTCTTTTATGATCATATGCACCACCCTGAGTAAATTTACCTATAATTTTTCTACCGAGATCTTTTGCTGTTTGAAGTTTCATCTCGAGAATTTTAGGAGCTTCTTTGATAATATCATCTTCGGAAACATCAGGACATTTTTCCTTAAACTCGCTAATAACTTCATCAACACTGATAGAATCTGGCATGGGCAACCAAACTTCGGTCTGCGCGTGGTATGATATAATTGCCTCACTAACCACCAACGATGTCAGTGCCGCACAATCTAGCATATATCGTAATAAAACTATAGGCGCCGAACTTTTTTCACAAAAATGTCTGCCAAGCCAAACGTAACAAATCTTGTGAAGATTTTCCTTAAGCTCGAATGATTCAACACAAGCGAATCCAGTCAGATCAAAGTCAGGTAATGGTCCATTAATTGCCACTCGCGTCATCTCGTTTGTAGGGTGACCGAATCTTTTAAAGTATACAGAGCAATCTCCTTATCCGAGAAAACTTCTTGGATAACATGCAACCATATCAACCGAAATAACATCGTTGTAATTATACTTGGTATTCCACAATCCGCCCTGTCCGTATTCGACGCAACTTGCGTGTACATCTTCAAGTAAATCAAATCGTGTTGGTTTCCATGAATTTCTTTCTCTAGCGAAATGAGCCGCAACAGATGGAACGGTGAAGCAATTAGTTAGTAATTTGTCAGTATTTTCCGCGGAGTGCTTGCACTCTAAAAACTTCTCCGCAAGATTTTTCATCTCGTCGTGGAGATATTCTGTGCGATATATTTCACCGTTTGATCTAACAAACTGATCAAATTCACCTTCCTCATTACTTTTAAATAACCATACTGATACAGGATCGTTTTTACTTATTTCGTTGATAAAATCAAACATATCTGCCCCCATATCTGGGGGGTAAAATCTAATAGTTCGATCACGTGGAAATAGTGTTACTGCGCTGGTCCATGCGTGCGCGTTATGATCAATAATATTTATTGGAGCTCCTTTTGATTTATATTTTGATTCGTACAGTACTTCTCCCGTTATTGTCGCTACGGTTATTGGAAATTTTAATATTTTTCCTAACTCAGCAACACCTTTTATTGTAGCACCGGTATCCTTAACTGAATCAGCCCACGAGTTTATTTTTTTACGTCTTAAATCAGTCAATCCATTTCCACGCATCGCGTTTGTAAAGTGTTCTATTACTCGCTCGGCTACACAATTTAACCTTGAAAATTTCATGGGTGTCAGTTTATCAACGTTGGGTTTTTTATTTATCTCATAGATTCCATAAATAACCGCTGTTACAGGATACGCTCGCTCATAATACGGTTTGTCAATACCCGTCAATAGACCCGGTCTGGAATTTTTACTTAATATGGCAATTTTATTATTGCCAAGGACAGGATCATATTTGTCACGGATAATCCAACTACCTGTTTCTGTTAATACAATAAATTTTACTCTGAAGAAATATTTTTGATTGCCCTCATACTCAGCGATGTAGTTAATGATAGTTGCCGCTCGCTTGTCATTCATTGTGGCGTCCTTGACAGTATTGCGTATAATCTTGAACGTTGACCATGTATGAGATGCACCATCTGTGTAAAATTCTTTCTTGGCGTCGTGAATTTTATTGATCAAACTTTTATTTTTCGGATCAATCAGATCTCGTACTGGCAAGTCTGGAGATAATCTGTCGAGGTTGAATTTATATTTAACAGGCCTAGTTTGGGATAATCTCTCAAACTCATTCATATAATTAAAACAAATATTTAAATAAAGAAAATTATATATAAATACAATGTCTCAATGCAGATGGTTGATGATCGGCTCAGTAAATCGATGCAACAAATCCTGCAGAAAGGAATTTTGTTGGATGCACTTACAAAGTATACGACGAGGAAGTCTAGGACCAATACCGTGTCTGCGATGTGGTATTGGAGTGCGAGGAAAAACAGGATTATGTGGAAAGTGCGGTAGAAAACGGTTCAGAGAACTTAAAAGATATTATGACAAAAAAATTAAAAATTGTGAAAACGCTATAAAATCCGTGGAGGATTATATATCAAGATTTCAGACAAACAATGATTTAAACAAATGATATTATTATAATGGAGCAAAATATATTTGTCCCACATCCCACAATAACAAACTACGAATCAGATAGCAATGGCATGATCAGACACTGCAGGTTGAAGAGACAGGTTGGCGTTGTTTCTAATACTGGCTATCTTAGATTTACAGTTGGGAAGAAAAGATATCTGTGTCATCGATTCACGTATGAGTGTTTCTTCGGAGTGATCAATGATGATCTTGTTATTGATCATGTTGACGGGGATCCTCAGAACAACTCCTTATCCAACCTTCGTGTTGTCACACAAGGCGTGAACTCTGCATGTGGTAATACTGGAAGATGTAAAACAATCGGAAAGAGGGCGGTAAATTCCACAAACACAGAAACTGGCGAAGTAATTATATTTCGTTCGATATGTTCTGCTGCGAAATACTTTGATATTCACTCATATTCAGTGCAAAAAGTAGCAGAAAATATAACCAGATCTGCTTTCTCCAAAAAATATAAGCAGAAAATCACCTTTCAGTACTGTTAACTATCATCACCACCTCGAATTATATTTATTTTTGGGGGGTCAGAAATTGTCATTATTATACTACTTATTTTTTGACTCACGAAAGGGAGGTAATTTATGGTCATAATCATACACAACATCCAAGGTCTGTGATGTCTCGTGGATACAGTATGCATTACAGATTTCTAACTCACAGTTCGTGTATTTTTCTGCCCTATTAGAACAGCGCAACACATAGACACAGACAGGTTATTCTCCCTACTGACCATAATGGTTTGTTTTGTTTTGTTGGTTTTGACAGCATCTTTAACACATAACTGGCTATATTATGCTGAGGAAATGGAAGCTATCTGCCTTTCTCAAGGTCATCATTACATCTAACCTACAGAAAACTGACATGTATAGTCTGTATCGTGTGGCAATGTACTGACACATAGGTCCACGATAGTATTTAGAGTTAAAAATCAGTGCATTTTCCTTGTTCAGTGCAGAAATATAATGCGAGATTGTGTATGTAAGTGTGATTATTTATTTATCGAGTAAACTCCCTTTGACCAGTCTAGCAATTAGATGATCTAGACCGGATGTTCTATCATACATGGCGTGGTATAGTAAATAGGAAATTCCTTAATTTAGCTTTGTTTGGTGAAAATATATCATATAAACGTATTTCTTGAATTCAGAATTGTATTATTCGAAGTTAGTTCCTTTTCAATGATTATTAGCTATTTATTAACTTCCGAAGCATATGTTTGTAACAAGATTTGATAGCTCAATCGGTATCGTATTGGACTGTGACGCTCGCGGTCCAGGATCGAATCCCCATGGCTGACATGTCGGTGGTTTGCGCATAATTGCGATTTTTATAATAATTGGGGGCTCCGCCAGATCCCCCCGCTCAGCAAAACTCAACCACGTATCAACCGGTGGTTGATACATATTTTCGTATCACCCACGGGCTTGATTATTGTGGGTGGGTTTTTTCTGAGCGTATATGTTTGTGTCGTCCTTATTCAATTATTCATTGTATATATTTCATTTCATACTTAATGAACTTGCTAAAAAAACTCGTTTCATAATATATATTTGTAATGTCCTTCATTCATTGTACATACCCATTTCATTGTACATACCCATTTCATTGATACTTAATGAACTTTAAAAAACTCTTCATAATATATGTTTGTGCCGTCATTCATTCATTGTATATACACATTTCATTGTACATACCCATTTCATTGTATATATCCATTTCATTGTACATATCCATTTCATTGTACATACCCATTTCATTGTATATCTTCACCAAACACACCCTCTTGGGCCTCTAGACCGTTGTTTGACGGGTTAGGGGCTCTCATAGCGGGGGTAGTGTTTCGTGTACCTGTACCTTGAACTCGCTAAAGACTCGATATCAGGTATATTTTTTTTATTTTAAAGATTTACATATTATATAATGAACCATGAAAATATCAAAGACATTATTTCTGCTATTAAAAAACTAGAAGAAAACGGAATTAATATATCTGATGAACTAAATCCTGAAAAAATAATATCTGATTTTGAAACGTTAAAAGAACTTAAAAATGAAAATAAGTATGTTCTATCATCTCAATATAAGTTCATAAAGCGGATTCAGGCAGCTATGTTTCAGTCACTGGCTATGGTGAACGATGATCAAGTAAATGAATTTATTCCTCTTTCTGTTGCAATAGAAAAGATCAGGTCGGAATTATCCAGCGAATATGAAACAAAAAAAACAAACAATCAGTACCCGCATAAGATACTTAAGAAAAATTATGTCAGCGGGTAACGACTGAGTAGTAATATAATTTCCCTCACTGTATATCACATCAGAATTAATTTACAATTATTTTTTGGAAAACTGATTAATTTGCATACTTTTCAGGACCAATTACCCCATCAGATTGATTCACAAAAAAATAAAATATTTCAGAATAATAATAAAAATATTTCAGAATAATAATACAATATTTTTTTTGTAGTATTTTTTGGAAAACTGATTGATTTGTGTAATTTTCAGTACCAACCACCCCATCAGAATTAGCAAACTGATTGACATGTGTAATTTTCAGTACCATCCACCCCATCAGATTGTACAAAATTGATTAATTTATCCCATCAGTGATTATATTTATTTATTTTTTTAAGTTGATAGACTTTAATACAGGAGTGTGTATAATTTAGAATCTGATCTCTCTACAGATGATCTCGGCGGAGCTCATCTAACTGTTCTCGCTTCCGTATTCATCAATAACTAAATTAACGCTAAATTGCTCTGTGTTTTGAAAACACTGTTCTGATGGCGTTTTTCAAGTGTATAAAAAACAATCACGTGCTGGTACATTATATAACATTTACTGGATTAATTAAGATTTCACATACAGATTTATCACAAGCTCTTCTCCACGCATGTCAATTAAGCGATTAAGGTGGTCTGTGAGCTTAAAATTTATTCGTGTTAACATATTATTGTGACACCGCAGATACACAGGATTAGTTGGTTCTTGCATGATTAAACTTCCTGGGGGAACTTGTGGTGTAAAGGTATATAGGATGTATATCCCATCAGTGATTATTGTTGAGCCTGATTTGATTTTCCGAGGTCTATTTGATAGCTGCCATCGACTACATCACAAACCAGATTGACCACAATCGTGCTGGTTATATTAACGATTCCCAGAGAAACGTGCCTGCCGCCGCCATGTGGATCATTATTATGTCTTTGAACAGTTGGAGGTGGGGTTAGTTTTCTCCATGCATCGAGTATTTTAGGAAAATGTTCATCGATAACATCATTGACAGATTTTCTTAATCTATCTGGATTATAATCAGGGAACTTAAATATTGCAATATCAGCTTCGGATATTTTGTACTTGGTTGCGAAGGATTTTTTATGATCACTTGATGACTTAAGAACTACATCTATAATTCTATTATAAATAATTTCAGAAGAATCAACTATAAAATTTAAAACCTCTATGTACCTGATGATATTATCACGCGCAGATGTCAAATCAGATAAATACTCCCGAAAACTATCACGTAAACTATTTAACTGTATTGTATGGTCTGAGTTTATTGAAGAAAATATAGAATCAATATTCGAAGCAATAATACGTCTATTAAGATTATAAGAAATAAGTACAGGATCAAAATAAAATCCCCCCCCCCCATCACCTCTGGTTTCAATTATATATAATCTAACCAATTTGAATTCATTTCAATATCGTGACGAGATCTATTTGTTGACGTAAAATCAGCTCGTTTTGGTTCTGGTGGTCCTTCATACACCGGGGGAATTTCAGGCCAACCTAGTACGGATCTTATCGTGGATTGATAAATATCAACGGCATAATCAGGAGAATGTATCTCAACCGTCGAGGACAGCGTCGGTTCATGAACGTTAATTGATATTTTTGCTTCTTTTCCGGTTATTGATTTTATTCTACGTTGAAATTCTTCATTGATTTGTTCGATCTCATAACTACCAGTGGGTATTCCAACATCTATCCAGTCAGGAGTACCATCTGGTTTGTTCTTGTTAGCAAATACAAGCAAATTATTTGCTGGTGTACCATTAAATGATTTTGATCTGATATTTGGCCAGCTGTAATATACTCGTAATTGAGCTAATGCTATTTCTTTTACTGGAATTGCAGTAGGAAAGTTAATACTAAATTCAGGATTAGTTGAACTTACCGAGATCATCGTTATCTTTGGCGGAGTTGTGTTAGTCACGATCTGCTGGAGTAATTCTGTCATTATTAGTACTTGTATCTTTAATACCGATACCTTCGTGATATATTTTAGTCATCATTGAAAATTCGACATCAGATATAATACTATCACTGAGACTCGCTGATAACAACGAAGATAACTTCGAGTATGCGACCGTCGCTATATGCAATCTTATCATGTAATCGGATAATTTTTCATTCATGCAGGTGCATATTTTTTTTTGTGATGATATTAAGCACACCTGCAATCGTTGTTGCTGCTGAAATACAAATAGTTACAGCTGCTGGTGCCATCATTGTCACCAGTGATAATAAAACACCGGTTCCAGCAACAACAGCGGATACTGAATAAACAATCACATCAACGATAACTAATCGTCGTCGATATTTTTGTGCTTTTACTGTATATTGTTCGACTCGATCTTTTAGCGCCGCCTGCCATTCACGCGCTTGATTGTATCTGTATTGTGCACCATCCATATATTTTTATGCAGTAAACAATTGAGGTGTTTCAGCTACAAATTCCAAACACCACCAGTAAGATGTTGAGTCTAATGTCTTATCATCTGCTTCCAGAATAAATATTTCTTCGGTTCAGCTATTTAATATAACAGATACAACTCCGGAAACCCTATCCGTTGAATGACGCCATAGATACGTTGTAAATATTTCAAATTTTGCACCACTGAACACAGACAACTTGTATACGCCAGTGACTGTTGCGGTACATTTGATGGTTTTATTTTGCTGCGACCATGTTGCGAATCCCGATGATACAGTGCATACGATGTTTGTGATATGCCCAGGAGTTATTCCGGCTGGAATTTTAATCAAATTGGTTTTATTAACGATATCAGGAATCCCCGCTACGACGTTTTGCTGTGTTTGTTTGATCGTGTGGATCTTCGTCTTGATATCAGAAAGTTTCATGTCAATGGAGTGCGGAATGCCGAAGAATTCTTCTGCGGTTCTTTGATGGTTTCTGCGAAATCTTCCAAAAGCGCCCACGTGAACGTCATACTCGACCCGCAACGTGGATAATTTACTATCTACGTTGTCGACGTATTTTTTGTTGCTGCATCTTCGTCGGATGTTGGATCTCTTAAAACTACTATTTTATTTCTGCTCATGCTGAGTTCACCCGTCATTGTGTCACCGGTATTTTTCACGCGATTAGCGACGCTTCTTGTTATTTCATCTCTGATGGTTGTAAATGATACACTTGAATCTCTGATTCTACCACCGTCAGTAAACACAGGAATATTATTTGTAGCTGCACCAAGTACTCGTCGAACTATATCATACCATCTGATGTTGCTCGTTTTTAGTTTACCATATCGATCTTGAAAAATAACGACCTCATCTGGGTCAACTCCAGCCAGGCTCATGATATCAGCGAGTTCATCTTTAGTCGCATACTTCGACAGATCAACATCGTCGGATTTTCTCTTAACGCGGGAAGATCTTCCGTAAATATCAACCATTATATATGACCCAGGATCTATTTAAAACGCTTTACGCGCAACGAATCGGTTGCTTGTATAATCATGCACAACTTTATGTGTCGGTTTGGATGATTTTGATATAGCGTCGAGTACATTAATTACTTCACGGCCGCATATTGGCGGATCTGTCATTGTTTGTGTGGGTAGCGTTGAATACCAAACTTCGGAACCTCTGGTTCTTGCGTGGAGTGGTGCGACATACTTGATAAATTCAGCAGGTGGAGCTAACCCGTATGAATCAAAATAAACGATTCCACGTGGATCAACCGCGTATGACACCCAATGAGTACCGGGTCCTGAAGTCGAGTCTAGATTAATAATACCCTATTCGAGTTTGTTTGGTTGTTTTGGTAATTGATCTCGCATAAGAACACCTCTAAAGGCTTTTATTTTTAATCGTTTAGCAGCATCAAGTAAATCAAAATTTGATGCTGGAACATCTAACGTGGGAGCCTCAGACCGCTTCCCAAGCGAGATCCCGGTAATCTTAGACCGCGTCCCTTTTTTTTGCTATATCGTCCACCAGTTGCTTTCTTTAGAGCCATTTCAGCAGCTGTTCCAACAGCACCTAACGCGGCTGCTTTTGCTACGGCTGGAGCGGCAGCAGCTATTAACGCTGTAATAGCCGCAAGAAGTGAAAATATACCACCCGTTTTAACCACGTCTTTGATGGCGCTCGGAGAAAGACGTAATTGAACTCCAGTTTTTGATTCTAGGGCTTTATTGAAATGTTTAATCTGATTATTTGTCAACGATAATTTGTTTGGACCACCACCCATCTGATCTCGTTTTAGTGATATTTTAGTTCCGCATTTGCTGGGGGTTTTTGTTTGAAGCTTTTAAACCTGACCGGGAGTCAGAGTAACATTAACATGACTATACGACATTTTTATATAAATAATATTTTTCTGAATAATTATAGAGATTTTCCACTGGTGCATCAACGACTCATTCGACCACTACCACCTTCAAGTAACATGGCTTCATCGCTGAGTATGACCGCGATTGCTCTATAATTAGCACCACCTGTATTCAATGTTGCTTTAAGATGTACATAACGACAGATTGTTTTGATAGCTCAAGATGTTCCAGTGAAAAATAATAAATCGGATACAAAGTTCTGAAATCATATTGTGATATTTGGAAACCGGTATCTGTAACAAGATAACCGGGTGGGATATTTCGGATTGACAACAGAACACGTTTTGACGACACAGATATGGTTTAATGTGGCGATTTATATGAGTAGTGGATTATGACGATGTGTGCGTATTTATAATCCAAATATTGGATCTATTTAACATAAAAACGCACAGTTTCAAAGATAGAAAAATATACAAATAAATTGTTAAGTAACCCTAAAACACAGGATAAATGATTTCACAAATGATTCAATAATGGAAAGATGAATATAGTTCACTCAAATAGTAAACGATGTAAGTCTTTACACATAGTAAAAAATGTATTCGCTCAGGTAGCGAAATTATGTCACTAAACACAAGGACGGATATACAATCTATCCTTCCAGTCCTGAATAATACACTGGGTCTTACTAACCCAAAATTAGCATACAGCTAATAAAATACATGTGTGGAAATGCACTCCGTCACCCGTGCACCACATCCGCTCCACAGCTCCTCCGAATCAATTTCACAACTGCTATAGACTCCGGACCCTCGGAATACTATGATCACTCGGAACATTAGACCCTCCGGACACTTGAAATATTAGACCCTCCGGACCCCCTGGTCCTTTGACGGTTCTACAGCTGGGTCACCTTAGTCACTCTGGACGCTCCGGCACCTTAAACGCTCGGGACACTCGGACGTTTCTACACTCTAACACCGGACACCCCGGATATTCCTACCATCAAAAACAGCTGAAATTATACCCGATACAGTGTACTAAACTTGATACAGACATAACGTAAGGACGTTATACATGGTAAGTTATAAAGATTATATTATTATGGCAATTGCAAAAACAGAGGTTCAATTGTAAACCTAACCCTGCTCGATAAGACAATAGTAAAGAATTCTTTTATATAAAAAAAATGTAGCTTTACATTACCAACATAAATCATGTACTACGTCGCAACAAGAATAAAAGAAATGCACGCATTATGCTGTATAAAGGAAACTATATAACAAACATGCAAAGGTAAATATGGTAATACACTAGTTATCACTTAAGACCGAAAAATTACCTACCCCTACAGCTGGAGTTGTGCGAATCCTTTCAGCAGGCCGCTTGCTGACAAAACCATTAGCATTGTAAAGGTCCTTTACATGCAGTAACGTATTTATACCTTTAGAATTTTCATTTTGCCTTATCGAAGGCACCTTGCACGTGTGGCATAGGACGAATCGTACTCACGATTTCGAAATACAACAGTCCCTAATATAATCACCCTCGGGTATCGTTGTACAGCGAAAAGAAACGAAACCCGAGTACATGTATTTAATTAACAACATTTACACCATTCCGTGACAGTATCAACATTTTGATCACGTCCCATGAATGCCATTAAACGATGATATGCACGTCCTATACGATTCTGATCATAATTTAGTTGTATATTTGCTGTTGGTTCTTGTTGTCCGTTTATCCGTAAAGAAATATCTGTGATACCTAGTTTAACAAATATCATATGAGAGTTAACTTGTGAGCCTAATCGATTAGTTTCCTGAAACGCAACAAAAATATGTCGCGGTGCAGAAACATCCTGTTGTGATGCTATATGCCATGTGAACTGACTGTTAACGTTAGTTTGCATACTATCTGTGCTTATTGTTAACCATGACAATAAGGATTTACCACCAGTGTCCATGAAAGAAATTAATTTTTGTTCTACTGCGATCGTTGGAGTCATTACCGGCAACCACAGTGAAAGTTTAGACAATATTACTTTACCAGCATCATCAACATGTCTCCACAGAGCATCGTTATCATCACCTTTTCGCACAAGAACAACCGTGTGTCTAGCTCCAAAAATAACTTTTCTAAAATTTCTACAAAATCCAAAAATATGCGATAGTGGAATTGCACATGAAAATCTTCTATTGTCTCCTATCAACATACTTCTACGTACTGCAGATCCCAAGTTGAAATTTTCGCTAGAACCATGAACCACTGGGGCCACATCAGCATCAGCGTTATTGGCAAAATTTCTTGGTCGTCTTATATTATACGGATCGCTTTCAGGGTTATTGGAGTTATCTTTCACAAACATCATTGTAGGACCTGCTGATCTTGTATAATCATCAGAATATCTTGCTAATCCTATTATTGTTGTAGCAACGTCTACATCTTTCTGAATCGATTCAATATTTGTTCCATCGATCATATAAGTGGCGCTATCAAACAACGCCATAATCCCATTGTTGACAAAACCAACTTTTACCGCACCTCCGTAATTAGTGTCATCCGTTTTTATAATTGTACCTTCTACCTCAAGAAAAGCCTCAGCGGGTAAAAAGTATCTACTTGTATCATGAACTTGTAGTTCAATTCTTCCACGTTGATCTGGTATTCGTGCCTCATAAGAATAAAACTGATAATCACGTATCGATTCATCTTTAAGGACAGATGCCTCCATATCAAATGCTTCATCGGATTCACGTTTAAACATTTTATTATAATTATTTTCGTCTAACACGAAAACCGTGTTTGGAAACTCCACTTCCTGATATCATGCTTGAAATATTATTTCCTGATTCACTGAGTCTTTGATCTATCAAATTTGTTGTTATATTTCTTTCTGCCTCTTCAGATAATTCCGCTAGTTTTTGATTTGCAGCCTGATTTATTATTTTACTTACGTCTGCGGACATAATTTCAGTACTTGCCAGTTTCACTGGTGGTTGTTGTTTTCGTCGCAATAATCGTGCTAGTCTTTCTTTGATTGCCGAGAACGCCTTACCAGCAACATTGACAATTGCTCCAGGAGCTTTTTCACGAACAATATCGATAGCTTTCATCGATATTTGTTTTGCAACGGGTGCTGCTTTTGGAGCTATCCTTGTGAATAATCCCCGCACAACATCACCAAGTCCATCTCCGTAAGTAGCTCTGCAGATTGGTAATCGTGAGTTCACCGCTCTGACCTGTACAGGTTTACGATGATTATTATGTATGATCATCTTTTTTAATTTACCATTTATTTAACAACTAGTCATCAACAAGTTCATCGATAAGTTCTCGGTAAACTCCGATATCCATGATACCACCTTGAAATAATCGCCGACAAATATCAGCTGCTTCATTAATTATTTCTGGTGAATTATTTCCGGCACGTTTTCCTCCTATGAGAACTTCTAACCGTGACACATCATTAATGATATTATCAGGACATAAACCAGATCCTGTTTTAGGTTCATCTTGAGGTGTTTTAAATACTGGTGGTTGCATCACCGGATAAAGTACTTCAGTGGTGACCGGGGATATGTCAGGTGAGTCACTTCGAAATCCAAGTGGTGAATCTATCGGTGTAAATGTCATTGCCGGCGCAGAAATTTTTTTATGTTGTAAAGGTGGAGGAAGCTGATACTGGGAGAGTTGTTCTTGTTCTTGTCCTAGTCTCTCTCTGCGAAGTATTTCTACTTGTTTATAAAGATTTTTATATTTCGAATCATCACTTTTAACCTGTCTTTTGTTTGCATGTATGCGATATATCCATTTAATAAGATCTTCATTTTTTACTTTTTCATGAAGGGGTTTTAAAATCCCAGATTTGTCAGATACATAATCTAATATTTTTTCGGGTAATTTTTCTATTTCAGTATTCCTAATTTTTTCAACAACCCCTTCCTTAAATTTTGCAATTAATTTTATATTTTCTTTTACTGGCTTGAATTTAGGTGCATGTTCTTTTTGCACGTCGGCGACTTCAGTACGAAGTTTTCCAATACTTTCAAGTATTTCCTCACCAACAGGTGGAGGTTGAGCCGCAGCTATTTCCCTGGCTATGCCAGGTGGAAGATCTCGTAAAATCTTTTTTGTCTGTTTAGTTCTTCTTGCTATTTTTTCAAATTGTTCTGCTGTTTGTTTTGATACCGGAAGAAGATCTTCTTTGATGACAGTTGTAACTTTTTCAGTAGCTACAGTGACGGGTTTAAACAGTTTTTTAGTTTCTTCTTCGTACTCAACTTGTGCTTCTTGCTGCGCTTGTAGATTTTTTCTAAATGAGTCTCTGACAGGAAGAAATTTTTTAATTGCTTCTAATCGTTCTCGTGCTATTCTTGCAGTATGAGATTCTGGATGTACCATTTTTTTAAATATAACAATTTTTTAATTGATATCAGCAGAGAGGGTGTAAATTTAATTAAACAGATATCATTCATATAATGAACAATTGTGCGTGGTTAATTCAAGGAACAACAAATAAATGCAACAAAAGGTGTCGTGGAGAATATTGTAAAAAACATAATTATATTTTAAAGAAAAATCCTCATGCTGGTTCACGAAGATGTGTTGGATGTAACAACGGCGTTAGAGGATTATATCAGATTTGTAACAATTGCGGTGGAGATCGATACAGAAGTTTGATGAACTATTACAGAAAAAGAAAGAACATAAATCCAAAAATAGAAAAACCACCATCAGAACTTGAATATTACTTGAAGAACAAAACAAAAGATTCTCATGATTCAGATGATGGTTCCCATGATTCAGATGATGATTCCCAAGATTGATAGCAGCAGAGAGGGTTCGTCTACAATTCTGTTTGGGACAAACAATAATCGTAGACGTGGTATTGACCTCTATGAAGGGTCACTATTTTTTGGGTCTAAACACAAGGGTGACCATTCCCTTAAGTGGTCTGTTCACCCTCTCTGCTGCTTTTCCTCTCCAATTTTTGAAATTGCATTGAAAAACTTGTTGTTCAGTAATGGTTCAGGCTGTATGACACCATGTCATTCCGTTAAAAAAAAAAAAAAAAAACAACCTTGTCATTTGGATTTTTAACGTAGATTTTTTTAAATTATTTTTTTTAGCCACATGCAGTGTGGTAGTTTATAGTGATATCCAGCGATGGAGCTTCCAGGCCGATAAATTAGCCCCTCACCCGTGATGATATTGATTGGCATTTTTTGGTCCATCAGTATCAACACAAATTTTTTTGCGGGGGTGGGGGGTGGGGGCTAATTTATAAGATTATTGGTCATCATGCCGCACACATGTAGCATCATTTCCCACCTAGTCACAGTATCCTAACTCCAGGCTGACCAGTCCTAACACTAATCTCTGAATGCTGAGCGCCAAACGAGGCAGCTGTTAGTGTCATTTTTTAAAATAAGTCTTTGGTATGTGTCGGCTGGGGTTCGAACCTGCGACCTCCTGCACCTGAGGAGTTTTATATTTAAAATGCATTCGTTTCGATTTATTATTCCGAATATTTTTTCTGTTAAATATATATTCCGTTTTTTCGAAGACCGACATACAAAAAATAGTAAATTGAAATTAAGCATATGCTGCTTCGCCCCCTTTTTCCGGTCTACCTGGGAACATCGAGACTGCTGGTGGACGTTTGACGCTACCAACCCTATTTTGCTTCCTGCACATCCAGCCAAATTATATTCCGGTGCATGTGTTCAAATTAGTTATAATTTATTTATTTTATAATATCATACCTCTACGGGCAGGACAATTGATGCAGATTTTACTTCCTGGTTTTGGTGGTTGCTATAAACATTTATCGACAATATAATTACATGGTAACACACAAGCAAGAATAATCATAACTGACTTCAGAAAGTGTTGATATAATATATTGATCTGCAGACAGGGTTAAATAACCACATATTCCGTTTCAAAGATGGGACACCTTTCACACAACAGCGATCTTGCTGAAGAACTTAACAGTGACTTTGTAAAAACTGTTTTACCTGTTACGGTCATTGTTGGTATAGAAGCTTGTGTTGGTTTCTTTGGGAATGTACTGGTACTGTACGTGTTTTCATTCAAGTATCACAGATGTAACTTTAAATATTTCGTGTTGTGTTTAGCTTTAATTGACCTGACAAGTTGTCTAACCACCATTCCAGGAGAGATGGTTACACAGACTTTCTGGTACATCTATCCTGTACCTGAGATCTGCAAGGCGAAGTCATTCTTTAACGTATTCACAGTCTGTGCCTCTGCCCTTTGCCTGTTGCTGATAGCAATTGACAGATATAGGAAAGTTTGTAAACCTTTTGGCTGGCAAATTAGACCCAGGCTGGCAATATTCTTGTGCATTTGTGCTTTGGTCATTGCTGGGATAGTCGCAACGCCTGTAGCAATTTATTGGGGAGTACAAGATTACAGTGTCTCATACAAAAACGTTACTGTGAATGTGATGTCATGTGAAACAGATGACAGGTTCAAAAACACAGAATCTCCACTCATTTACTCGAGTACGACATCAGGAATAATAGCTATACCCATGATTGTGATGGCAGTCTTGTATTTTCTAATTGCCCGTGAAATCCGAAGAAGTTGGCAGAGAGCAAGTACCACCATATCTTTTGCAACTGATACTGTAGAGGAGAATGTGCAGCTTCTCTCTCCGTTAGCCGGACACAAACATAGGAAGATTGAACGAAAGACATTAATAATGTTTATTTTTTCAGCCATCTTCATAATTACCACCATTATTTACCTTATTCTGCTGTCACTGATTGCCAGTGAGGCCAACATTCTGATGAATCTCTCATCAGGACAACGGACGGTTTATTTCTTCTTTTTTCGATTATATTTCATACATCATGCAGTCAATCCTTTTGTGTATGCCTTTTTGGATGTGCACTTTCAAGAGGCATTACGAGAAACATGCAGAATAAGAAGATGAGTATTTCTGTACGTCATTACAAATGAAGTATGAAGTTATCAAAGTGATGAAATTATTTTCTTCTACCATTTTCTTATTACAAATGGATATTCCATTGGAGTACCTTGTTATCTGCTGCTATTAAAACAGGAATTTATGCAAGTGACCAAATTATGTTTTTTGAATGTTTTATCATTTGCTAGGAGTGAGGTGTAAATTCTTCAGAGGCAATTTTCAAATGCTTTTTTATATCTTAAAGATGAGGCATGACTTTCTCACAGTGATCAAATTATGCTCTTTAAACGAACTGTTATATTTTACTGATGACTCACAGTGATACAAATAAGCTCTTTTAAATTTTTTTTATATCTTACAAATGACTTTCTCACAGAGAAAAAATTATGCTTTTTAAACTCTTTGTTATATCTTACAGATGGCTCTCTCGCAGGGATCAAACTATGCTTCTTAAACTCTGTCGTTACATTTTAAGATGACTTTCTTTTAATGATCAAATTATGCCTTCTAATGATTATTTCTTAGATCAGTCTGGAAAACTAATCCTATTACAGCTGAAATAAAGAAATGAGGACATGATGGAAACTTAATTCTGCTTGATATTTTAAATTTTTGTGACCAATTAAAATGTTTAGTAGTGTTTTTGTTACACAATTCTTTCAGCTAGAAAAATAATTCATTGTCTAAAGATGCAACATGACCTTTCACAAGATTTAGTATACCAAATTATACTTTGAAGCGTGTTATTTGCAATACTATTTATGTAATAATTTCTGATCATTGGACAATTACAAAGCATATAGATAACATATCTTTGAAAACTACATGCATATTTACTGTATCCGATAGACCTTAAACCTTGCATCCATACTAGGTATGGTACAGTATCCAGGTAAATAAGCGGACAGTTTAAACCTTGCTTCCATGTTAGGTATGGTACAGTATCCAGGTAAATAAGTAGACAGTTTAAACCTTGCTTCCATGTTAGGTATGGTACAGTATCCAGGTAAATAAGTAGACAGTTTAAACCTTGCTTCCATGTTAGGTATGGTACAATATCCAGGTAAATAAGCAGACAGTTTAAACCTTTCTTCCATGTTAGGTATGGTACAGTATCCAGGTAAATAATTAGATAAATAAGTCAACAGGTTTGTAGATTGATCATTAGCCTTGATAGATAGAGTCTTGACTTGGTTATTAGGAGGAAGGAAACTAATATTACAACCATTAGATTTGATATTTAAATATTCTGTTGCTTATTCTTTTTGTCCATGAGTATTGATTTTATTTTAAAGATGTTGAGCTATAAATAGGCATGTACAAGTTAAATTCAACCTTCATATTGAACCTGTTGACATGTTTGGAGTATTTCTAATTGGTTAGTGAGGTCATGTGGGTTCTTAAAGTGAAGTTGTTTTCCATTGAATGGGTTCATCAGGTAGATTCTTTTATGTCATGGGGCCTTGTGAAATGTCACCTAATGAGTAGAAAAAGCTTGCGTTTGGGGGCTATATGGGTGTATAGAAGTAGAGAGAGCTGAACAGGTATTTTATTCTTATTTCCTATGTTCTTGTTTTAACATCAGCCTGCAGATGTGTTGAATGTTATATTTACAAATAAGTAGAGAGGAAGCATTTGGATTGTTCAGTGAAATTACAAAGTGCACATTGGACTAAAATACTCTTCTGTAATTATTGTGAATTCGAAGGAGTTCTGAAGAATACCATTGCAGTATATGAAGACTTTTGGCACAAAAGAATATTCGAGGTCCTGAAATTCATTCATAATAATGACTTTATTTTAATTAATTCATACTACTACTAAATTTTCAGTTTTTAATTTGAGAATTACATTATTTGTTACGTTCTTCAAAACTTGTTGGTTTTGCTTCTTTCTGTTACTTTGTTTATGACCATAGGGTTATAACAATTTTGATTCTAAACATCTGCATCTGTAAACTAAAGTTAGTTGGTGTCCTTTCTTTTTCTTATTTAACATGAAAACTCCCTCTACTCACAACACCATTCCAACCCACTGACCATCAGGGGTATTATTAGGTTCAAATGCATGTGAAAGCACTAACTTGAACGGGGGTAGGGTGTGGGGTCCAAAAGCATACACCCCAGAAAAGAAATTCTGGAAACCATTTGATGAGTTATGCATTTTTTGATAATTCTTTTGAAGATCAGAAGAAGCAATATTCTGCTAAAACTTGTATTCTGTTTTTCCTTTTCCTTATTGCAATTTATATGGCTAGTAATATACTGAAATAATCTAACAACTCAGATGCAGTGTCTTGTATATTCATGTTCTTGGTTGTTAGGAAAATTCACTCTTGTTTTCATGTTAAGGAGCATCTTTGCAATACTGGTATAGATCTAGACTGGTGACATCCAGTGTATTGCAGAGCTTGTCAAGTTTCTCTCTAATGATATCTAACCAAGCTTTCGATCAGTTAGCTAACACGTTGAACACTTGCTGTCCCTTTCGTGTATCTGATGATCTATGGTGTACATATTGTAATGGATTGCTAACAGATTTTTATTTTGTAATATTAAATGTTATTCCTAAAATGTAAATATTGCATGTTATTCTTTATTTTTATTTACCGGGAATAAACAGAGTAATGCAACTATGTTTCATGTATGGTTACATTCCCACTTCCATCATTGAATCAATGTGTTTTAACTTTGCTATTCATTTTTTATAATTATTATGTACATATGGTATTTCAAATGTAACTTACAAATTCACTTCTAGTGATGTCCATGCATATTTGATTGTAAATCTTTATTATTCATTATATTTTTTATGTTGGCAGTGTTCTCAGCAGCTATGATTGTTTTCAAATAGGTATGTTAGCCACCTTTTCATTGGTTGCTTTACATATGTCTTCAGCAGTGACTGGCTCTTGGCGGTTGTTGAAATTCCAGAGTCATGTGCCTTAATAAAATAAATACCTTTGCATCTGGTCAGTTGGGAGAGCGAAGCCTGTAGAGTTTGTCTTGTAAGCTATGTATTTTCAAATATAACCTCAACACCTAGGTAAAATATGGTGAACTTGACCCTTTGCTTGTTAACTTCCTCTTTGGAAACCTGAGTGTTACCAAACTCACAGAGAACTCAGCGTTGTTTTGCTAAGCTCTCTCAACTTTATTCACACATGTTGGTCTGCCTTTGTTATATGTTTTGAGTGTGTGTTTCTTGCAATATAATTACTTTTGGTAGCTTTAACCCATTTGGGTTTCAATGTATTTGAGCGATATGGGAAGTTTTGACCTGACCTAATTTTACCAAGCTTCATGATACATGTATATGATGCCTGACCAGTGTGTTAACCTAATGTCATAATCTCCATTCTATTACTTGCATGTACTTTGCATAGATTGAAGTGGATTCGTGCAGTGTTTTCCATGTACAAACTTGTGTTTTGCTTTGTGCTTTTTCACACATTGATAATTTAGATAAAAGCAACATAATACATGAATACAAAAGTCATTTGAGCTCATTTCAGAAATAAATGCTTGTAATTATGAAACCAAATCTTTGTACTAAGCTGAGTGAGTTATGAAGTGAACAGAAGCATGACTTTAATTGTTTGATATGTGCCCTATACAATAGAGTTGATTCAGAGAATAAAACAGATCTGTATAGAGCTTGTCTTCAAACTAGGATTAAGTAAAATGAAGATAGTCTAACAGAGTTATCCCAGTCAGTGCATAAATTGATATACAAACATACCCTAATGCTCTACCTTTGGTTGCTAATTGATATTTTATATCTTGATTGGTTTATTAATGCTATCTACAATATGGACATATGTTTGACATCATGAGAGGAAAGGCCAAGAGATATCAATAATGCAGAGTCTATTGTGATCAGATTAGAATACTACAAGCCGGCAATGTGCCAGAATGGACAGATATGAAAAACCAGTTGCAGTCTGTGAAAATGTTAATCTTGACAGTTAAGGGACAAAAACTAAACAGTTCAATTCAGGCTCTAATGTATACTGATCCAGGTCAAGGTTACTTTTCAAGGTCACACTGTAACTGAAGAAGTTATTGCTAACTGACCCTTAAAGGTGGCAATAGTCAAAGAGTGTCTATTGCCTAAGGATGTAAAAGAACTTTAAGATGTCAGCTGTTTTCTTGAATTATGTTCAAATTACAGAAGATTTGTGAAGAACTTCTCCCATCATTACTAAACATTTGCATTGACTGACAGAAAAAGTATGACCATTTAATTGCATAGATAAATGTAATTCTGCATTTCAAAAGTTAAAATATACCCAGTTAACATCTATTTTAGTATTCCATTTGAGATTAGAAATGCCCACTCTATTTCCTTCTTCCAAACCCAATATATACAGTAGCTCCAGACATGTAGTTAAAATCAGAATGTAATCAATTATATTTGTATTAATAAATGCCTCTGGGCATCATTAAATATACTACTCATCTGTTTTGTCACTAATTTCATATTGCATGTATATTCACTGGGGGGAGGTTCAATATCTATGGTCAAGTATCCATCTGGTGAAAAGAAAGAAAGTAAATATACTGTGTCTATACATGTACATGCTACTATATTAAAAGTTATTTGTATGAGGGCCTCAAGGTAGATTAGTTCTTCAGCTAATTGTGTTAACCTCTCTAAATAAAGTCATCATCATTATTACTATATTATTATTATTATTATTACTATTATTATTATTATTATTATTAACCCTATTACTAATGATCATTTCTTTGTTGATGCTGATGCTAGTAACTGTATTGCAGGTACAATGTTGTCTCGTTTGCAGAATGGGAAAGAAAAATTGAGAGCATATGACAATAAAACTTTCAGTAAATCAGGAAAGCGTTATTTTGTTACTTGCAATGAGTTTTTGCTGTTGTTTCTACACTGTCACCATTATTTGTATGGCATACATTTCACAGTGTGCACTGATCATTGGGCACTTTGCAGGCTCTTGAATTAAAAAAATTATGAAGGACAAATGGCTAGGTGGCTTGACATGAAAAAAGAACATTGTGCTGGTAACATTCATTCAGATGCTGATATCTTTACTGTTTGCATGAAAAACAAGTGCGTGTGTGTGATTAGGATTTTTAACGTAGCTTTAACAGTTTTTCAGTCATATCGCTACAATGTCTGCATTGTGGCAGTTTATAGTGATGTCTAGCACTGGGGCATCATGCGGCAGACATGTAGCATGATGTCCCACCCAGTCACATTATCCTGACACCAGGCCGACCAGTCCTAACACTAACCTCTTAATGCCAAGCGCCAAGCGAGGCAGCTGTTAGTACCATTTTTGTAAGTCTTTGGTATGACTTGGCCAGGGTTCGAACCCACGACTGCCTGCTTCTGAGGAGGATGCCCTAACCACTAGGCCACAGGAGTGGTCGAAAAACAAGTCATTAGTTAGTGACCAAAGTTTTGATGTGATGACTGGGTCATGGTTTTAAGCAAGTTAGGGTTGGATCAGAAAGTGCATGAGAACCCATTCAAGGTCACACTGATGATCAGTGTTTGCCAGATTTGTCTTCAAGTTAGACTGGGCTTCAGTTCTGAAAAGTGAGAGTGACTCCTTTCTAGTTACACTATTTCGATATGCTGTTAGCCAGAGAAACACCAGAGGTTTATAACACAGTATGGAGAGATAAAATCACTAAAGTGCATGAAGTACCAATTGGAATGTGTACCATAAATATTGCTGACTTCTTTGATACACCATTTAACATGAAGTTAGCAAAATAAAACCTCACAGGAAATGGGGATTTAATTTTCCCAGCAGGCTGATGTCACGGTTGACAGATATACATGTAATAAGCATTGCTCACTAGGTGCACTTGTCAAAAATATTTTGTATTTTGTTGATTCAACAACAGTCAATGAATGAATTTATATCCACACACACACACACACACACACACACACACACACACGTTTGGTAAAAATTACTGAAGATGTCACTGTAAAATTTAATTTGGATGTAAGATGCATCAAACATACAAAAAACTCCCAGGTAAGGGAATCTGAAAAGCATTTAAAAAAGGTAAGAATAACAAACTAGAACATGACAGAATTACAAAAGACAGATCCTGAAATTGGTGAGATTCTAACTTGGACTGATTTGGGATCTAATCTGCAATGGTCAAAAGTAGCTCCTTGTAATGCTGCTAAATGGTCAAAAGTAGTTCCCTGTATTGCTGCAATGGTCAAAAGTAGTTCCCTGTAATGCTGCTAAATGGTCAAAAGTAGCTCCCTGTAATGCTGCAATGGTCAAAAGTAGTTCCCTGTAATGCTGCTAAATGGTCAAAAGTAGCTCTCTGTAATGCTGCAATGGTCAAAAGTAGTTTCCTGTAATGCTGCTAAATGGTCAGAAGTAGCTCCCTGTAATGCTGCTAAATGGTCAAAAGTAGCTCCCTGTAATGCTGCAATGGTCAAAAATATCTCCCTGTAATGCTGCTAAATGGTCAAAAGTAGTTCCCTGTAATGCTGCTTAATGGTCGAAAGTAGCTCCCTGTAATGCTGCTAAATGTTCAAAAGTAGCTCCCTGTAATGCTGCTTAATGGTCGAAAGTAGCTCCCTGTAATGCTGCTAAATGGTCAAAAGTAGTTCCCTGTAATGCTGCAATGGCCAAAAGTAGTTCCCTGAAATGCTGCAGTGGTCAAAAGTAGTTCCCTGTAATGTTGCAATGGTCAAAAGTATCTCCCTGTAATGCTGCTAAATGGTCAAAAGTATCTCCCTGTAATGATGCAATGGTCAAAAGTATCTCCCTGTAATGCTGCTAAATGGTCAAAAGTAGTTCCCTGTAATGCTGCTAAATGGTCAAAAGTATCTCCCTGTAATGCTGCTAAATGGTCAAAAGTAGCTCCATGTAATGCTGCTAAATGGTCAAAAGTAGTTCCCTGTAATGCTGCTAAATGGTCAAAAGTAGCTCCCTGTAATGTGATATGAAATACTATTGGCATAGATGGGAAAATAAACAGTGTACCTAAGATGGGAAAAGTGATGTAGAGAAGACAGTGGATTGGAAAATAGTTTTGCCAAACTGTGTGAGGCCATTAATCCTGCATGGATTGCATGATATTCCCACTGTAGTGCATTTAGGCATAAAGAAAAGTGGGAATAAAGGTATATGTAGATTCTTTTGGTATGGTCTTTCTGAAGCTGTTTGTCACTGGTATAAGGTCTGTGATAACTGCACATGAAGAAAAGGTTCATTTAAAAAGTTGATATCTACTCTTAAACTGTACCAAGAAAGAGAGTTGCAGTAATGTTCTGGGTTTGTTACCAGAACTCAACCTGGTAATGTGATGTGATGTGATGTGATTTTGGATTTTTAACATAGCTTTAACAATTTTTCAGTCATATCGCTACAATGTCTGCAATGTGGCAGTTTATAGTGATGTCTAGCATTGGGGCATCATGCCGCAGACATGTAGCATGGTATCCCACCCAGTCACATTATCCTGACACTGGGCCGACCAGTCCTAACACTAACCTCTTAATGCTGAGCGCCAAGCGAGGCAGCTGTTAGTACCATTTTTGTAAGGCGGATGCTTTAACCACTAGGCCAGCGGAGTGATCTGAACCTGGTAATAACTAATTGTTATTAGTCTGTGATTATTTTACAAAGTGGACAGATGCTTACCCATTTAAGAATATGGAAGCAACTACTGTGGTGAATAAACTGGTGGTTAGTTACTGTTTTGGGAGTGCCAAAACAACAACATTCAGATCAGGGGTCAAACTTTGAATTACATGTTTTCAAAGAAATGAGCAATCTTATGGGCATTGAGAAAACTTGAACATCTCCAATAAGACCACAGTCTGATGGTTTAATGGAAAGAGTAAACATAACTATATAATTTATGCTTTCAACTTTTGTTTTTACAAACCAAAGGGGCTGGGATACCTTCATTCCCTTTTTGATGATGGCTTTTAGAACTTCTGTGCACGAGTCCACGGGTGTTACACCATCTACTATAATGCTGGATCGAGACACTGCTTTACCCGTTGATGTTATTTTTGTCTGGTAAACCTGAAAACGAATCAGACAGCATTAATTCTGGTTATGCCTATGATGTCAAAGAGGATATTTCACAAATTCATGGATTTGCAAGAAAACATTTATAGAATGCTGCTGTAGGAGTCAAGATTGCCTTTAATTTTGGGGAGAAGTGACTTGCTGATCTGGACAGAACAGGTAGAAGTGAGAGCTGAACAGGGAGAAGTGAGAACTGAACAGGGAGAAGTGAGAACTGAACAGGTAGAAGTGAGAACTGAACGGGTAGAAATGAGAACTGAACAGGTAGAAGTGAGAGCTGAACAGGTAGAAGTGAGAACTGAACAGGTAGAAGTGAGAACTGAACAGGTAGAAGTGAGAACTGAACAGGTAGAAGTGAGAGCTGAACAGGGAGAAGTGAGAGCTGAACAGGTAGAAGTGAGAACTGAACAGGTAGAAGTGAGAACTGAACAGGTAGAAGTGAGAGATGAACAGGTAGAAGTGAGAACTGAACAGGTAGAAGTGAGAGCTGAACAGGTAGAAGGGAGAGCTGAACAGGTAGAAGTGAGAACTGAACAGGTAGAAGTGAGAGCTGAACAGGTAGAAGTGAGAACTGAACAGGTAGAAGTGAGAGCTGAACAGGGAGAAGTGGAAGCAAAGCAAGACACATTATAAAGATGTGTGAATTCTGCCTTCTATTGCTCAGTATGCTTATCTGCATTTAACATTGGCTTTAAGCAATACCTTATTTTCAAGTAGAAAATTGTATCAATTTTATGTTTAGTATTTTTATGTATATTTAATTTGCATTTGTTTGTTTTTCTCCATGATTATGTGATTATATTTTGGTCTTGATCATGTCCAAAATCAAGTTCATGTTGTTGCTGACTAGAGGCACTAATGTTTTTTTTTATTTTGTAAATATATAGTTAATATTTCCCCAGAAGTGTGGGTTTCATATTGGGATCATTATCAATAGAAGTAAACATATTTGAATTTGGGTCTAGGACATTGGTAATCTACATAAAAATACCAAGCCTACCTGATGTTTAGCACATCCTTATATTACGAATCTATGCTCTTAAAATAAGTAACGGAAAAGTGTGAAAAGCAACAAGCTTTGTAATATTCAACAAATAATTTATTTCTCTAGAATACAAAGTGAAATTGAGAAAAAAGAACTTATAGTATTGTGAATTATATACCAAAATAATCCACGAATTAAAGACACAAGTCTAGTAATTTAAAGTCCAGAATAAAATTCAGTAGAAGTCCAGAAAAAGTCCGAAAGCTGAAGGTAATGATGTGCCTGTGGTAACTTATAGAGTGTTGATGTGTCAATAGCCTTTTGCTAAATCACAGTAATATAATTCCAAGTTTGAATTCAGTATAAATTTCAGCAAATGTCTCTATCCAATAATTTTATCATAGCATATTTTTATTTCCAGAGAACGTATTCGCTTGAATTCAGTAATTTTAATAAATAAAATTCCATCCCAAAAATGAAATACTGAACACAACATATAATACAACTTGAAGGTGCTATGTCTTAAAGCATGACTGAAAAATCCTCTCATTTAAATTATTATATATTTCTCTACTTATGGCAACAATTAGCATTTTCCAAAACAAATAATTACGTGATGGAAAGTGGGGGCCCAGAGTGGCCGAGTGGTCTAAAGCTCTCAATGTTACGGATCACTGCCATCTCACCTCTGTCTGCATCGGTTCGAGTCTAGAATTCGGCCAATATGGGTATGTGAGAAAGCTTGCCAGTAGCATCTCGTGGGTCGGTGGTTCTTCCAGGGGTTTTCCCGGGTTCTTCCTCCACCAATAATAATGGCCGCATATCGTGTGCTGAAAAATGACGTTAAACCCCACAACAACAACAATGTGATGGAAAGTAACCTTCTAGAATGATCCTGATGTTTGCAGAATAAAAATGAGATCCTGGAATATGTAAAAGACACTAGGGAAATTCCAAAACCTAGACCTAGACCCAAATAAACATATTTTCTTCTATTAATAATAATACTGATTTTAAACCCATACACAGAGAGAATAATTTAGCTATGTATTAGTTGTTTACAGAATAAAATCAATTCAGGTCAAACAGAAATGAACTCAATTTTGGACAAGGTCAAGTCCAACATACAATGTTACGTTGCAATAGCCTGCAATGAAATGAAGAAGAAAAAAACTAACAAACAAATAATGCAAATTAAATATACATAGCACCTAACATTATTGTAGTAACAGATTTGATCTTGTAAACAACTTGGAATGTTCAAGAAAATTTCATAAATCGTGACTTTGGTCAGGTAGAGGGGCTGATAATCTTGATGTCTTGAGAAATTACATATTTATGCAATAACATCTGAAGCAGGAATCAGTCTTATTGTTGTGTTTAGTATTTGATTTTGATTGATTGATTTATTTAAATTATTTAGTCACTGGAAATACAAAGTGCTCTCAAATAACATTCTTGGACAGAATCATTAATTTGGAATTATAGTGAACTCAGACAAGGGCATCTTTGATTATATTATTAGTAGTAAATGGGGCCACCCTAGTGACAATGGGACTTAGCATTAAAAACACCCCTGGGCCACTCTAGGGACAATGGAAATTTAACATGGAGAAAAATCGTGGGTCACTCTAGGGACAATGGGAATTTAACATAGCGTTTGGGCTTGTCTAGGGACAAGGGGAATTGAACATGGGAATAGAGTTTGGGTTTGTCTAGGGACAAGGGGAATTGAATATGGGATTTTTTTTTTTTTTAAAAAGTTTTTTTAAATTTAAATTTAAATTTAAATTTAAAAAAGGGTAGGCAATGGAAAGGCTATCTCTTTTCGAGAAATATGGCTGGCCCTGAAAAGGGCCTTTGGGTTTTCTTCTTCTTCTGCTTCTAATTTCTTCTTTTTCTCCACCAACTTCTTATTTTATCTCCAACACTCTTTCTCTTCTTTTCTTTCTTTTTTTTCTCCTCCTCTTCTTTCTTCTTCTCTTCCTCCTCTTCTTTCTTCCTCTTTTCATTTTCTTCTTTTTCAATTTTTTCATTCCATGCTCTCATCCTTATCCTTTCCTCTTCATCCTCCTTCTCCTCCTTTATCTCTTTCATGACACCACTTATCTTGTCCTTTACCTTTCTCAAGTTATTAATTTCCATCTTTACACGATGGGGACTATAGGAATAGTGGTCTTCAACGAGTCTTATTAACATCTGCTCCATCATTCCTAAATTGTCTAAAACGTCTTGCAATGTTTGCATCTTGTCAATTTGGTTCGATGCCATCTTCTTTGTAGAATGGTTTGAACGACGAATACTGTGGGTTCTTATAGTGAAAGCGCGGACGTGATGGAAAACATCCCCCTTAAAACATAAAATTGATATTACCTAGATCATGACCTAACATCGTGCAGACGTGAAAGAAAACATCCCTACTTTTCTCATTTCATATAATATACTATCCACATAAGTGAAGCAACAATAAACAAACCCCAAATCTACTATTTACACACGCAAATCATTAAAATAAAATCCATAATCTACTATCCACACAATCGTACGTGAGCGCTTACAAAACCCAAACTATACTCTCCACATACGCTAAGAAACAATAAAGAAAATCCATAATCTACTATCCACACAATCGTACGTGAGCGCTTACAAAACCCAAACTATACTCTCCACATACGCTAAGAAACAATAAAGAAAATCCATAATCTACTATCCACACAATCGTACGTGAGCGCTTACAAAACCCAAACTATACTCTCCACATACGCTAAGAAACAATAAACAAAATCCATAATCTACTATCCACACAATCGTACGTGAGCGCTTACAAAACCCAAACTATGCTCTCCACATACGCTAAGAAACAATAAAGAAAATCCATAATCTACTATCCACACAATCGTACGTGAGCGCTTACAAAACCCAAACTATACTCTCCACATACGCTAAGAAACAATAAACAAAATCCATAATCTGCTATCCACACAATCGTACGTGAGCGCTTACAAAACCCAAACTATACTCTCCACATACGCTAAGAAACAATAAACAAAATCCATAATCTACTATCCACACAATCGTACGTGAGCGCTTACAAAACCCAAACTATACTCTTCACATACGCTAAGAAACAATAAAGAAAATCCATAATCTACTATCCACACAATCGTACGTGAGCGCTTACAAAACCCAAACTATACTCTCCACATACGCTAAGAAACAATAAACAAAATCCATAATCTACTATCCACACAATCGTACGTGAGCGCTTACAAAACCCAAACTATACTCTCCACATACGCTAAGAAACAATAAACAAAATCCATAATCTACTATCCACACAATCGTACGTGAGCGCTTACAAAACCCAAACTATACTCTTCACATACGCTAAGAAACAATAAAGAAACCCATAATCTACCATTCACACAAACTTACGTGAGCAGTTACAAACACAAACACACAAACACATACCCTCGCACTATGAAAAAAGAGTTAGTGTTTATAATCACACTACTCTACCTACACACACACATATTGGCAAATCGATAGTTATTTCTTTTCTAGAGTATTGGGTAGCCCTTAAAAGGGCTGTTTTTTTTTGAACTCCAGATGCACCTATCTAATGGTTGCACCTTCCTGGCCTGGCGCCACACACGCATCTTCTTCCCCAGTCTCCTTTCACCTTTCTTCTGGGGAGCGCAGAGGGAGGATGATTCGCTTCAACACCCCAATCCTCTGTCTCGGGAATATTGTACGACATCCTCTCTTCTAGTTTCTTTTCCTCCTCTTCCCTCTGTCTTCTCTCCTCCTCTTCGTTCTTCATTCTTTCCTCGTCTACTATAGCCTCCGCGGCCAGTTCATTTAACAGGCGCCTGACATATTCCAGATGTATCTGGAGTTCAAGAAGTTTGCTTATTCTGCTATTCATTCTTGTGTTGATCAATCAACAAGGGTAGCTAGACTGCCCAGCGAGTTTCAATTTATAGTGAAAGCGCGGACGTGATGGAAAACATCCCCTAAAAACATAAAATTGATCTTACCTAGATCATAACCAAAAAAAACAACAACGCGCGGACCTAAAAGAAACACTCACTCACTTTTTTATGCTACCCATCACTATTTTAAATTTTTTTATAAATCACTTCAATAGACTATCCACATACGCAAAGCAATCCAATCTAACCCCAAATTTACACCTCAAACACCAAAAAAAAGACATCATTTTAATCTACTATCCATACCAACTTACTTAACCACTTACAAACACAAACACACAAACACATACCCTCACATTTTTTTAAAAAAGAGTTAGTGTTTATTTTCACACTACTCTACCTACACACATTGGCAAATGGATTGTTATTTCTTTTCTAGAGTATTGGGTAGCCCTGAAAAGGGCTGTTTTTTTGTTTGCTATGGCATTCTTTTTTAGTTTCTAAGAATGCGATGTCCTCTGAGGATAGACTTTCTGGCGATAGGTCTGCTTCTTCGAAAAGAGAAGAAGAACTCTTTGGTGTCGATACGACAATCGACAAAGCCTCTGTCAGCTTCAGGTTGCTGCTGTTGTTGTTGTTGCTGCTGTTGCTGCTGTCTCTGAAGTCTGTACTTCTCTGTCCATTCTTCTTTTTCCCTGTTCATTTCTTCTCTGAAGAGCTCTTCTATCAGGTCTTCAGTGATTTTTAACATTCTCACATTCTCTATTTCTTCTGGCTTCGGTATCAGACTGTGTCTGACCCTATGCAAATTCACGTAGACTTCGTTGAGCTTAGCTAGTTTGGAGCACATCTTCGTAGGAGGATGAGTCGACAATGGATGGTTAGACTGGAAACAACCCGGTTCTTAAAGTCAAAGCGCGGACGTGAAGGAAAACATCCCCCACACGGTTTTTGAGTCGCAACGTTTAGTGAGTGTCATGAGAGGGATAGTAAGAAATGAAAGAGCATCAATCCAACATTCTTATAGCTAAACAAAAGACAAAGGCATTTTTTTCAAAACACAACATTTTTTATTCAAAAATCACTTAACACTAAACAACAACTCTAACATTTTTAACAATAATCCAACAATATAACATCAAACAATTTTTTCAAAACACAACATTTTTTATTCAAAAATCACTTAACACTAAACAACAACAACTCTAACATTTTTTAACAATAATCCAACACTAAAAGTTTCTCCACTAGGTAAAGAGGGATAACAGTCTTCCATGGTTTCTAGTAATCTAGGATGACTTCTCTCAAACTGTTGATTTCTATGGTATTATCGAATTCTGCATACAGGATGACGTTCACCGTTTCATCAGGGTCTCGGTCTTTAAACTGAATTTCCACACGAATCTGGCCGGATTTTATAGGGTGGAAATGTCCCTCGTCGCTGCCTTGGTCTGGAGTGAAATCGAAAGCCCACAAAGCGTAGCCTCCTGCATAATCCTCGTACGTAATACCGTGACTGGTATTGGTTCCTAACTGTCCGGTGGCTTCGTACAGGGACAAGTACGATCTCAAGTAATTCTTCTTGGTAAAGTCAGGTTCGAAAGGTCGGGTACACAAGGTCTTGCCATCGCGACTGACTTCGATTTTGGACACGCCAAAGTGTTGAAAGTAGAAAGGATTTTTTTCGGCAGCTCCGTTGAAGGCTGTATTCTCGACGATACCAACGATCAAACGTTTGGGTAACTGTCCTTGGAACAGATGATCTTCGATCATGGATCGCTGTCCCTTGGGAATGGTGAAGGTTTTCACTTCCACGCGTCGTATGGGATACTTGGCAGTCGTTCTGCTCAACGTCTGACTGATGTCGTTTCCCACTTTAGGTAACACTTCCACACGGCGTACGTAGAGTCTGGCTTCTAGGATTTTGGTTTTGTAACCGTCGCTATCAGCCATCAAATGGAAAGCGGCACTGCTACGATTCAGTCTCAGGCGGACATCCACCCGGTTCAGCAAATACTTTTCTTGCAACCACATGTCCAAATGCAAACGATCCATCAGTTCTAAACTTGTGTCGGCTCCCGTGATTCTCTTTCTTCGTTCTAGAAATCCATCATTGTTGTCTTTCTTTTCATCAGTTTCCAATATTTCAAACTTGGTAGGTTCGTCAGCTTCCCATACCACACAGGCATTGAGATGAGTGTTCTTGGCATCTATTCCGTACGTCAAGAGATTTTCCAGGTAGGCACGATAAGGGTAAGTATCCATGCTGCTACTGACCAGTTTGTTATTCAAGTACAAGTCCACTCCACTGAACAAGGAATGCATGAAATTGTTGACGGGAGCTACTGCTTCATCGTCTATAGCACCTCCAGTCTTATCTAGAATTTTGACTTTCAGGTACAAGTAACTGCTATTCAGATCGATGTAATCTTAAGGCTGTCCTTTGATTTCAAACTCGATGGGAGCGGAATCGGTCAGTGAGGAGACGGGGTGAAATTCCACCCACTGGGATTCTTGCATCGTCATCATCGTGGGGGGGGCATGGCAAACAGATCCAGTTCCGTCTTGGAACAAGCGCAAGATTCTCGGTGCATCATTTTTTTGTCTCTTTTCTCAATAATCGAAAACGTCTAAGTCTCGAACGGTTCTTCTTTTCTTGGCCTTTCTAGCTTGAAGTCTGGTGAAAGGGTGTTTTCTTCGTCGTCTCTTTCTGCCTTGTCCTTGCTGAATGCCTGACTCGGTAGCGTGCAGGGCATTTATAGGTGTTTCTCGGTGACCCAAAATGTCTTTGCCCGTTTGCAGCAAGACATTTTTGCCTGCCCCCATGAAGGCTTCTTTAGGGTTTTGTTTGTCGATGATGACATTTTGGAGAAATTCTTTGCCTTGCGTCAGTGCCGCATCTTTCAAGGCGTGCAATCCGCGTGACACCATCGGTTTCAACACCGGGGCCACCGAACGAAAGGCCGATTTTAACATATCTCCTAAACCGTGTCCTCGCTGTCGAGCAACCCCTCGGTACACTGGATACATGACTTACGAATCGTGAGAAAACCGTTTTCGAAAATGGAGTTTCAACGTGACTTTTCCTTTGGTGAATGGAATATTTTGTCCCAAATCTCCTTTTATAGTAATGTTGACCGTGTCCAAATACGACTTACTGACAGGCAAATAGTGAGGATGTACAAATTCGCGGTGGACGTGGTAAGTGTTTCCACCTTCCTCGTCAGTGTTCGTGGCAGAATCCACTTTGAAAGGAATGACACGCAGTAACGGTACGGAGGTGTGTCCCACCACGTTATACTCCACCACATAGGAGTACACAAACATCAAATTCAGTCCTTGGTTCAGTTCTACCGGGGCACGAAATAACTTGCTAAAAGACTCGTTGTCGTAAACGATGGGTAATTCGATTTTCTTCATCATGCTCATTCTCAGGTTCATGTCTCCGCCTAACATGTCATACAATTCAGGACAAAATAAAATGGACAGGATTTTACTCCGTTCAAATTTCATCAAGAAGCGACGAGCTGTTTTGTGGTACTCCATGGTGACACTTTTGTTAACATGCTCCAAAGCTTTCAGAAACACGGCATTAAACCTGGAGGCTATGGTGCTGACCAAATGTTGACCACTAAAATAATAGCCTGGGGAAATGAACAAGTGATAGGTGGTGTACTTTTGTGTACGGGTTTTCTTGTCATATTTGACATTGCTATCCATCCACTGTTGCAATTGTTCGTCATGAACTTCCACATCAAAAAAATTTTGATTGGGAAGGACATTGAGGACTTGGGTTGGGTGAATCATTTCTACTAAAGCCATTTCCCAATGGGCTTCGTGATCTAAGGGGATGGCTTGAGGTAATTTGGCCGTGTTCTGGGGAATCACCTCCATGGAACTGTCACTGGATAAGGTTAAGTAAAATTGGTTTTGGTGACTCATAATTCCAGAGTTCTGTGGCTGTCCGAGGGGTTAGTGGACGTCAGAGGCGTGTCTCCGCCCAAAATGGGGTTCTGGTTGTGGTTGGAGTGGTGACTGGCACTGGCACTGGACACAAGGTTCCCGTGGTTCCCGTTCGAGGTGAATTTCAGGGAGGGATTAGGAAGCAGGTAACCGATGCAACTGCTCAATAAAATGGTCCACAATTGTTTGTCACCTTGTTGCAAACTCAAATTGGCGATGGCTGCCACGATGACACAATACACCACGAAGATTTGGCAGAAAAAGACGATTTGCGTTTTAGGCACACGTTCTCCACACCACACCCACAAGGGTTGTTTTTGTAAATCTTGCACAGAAGAACTGGGTGAAGGAGGAGTGGTCGACGTAGCTGCGTCTGTGTGAAAAGGCATGATGGTCACTTCTTTTTATAGTCGATGACTTGCGAAGCGTCGATCCAAGAATCAAAACTGGGCGGATATCCTTTCCAACGTACTTTGACTTCTTTGACACGTCGTTTGCCCACTTTACGGGTTCTGCATTCGAGAATGCTTTCGATGTCGTACACGTCGTCTTCTTTGTTGGTGACACGTTGTAACTCGGGCAAATAAAACGTTCCTTTGAGCACTTCTCCGTTCATGTCTTCCAATTTATAGACGGCAGGATGACGGCCATGCACTCGTCCAGTGACGCGAAACAGTTCGGTCGTCCAGTTAGGTAAGTAACCTTTGTCAAAAGTGCGTTTGGTTTTGCCAATGCGCACCCAATCTCCTACGGCCAACTCTCCACTTTTGTTGGGGGCAGCCCTCGTCGGGGACGTACCAAACAGACGCTCAAACACCAGCACATCGTTGTCGGGAGTCACCTCTTGCGGGGCACGTCCGATGCTTCAATGGTAAGATTGGTTGTACGCTTGCACCAGGTGCGGTAAGATGTCGATGTACTTCAGAGTGTGGTGATGCGTAAAATATTTCCACATGCGTTCTTTCAAAGTGCGTTGAAAACGTTCCACGATGCTGGCTTTGGTTTCGGGATTCTCGGTGGTAAAAAAATGAATGTCACGTTTCTTTAATTCTTTTTGGAAAGCTTGGTTCAGAAATTCGGTACCTTTGTCCGTTTGCCATCGAAGAGGGTGACGACCGCTTTGTTTCAACACCCGTTGCAGGGCTCGCACTAACTCGCTGCTCGATTTGGAAGTCAAGGGTACGACCCAAGCAAATTTGGAAAAGACGTCGATGACACAAAACAAATATTTGTAGCCACGATTGTAGCTGGCCAAATGAGAGACATCGGCTAAATCGGCTTGCCATTGATGATCGATGCCTTCCACTCGGGTGCGACTTCTGGCAAACTTGCGTCGAATGGGTTTGTGTAAACTGTAGGTAGCTTGTTCTTGTAACCATCGTTGCACTTGAGGTAAACGGAGACTTTTCAGTTGCGTTTTGGCAGCACGATACAATTTTTGAACTCCTGCGTAACCTGCAGGATGGGAGGGATCGTAGTAAATGCTGGCTAAGACTTTTTCCATTTTTTTGTGTTGGTTGGTGTGTTAATAAGGCACCCACTCTTGGAGGATGCTACTCTTTTTCTCTTGGGGTATTTTCTTGGATTGCAATGCTTTGCGTGTGCGACCGGCAATAGGTGTTGAAGAGGAGGAGGATGTCTGAGCGGGGGATATCGGTTCTTGTTTCACTTCTGTCTTCACTTTCTTTTACTCTTGTGATGAAGAAGAGTGGCCATCATCTTTTTAATCCATCCAATTCTGGAGGTAGGTGGTGTTGTTAACTTGCGTACTTTTTCTGGTGGAGTTTGAAACCCTTCTTCTTCTTCTTCTTTTCCTTTTTCTGTCTTGGTCACTGGTACTGGTGGTACTGGTACTGGTACTGGTGATGGTGCTGGACTTTTCATCAAGGTCTTAAAATCTTTCAGAGTGGGTAGAGCTGTTTCGTCCAAAGCTTTCTGGTGAAAGAGTTGCAGTCGTTGCAAGAGTTGACCGTACTTTTGCGATTTTTCTGTTTCGGACAAATCTTGGCGATCCATCAAGGACTGCAATTCGTGTTGTAACTGGGACATCTCGCTCAAATGGGGATTGGGAGGTAAATGCGGGGTGTGTTGTTCTTGCCACCGATGGTATTCCATCCATCGTTTGTAAGGCACTAAAGCTAGTTTTCGTCCTTCCATGGGGTTGTCAGGGGTCGATTCTGAGATCTTGGAACTTCCGAGGCCTTTTTATCTTGCTCCCACCAGTCCTCCCAACATGGTTCCCAAGACTCCTTTCAGTATGGGGCCTAACAAGAGAGGTAAAATACTTCCACGTTGCACTAACATCTTCTTTTTTTGACGAATGGGAATTTTCTTTTGAACCATTTGGCGAAGAACGTGACGATGTTTGCCTAAGCATTGTTTCTGGTGTTTGGACAAAGGGATCGTGCCTTTCAAAACGTTCAAACAACATTCGCACACGGTATCGATGACCTCTTTGGAGGCCGTTTGAATGAGTTTTTTTCGTAGGGGTGGAGAAGCTTTGGACAGGACAGATAACATGTCTCCATGTTTGGCTAAACGTGGTGGCAGTCCTTTCCTTTTCTTTCCTTGGGGTTTTCTGGAGGGTGACATCTTTGAGTCTTCAGGAGCACCAAAAAACACTGATACCCGACTTGGTCACAGGCCTTTTTTATACTGGAACGCGTCGCCACTGATTGTCTTGACGTCGTATTAGTTTGAGGACAGGCATGACACGTCGTGCAGGGGTACGTAACGGACTAAATCGAGCCAGTTCTTGCTTGGACAAATCCAGTAAACCTTGTAACATGCCCGATCTTTCTTGAACTTTGATTTTGGGAGAAGGTACTTTGTGAGCAGCAGCCACTGCCACTAAATTGGAAGGTCCTGCCACTGGGGAAGTTCTTTTGGGGGTCATTAACGGAGAAGTTCTTGGTGTGATCAACGTCTCCAAGTACTCTTCAGTTCCTGGTGTCATCAACGGAGAAGTGGATAAACGTGAGGATGCCGGAGACGCAGTCACTGCCGTGGCAGATTGTGGTTTGCGAGTGTAAGGTTGCGTCCTGGCCGAAGTGCCTCTCTTGCGACTAGTTTTCTTCTGTGGACTTTTCTTTTTCTGGGGACTTTTTCTCTGTTTCTTTTTCTGGGGGCTTCTTTTCTTTTTCCGGGGTGGTGGTGTCTGGTCAGAGGAGGGTCCTGCCACTGGAGAAGTTCTCCTTGGGGACCTGGTCTTTTTCTTCTTGGGGCTTCGTTGGACTTTTGTCTTGGGTATAACTTTGGGGGCATTAGGATCCCATCTTAAGAGTGAGCGAATGATGACCCCTCCTAGAGTACCGCTCCCTCCAGGTTTCAAAATGATTTGTTTTTTGGTTTGAGTGTCGATGCGGGGATCGGCCAGTTGGACCAAAGCGACTTTGTTTCGATCAAAAAAGCGTTTGGTTTGATGAGGAATCTGAATGATTCCTTGGAGTAATTGACGTGCCGTCACCGTGAACCATCGTAAGACTTCTTTGAGACTAGCTTCTAAGACACGAGCTCGTGTTTGTGGATCTTTTTCTCGACTGATGCCATACAAGGCACGAATCAATTTGACGGGAAGATGCGACTGAAGGGACGTCATGTTCACACTGTGTGAGACAGACGAAAAGTGTCTGAGGTTTCTTATAGATTTTTTTATGGGGAGTGAAATGAAGTCGAGGACGGAGACGTGTACAGGACAGGCCCTCCGTCTTGGCACCAGTGGTGAAACAAGTGGGTACGAAATCGAAAATCCTCGGGAGTCGTAGGTTTCAAATCGACGAGTAAATAGGCGTATGGCGTTTGAGTGGCATCATCGTACGCCTGAGTCAGCCAAGGCGTTCCTAACTGTTTGGCTAAGACTTGCACTTGCGATTTATCTCGAGGGCTTTTAAACAAGACCACATAATGCGCATTGAGACTGATGGTGCGATGGGCTTTACTTTGTTGAAACAAATTTTGGGTGATGTAAACGACACTGGCATTACGGTGATGCCCTTTGCGCGTGAACCACAGTTTAATTTCTTCTTCGTCTTCTCCTAACATGTCGTCGAAAATGACCAAATGGGTTTGACGGGAGTCAGAGACGATGCCGTCGTCTTCTTTAGGAATGCCTTCCACAAACACGATGGAATCGCCTTGACTTTCTCGCAAGAGGTTGTACGCCGATTGCCACTCTTTGTAACACCACACGATCCGTTGAGGTGGCCGATCGATCAAATGATGTTAATGTTCGATCAAACGTTTGACGAATTCGGTTTTGCCTGAACCGCTAGGTCCAGCAATGAGCATGTTAAAGGGATGGCGAAGATACAAAGCCTCCCAACTGGCACGATCTAAGTGTTCGTCGATGACTTTGACAGTAGAGGAAGAGGGAGCAGAGACAGCAGAGGTAGCCATTGTGTGAGAAATGTCACTTGTGACACGAAAAACAAACAAGACAAGAGTTTATATACTTTTTCAGAACACGTTTATTGAATGTTTTTTTCAAACATGAATACGAAAGACAAAAATACATAAAAGCCAAAGGCTTAAGTACAAGAATAAAAGGCACATGATAACCATGAACGTGGAATAAAAACAAGTGTCTGTACAACAACCACATGTTTTGGGTAAAGTTGTAACCAGTTCTATAGTAGGGGGTAAGGTCACACAAGTGTCCTCCCGAAAGGGTCTTTCAGGGCTGTCCACGACAGTCCTGTCCTGGGTGACGGGTTCTTCTGGCACCGTCACTAACACGGGTTGAAAAGTAACTTTTTTCTTGAATAACTCTCGTGCATACTGGGCCACCTCTTGTGTCCAAGCCTCAAAACCCTGGTCTCGGTGATGTCCAACATTTGACTCCTAACCAATCTGGTTTCTTCTTCGTCAACGACATGGTAAGTTACTTCAATGAACAATGAACTATCGATCTTGCCTAGGGTTCCTTTTTATATACAGACCAATACCGACCTGACCGTACGGCAACGTAAAGTGATTGGGAAGTCGCACTCGCTTCTGGTATACAATTTGATAGACTTTTTCCAAGGGTCGACTGACGATGTGGTGAGTGGGTAAACGTACAATCTTGTTCGGTTGATAGGTGGTCACTTTAAAGTTTCCATCCTCTCCCGATTGCAAGGCTTCTTTCAATACCCCAAAGTTGACCACTCGACTGGTACGATGATTCAGAGTCAGTCCTTTCACTTTGCACGTCGTGTGCTCTTCTCCTTGTTTGTCCCGGTATTCGTAGCCGTAATTTTTGGGGCCGCCACTGACGAAACTTAGAATCTTGTCGTCGGGATGCTCGTCTGTCCAGGCTCCTAAACGGTCTCCTTCGATGTCAGGGTGCTGTTGAATCGGGTGATGGATGTAAATGCAACTGTCCGTGTCAAAGTACAGGACGCGATCCCCTAACAGTTCTAAAGCTTCGTACAATTTTAAGCGAGCATGAGCTGTCACGTAAGCCGCAATGATGACATTTCCAAAAGGGTCGTCTTGTACAAAGTCCAGATCTTCTTCGTAATTGACCAAGATCAAACCCTCGCGAACGACGTCCACGTGTTTCATGTATTTGGTTTTGTCGTGAATCATCTGGAAGTAGCGGGAAGGTTCTGTCAAATATTCCGTCTTGGGTAAACACGGTCGTTGTGCCATTTTAGCCCACAAGCAATTTAACATCACTTTGGCAAACGATCGCCTGCCTTCGTTTTTTTCGATGTAGTCTAAAGAGATGCCTTCTTGTTCGTAGTATTTCTCTTTGAATTGTATTTGGTCTTCGGGAGTGTGACACCAGGAAGGATAGCCGCTGGCTTCTTGTTTCAATTTCAAAAAGGCATCCACGTAGTCGGCGAAAATGCCTTTCTGAGTAGGGTCACCCTTATGGTACTGTTGTGTCTTGGGAAAGTGGCAAATTTCGTACACTTCTAACAGTTGGTATCCCATGTCCAGAGCTTTGAACAATTCCACGCTGACCCAGGTTCCCGTCAAGGCACGTTCTTCCTGGCTGTGATGGCAAGGTTGGTCCTGGTTGCACGTTTCGGCACAAGTACGGCACAAGGGAAACATCAGTTTGCCTTGACAATGGTGAGGTAAGACGGGATGGTATAGGTTCGTGGGAGGCAAAACTTTACACTTGATCAAGCCTTCGTATTGTCGAATGTTTTTCAGGTCGATGTGTTCCGTCAGCAATCGCGGGTGCCCTACAGGAAAGCGACAATATTTGCACACGTAGGGATACAGCGAACACACATCCAAGTATTTGATTTCTTCTCCTTTCTCTTCGTCGGCTTGGTACAGCAAACAGGTGGCATTGGTCCTTCCTCCGTACAAACTATCCCTCGGGTTCAACGGGTCCATGAACTGGTAACTTTCCACGAGGCGTTTAAACTCGGGATCGGTTTTCATACGGTGATCGTATTCGTGTTCCCACATTTCCACCACTTGGTATCCTTGCTGTTCTAACTTTAGGCGCCGCTGACAAGTGTCCTGGTACAAGTCTTCCATGGTTCGTTGTAAAAACTGATTTTTAGTGCTACGGTCAGGGTAACAGACGGGACATCCGTGAAATAAGCAGCCGTTAAAGTCATACACGATCTTGGGGTTTTCTAAGTCCCAGCCATCGACCGAATACGTTCCGATGGTCTTTTCGCCCCCTCCGTTGCGGGCATGCTGAATCCACTTGTCTTCCTTGTCGCACAAGTAATGTAACCAACGTAGGGCTTTGACCGAGTATTGACGTTTGACAAAGTGGGTCGTTTGAGGACTGATGACAGCTACGGTGTTTTCAGGCATGAATCGTTGCCGATACACTAAGGAACACGCTTTGGCAATGGTGCAAGCTTCTTTCAAAGGATCGACCCCTCCGTGTTCCATGAACAGTTCTCGAAATTTTCCACAGCAACGCCGTAAAATGTCCACGTCGGAACGACAATACTTTAGCATTTCTTCCTGAAAGTCGAAAGGGTCCGAGGCGTGAGCTTGGTACCAAGCGTAGAAAGCTTCTCGTTGTTCGGTACGCATGTTGTCGGGGTCGTAATAGTGAGCCTCAGGTAAATGGGGTAGAACGGCATGTTGATTAACCTCCGTATTGAAAAAGTGAGGAAAGTACCCTTTAGCCATTTCTGTCATTCCAAACGTTTTAGGCATTCGACTCAAAGGCATGGCCAAGTAACTCATCGAATCTTTAAACTGCACTTGTCCCACTCGCATGAAATGGATTTTGGCTCCGTTCAAAGTCACTTTAGGACGCTCGGTGCCTTGTTCCGTATAGTATCTGAGAAGAAACTGTCCATCGTATCCGGAGAAATTGTGAGCCATCACTGTGGCATGACGATGACAATCTCCGTAACGTTCGATGTCCTCTTGGCTCCACGTCTTGTCGATGGGGTCTAAGACCCATTGGGCAAAATCGGCTAACGTATTCGGTCCTCGAAAGATTTTTTCACGCCCTCCAGGAATCTTGCTGCAATGAGGGCAATGACTGAAGATAGGTTCTTGAATGCACTTCTCGCACGCTCGATGAGCCACGCAGAAATTAGGAATGTGAATGCCGGTCTCTTGCATGCATTCGAAATCGAAAAAGATGAAATTGCCTTTCTTCTTGTGACCGTCCTCTTTCTCTGGTGGGGGTTGGTATTTTTGCACGTAGCATTGGTGTTCCAAGTCCACGATGTGGTGACAAATGTGACATTTTTTCTTTCCTCGACATACGTGTGCCTTGGTACTGTTGGTACGTATGCCTTGTCTACACGTAGGGCACAATCTCAGGAGTTGACAAGCACATTTCTTCTGTGAACCTTGTGTTTTCAAATGTTGTTGGTAACAGGTAGGGCTGACAAACGTGCGCAGACAAGTCGAACAAGGCACTGGTTCTTCGCTCAGACAGGGTGGAGAGGCCAAACATCCTGGGCATTTCCATCCACAATGCTTGTGTTGTTCTCGATTATTATAACCATAGTCACATTTCTCACAGTAATATCTGTATCCCAGGAATCCGGTGATACTGGTAATGGTATCGAAATGGTCATCGTGATGATAAACATGAATGTATTTTCCGTCCTTAAAGTCTTGGCCTCGAAACAACAGAGGTCCGCGCATTTCTTGAGGGTGCACTTTCAAGGTGTAGCGTGGAGCTAGGGCATCTTGCAATTTTTGCATCTCAGGAATGCCACAGGGTGTGTCTTTGGACAGGCCAGCTTGTTGCAACAGAAGTTCTGCTTCGTTTCGTTGTTTGGTTCGGTTCGATTTTCGAATGTTCTCCCAGGTTCTTTTCCATTCTACCGTGTCGTTCTTGTTGGCATAGGTTCGTCCCACCACGATGGCACGGGCTAAGCACATCTGGTCTTGAGGGTTGTTAATTCGGACGAGACTTGTTTGGTGTTGCGAAGGTCGTCCACCAATAACATCTTTTTGCGTCCTGTCCCTTGAGGAAGAGAGACGTGAGCCATTTTCAGTGTGGCTTTACCATCGGTGATGTCAAACTGGTCATTAGATTGTTGTAGGTGTTGAATCTTGTCCATGACTTTGGAAGGGGTTAGTTCTGCGGGTCTGCTAAACTCGATCCAAACAGGGGATTTCAAACCGTCGTGATCTATGGATAGTGTCAAGCGATCGTCTTCTTTGGGTTGACATTGTCGCTTGAGTGAGGTGAGCAAAGAATCCCACATCTCGGTGATAAACCCTTCTGCTTTCTCCAAGGGTACGTCGGCCTTGAAATCTTTAAACTTCACCGTGCAGGTGTAAGCCGTGGTTCTAAATTTTCTAGAGGAGCGCTTTTCCGTCTCTCGAATGGAATAGTACTTTTCGGGGTTGACTAATGGTGGTGAACTTGGTTTAGAGGGTTCGGATTCTGGTTCACTCATGTCCTCTTCAAAATCACTGGCATGAATTTGTGCCAAGATTTCAGCCCTGGTACGAGGCGATAGATCACGTTTCTGCCTCTTCCTTTCTTCTTCTTCTTCTTTCTTCTCGAATGAATGGGATCGTTTCATCTTGAGTGCAAAACGTCAAATGACTCAAGTTTAAACACCATAGACTAATTTATAGTCATGACAAACCAGCGTATATAAAAGGGTGTGTGTCTTGTCCTTTCACTATTCATTTCACTCTCAAACCGAGCACAACGATGGAAGAGACTACCCAGATGGAACGTTTCGTCAGAGCTTTGCGAGGGGTCGTTAGAAAATTCTCTTCAGACCAGCCTACGGACTACTCTCCTTCCTTTCGAGATAAAAGTCAGGATACTTGCTATATCTGTCAGAAGAAAGGGCATTGGTCTTCAGAGTGTCCAGACCGTCAAAAAAGAGAAAAAAACAGGGGCTAAAAAAGACAAAAGTCAAGATACCTGTTATTATTGTAAAGAAAAAGGACATTGGTCTCTAGATTGCCCAAAACAGAAACAAGAGAAGCCAGAAGAAAAGAAGGATTCTTCAGAAGAAGAGAGGGATTCTTCGGAAGAAGAGAGGGATTCTTCGAAAGAAGAGAGGGATTCTTCGAAAGAAGAGAGGGATTCTTCAGAGGAAGAAGAGGAAGAAAGAAGACAATTCTATTTAAAAGAGGCAAAGAAACAGGAGAAGAAAAGAAGAAGGGAAGAAAATGAGGAAAAAACGGTGAAGATTTTCAAAAAACAGAGAGACTAAATAATGAGAAAGAAGAAGTGTACGAACTTTTTAAAGTGTTCTGTGGTGAATTGTGAATTGGATTGTAAAAAATGGATAAAAGAATACATGAATGATATAAGGTAAGTGTCTTTGAGTTTTGATTTTAAAATAAGAAGCTACACTCACCCACTCATACACAGACACGTACTATAAGGGTAAAATGGGTGGGTTTTTTTTTTTTTTTTTTTTTTTTTTTTGAGTTATTGGCAAATTGAAATTGTATTTCTTTTCGAGAAATGTGGGTGGCCATGAAAAGGGCCTTTTTTCTTTATGGTGTAGGAGTGAGTTTAACCAATCAACTTTAACTGCCTTAAGCCTTTGCCACGGCCAAGGCCTACTTCTGATGATTGGGTTGAAATCACTAAGGGTGGTACGACAGGCTTAGTCACAGGGTTGGCGTGTTTAGCTCGGGAAGGTCGTATTCTCTTCGGTCGTGATAAAGAAGTCTGATACATTTGTTTCAGACTTCTTAACTCCGCTAAAATGTCCAACAGTACCGTAGCCGTTTGATTTTCACCCTCTTGTTTCTTTGCTGCTACTTCTTCTTGCTGTTGTTGCTGTTGTTTTTTTCTTACCTCTTCTTGTTGCTGTTGCTGTTGCTGTAGGAGAAAAGCTTGTTCCGCTTCCTTTTGTCGTTGCATAAATTTCTCCAATTCTTCTTTCTGTCTCTGGCTAAAATTCTCCACTTGCGGTAATGACGAAGGTTCCGGAACAAATTCTTGCGAGGTAAGAAAATCCACAAAATCCCAATGTACCTCTTCTGAAAGTAAGTCCGGGTTCCCTTGGGCGGTCTCCCCTGCTGGTGCACCCCAATGGATCGTTTTCTGAATTTCCGTCATGTTGAATCACTGTCGCATAGATTGACTGCACACAAGCGCTAGCGAATCTATATAGACCAACTGACGTCACAGACTAATCTCTTCGGATTGGATGCGGGCTGACTGAATTTTGTAACGCGTGTTTGGATTGGAGAATGAACTCAATCCGTTTCAATCCTACCTCTACCTATAAATAAGCGCAGTTCAGTGCATTGATTCACCTGTTCTCGTCGCTTCAAGATGTGGACCGATGTGCAATCTTCTACGCTTGTGTCTTCCATGATGTTCCGGACGGACATACCCATGTATGTCCGATCCAAGTGGACCGTTGTCCACAGGACAAACACCAGTCTGTGGATACGTAGGATCTACGTAGAAAGACAAGGATGCCTGAAAAGAGTCCTGATTTACGGTCCTACAGTGAAACGTAGCCTAAGGACAAGAAGAAGACCAATGCGGTACCCTTTATGTTAATGGATACATTAACATAAACCCAAAGGCCCTTTTCAGGGCCAGCCATATTTCTCGAAAAGAGATAGCCTTTCCATTGCCTACCCTTTTTTAAATTTAAATTTAAATTTAAATTTAAAAAAACTTTAAAAAAAAAAAAATCCCATATTCAATTCCCCTTGTCCCTAGACAAACCCAAACTCTATTCCCATGTTCAATTCCCCTTGTCCCTAGACAAGCCCAAACGCTATGTTAAATTTCCATTGTCCCTAGAGTGGCCCAGGGGTGTTTTTAATGCTAAGTCCCATTGTCCCTAGGGTGGCCCCATTTACTACTATTATTTGGAAGACTGCTAGTAAAACACACTTCAGGATACTGGCACATTAGTACACTTAGACTACAGGCACGCATACACAGGCAGTGCTTGATATCATTTCAAATACCAATGGATTTTAATTAGAACTATATTCATGAGGACTGGTGATATAACTTTGTGGTCTATATGGGATTCAGTTCGTAATACTGTAAGTTCTTTTTAACTTTTAACTTCGTATTCCTAGGGAAATGAATTATTTGTTGAATTTTGCAAAAACATGTAGATTTTTGTTCTTTTCTATTATTTAGTTTATGACCATAAATTCATATTAATTATAAACACATTTTGTACGTGTATAAAAAATTATCATAATAATATGCAGCATATTTTGGCCTAGTCCGATAAATCAGCCCCCAAAATCTTTGCTGCTACTGATGGACGATATGTAGGTCTGATGTCATCTGTTTATTTAATTTTTTATTTTATCCGCATGCATATCTTTCCGGAACACACCTGCATACAGTTTAGACACTTAATTGTATTTGATAACATCCATATCTAGCGTAAAATTCAAACTGACCACAAAATAGAGGGTTGTACTGTTACACGCGGTTTTACGAGTCTCGAGATATAGCATTTGATCCGGAAATAGTATCAACATTTCGTCAAAAGAACCCTTTGCCGACGGTAGCTCAACAGTCGCGAGAAATACCGGTAAGTGTATCAAGCATACACCGATACGTGCAGACAAGAGAAGAAGCAGATTTTTGCAGTTTTAATATGAGATATCAGCCCCTAAACAACCAGTAAATATATTTATATGTGTGGGGCTTATTCATCGGCATAATTTTGGCTATATGTTTAACCCAGTAGAAGCTATACATTGTAATACATTTTAACTGATAAGAGTAGTTATATTACAGCATTGGAATGGAAAGTCAGTAAAGAAGCTTAATAAACTACCCATTATCCGGCAGGGCCGTAGAGAGCCAACACGGGCCCTAGGGTAAGAAACACCCAAGCCTCTCCTAGTTCTTGTTCAAGCACACTTTTTCTTTTATCACATTAATATATATCCCCGGTTGCCTCCCCCCTCTTGTCCTCCCTGTTAACAGGATTTAAAATAAAAACTTAAAGTTCACTATAAAATGACATTTCGAAATATTTCTAAACGTGCTTGAAACAACCCCTGTACCATGCATATGAGAACAAATGCGCACGTGCTCAGATCGTACTGTTTGTTAGTCCTAATGTCTTTGTTGTCGATAAAACATTTTCGTAACTATTCATAGGCAATACTGAAGCAATAACGTACCGGTAATATCAGAAAAAAGCGAAGATCTACTTGTTGATCTAGGTCGACATATGAATGAATTAAAGTGTATTAAACCGTTCTTTACAACCGATTCGACACAGTCAACATGTGAATGCAACTAGTTTTAGAACGATGGATTTTTTTAAATGTAACCACTCACTTTCTAGCTTCGTTACAACAGTACATTGATAGGATTGCAATTTTATGGTTTTATTATTTGTCTACGTACATGAAGTAGAATCAAGCAATGGTTAAATAGTATTTACTTTGCTGGTTGTTTTTTTTATTTTGTATGTAGTTTCACAAAAAATGTATAAAGGAAGAAAACTGCGATGTCAGAGCTTCACAAATTCCACAACATAGCATTATCCGATGTTTCTGATCTACATCGTGTGCGATCTTAGCCAACTATTTTCCCCATAGGTGGAGTCACAGAAGAACGCTTCCCATATTTGGTTACCCTTGGATTTTATCGTCAGGTTGAACAATCTCTTATTAATCAGTCGGCGATAAACATGTCAAAAACTACAATAATACATATTTCAATGAATACATTCTCTTATTTTTTTCTTCTGTAAATCAAAACAGATAATGTTGATTAGCACCAGAAGATACTAAAATTGCCATTTGTCTTTTTTCAAGTTAATTAAGCTAGTATATCTTAATTTTGACTCCTGTTCTAACTTTAGAGCCAATCTTATATGAAGTCGCTAACATGTTGCAGTTCAGTACATCGAAGAATGAACTCGAGCTTAGTATCAAATTAATAAATCCATTTTAAATAAGTGTGTGATTTAGATTTGTAACGTAGCTTTGACAATTTTTCAGTCATATCGCTATGATGTCTGCAGTGTGGCAGTTTCTAGTGATGTCTAGCACTGGGTCATCATGCCGCAGACATGTAGCACGATGTCCCACCCAGTCACATTATCCTGACACCAGACCGACCAGTCCTAACACTAACTTCTTAATGCTGAGCGCCAAGCGAGGCAGCTGTAAGTACCATTTCTATAAGTCTTTGGTATGATTCGGCCACGGATCGAAATCACGACCTCACGCATCCACGGCGGACGCTCTAACCACGGGGCTACCGGAGCGGTAATTTCAAATAAGAAGACAGTCATATTTTATAAAGACAATGTTCTGACAGTCTTAACCTATAATTATTTTCTGGAGATAACCGGTAACATAGCACACAAAAAATTCTTTAAAAATGACTTATCAAGTTTTTATTTTCATAGGCCTTTGATCTGAGAACAAACGTAATATTTATAGTTGACTATGATTCACTCTCAGCGCCGGAGTAAAAACAATCACCAACCTTCGCTCCGCAATTGATGTTGATGGTTTAGAAGCAGATGAACAAGAATTGGCCGACTAGGTTGAGCGCCTCGACATAACATCCACAGCATACAGTATGGAGATTAGCGCCGAAAAACAAACAAACTGATGACAAACAACACCAATGGCATCAGTGCATAAATAAAGATCAGTGGACAGAAGCTGGAACCAATCTCAAGTTTCAAGTACTTGGGATCAATTAAAACAGACGATGGCTCAAAACCAGAACTACTTTGCAGGATTTCCCAGATAACAGCAGCAATAACAAGGTTGAGACCAACATGGCAAGACATCAACACTGCTCTTGGTTCCAAAATAAAGCTGATGCGCTCAATTGTCATATCCATTTTTCTGTAAACTTATGCAACATGGACGCTCACATCATAACTTAAACAACAATAAACATTACACTCCTTTCATCCATGTACCATTTCAGTACATTACCGATTTTAATGGGCCATTTTTACGCATAGTTTACCCGTTGCAGCGTGTCTTGCATACGCTGGCATACAGGTCCACCAATAAAAAAAAAAAACTATAATTAATTGTCCCAAGGACTGTAAGATCCTACAAGAAGATCTGAACCGACTGGCCGTCTGGGATAGAACTTGGAGTATGTCGTTCCACCCAGAATGCAGCATCCCTTACAGGAAAAACCAACCAATCTTGTCCGAATATACTCTTAAGTGGCACAAGCTGACTACTGAGCAGGCAACACTATATACTGGGGCGGAATTCTTTAGAGACATCTCTTGAAAATGGTACATAGACAATATAGTTATAAAAAAAGGAACAGTAACCTTAGTTTCCTGCACCGCAATCCCCAAATCCAAAAACGGGGGAAGTAAAAAGTGCAGCATATTTCTCGCTTGCATGACCTGTCCTTGAGAATTGCCCAACCATGTGGAGCTCACATAATAAAGACCTGACAAATAGGATAGAGATGGTTCAGAAGATAGCTGCCAGATTCACCACAAACAGATACCGTAATGCTAGTAGCGTCAGTGCAATGTTGAAAAGATCTCCAGTTCGAATAAATTTGAATCCGGACGAACCAAGGCCCAGCTGACCATGATGTATAAGATAGTAAATAATCTAGTGGACATACCCGCGGACTAATAATTGATGCTAGCATATATAAAATTGGGGCAAACCACAGGAAGAAGTTCCAATTAAAGTCAGCATCAACAAACTGTTTAAAGTTCAGTTTCTTTCCACGCACACTACGGACTTGAAATAGTCTAACATCAATATTTGCAGAAGCACCTGACTTGGTGTCTGACAAGCAGGAGCTTTCGAAAATCACATTCTAACGAGCTAGTCAATTACAAGTAAGACCTAATGATTCTCAGGGCTGTGCAGGTTTAAGTCCATTATCTCATCGCCGGATTTGTCTGAGTATGAAGGGTCAACAATGTACACTGACACTCTTCTACTTACTTCTGCCTTTCCTTTCATTACTCTTCTATCTCTCCTTCAATACCTTCTTACCTATATTTTTGACCACGCGACACCCGTTGCTTAATAGTCAAGCGTGACTTTGTCAAGATATTTATAGATAGATGTGTCAAGTGTAGTTACGGTCCACTTCAAGTGATGCTCATGCGTATTTGTTCGTAAGTAATTATTATTCGTGGCATTGTTTACGTTAGAGGTGTTTCCCGTGGTTCTCATCGCTTCCGAGGAGCTATGTTAGCCGTCTTTTTATTGGTCGATTGACATGCGTCATTCGGTAAAGTTACAGTAAGCATATTCTTTCCGCTGATAATGACATTACTTTTGCGATGACTCGTCGCATTGAAATGCATAGAGAATTATTAACTAAATACCGAATTATACTAAATTAAAATCAAGAATAAGAACATCGAATGATGAGTGATATATCCAATTATTTCGAGTTTCGTTTGACCCTTGCCACCTCATTTTTGTTATTTGGACATGTATGTTCAGAGGAAACTCGGATTAATATCAAGTCAAGGATAAAAAACATAATAACTTTTTTTTTGCCGAGCGAATACAAGTTGTCGGCTGATATGACTACCTCGGCAAGATGTCTATGCACAATATAGATTATATTATGACATGACTACATCGGTATGATGTCTATGTACGACCAGGGCCGGCGCTACCATATATGCAAACTAGGCAGCCGCTTAAGGTGCTGATTTCAAGGGGGGGCATTTTTTTAAAAAAATGTATTGTTTATAAATTTTGAAATTGATGGGGGGGGGGGGCCAGAATCTAACCTTGCCTAGGGCGCCTGATAGTCTGGCCGGGTCTGGCGCCGGCCCTGTGTACGACATATATTATACTATGATTTGACTACCCCGGCAAGATGTCTAAGTACGACAAAGATTATACTTTGATATGGCTACATCTGCACTATGTCTATGTACGACATAGATTATACTATGATATGACTACCTCGGTAAAATGTCTATGTCTGACAGATTATGCTATGATATGACTACCTGGGCATGATGTCTATATACGACATAGATGATAATATGATATGACTACCTGGGGAAGATGTCAATGTACAACATAGATAATACTATGATATAACTACCTCGAAATGATATAGATATACGACGTAGATTATGTCATGATATGACTAACTGGGCAAGATGTCTATGTACGAGATAGATGATGCTCTGACATGACTACCTAGGCAAGATGTCTGTGTACGACATAGAATATACTATGATTTGACTAGCTGGGTATGATGTCTATGTACGAGAGAGATGATACAATGATATGACTACCTCGGGATGATGTATATGTACGACGTAGATTATGCTGTGATATGATTACTTCGGCAAGATTTCTATGTATGACAGATTATACTATGATAAAACTACTTCGGCAAGATGTCCATGTACGACATAGATTGAATTATGATATGACTACCACGGGAACATGTCTATGTATGATGTAGATTATGCTATGATATGACTACCGCGGCAAGATGTCTTTGTACAACGTAGATTATACTATGATATGACTACCTTGGCATGATGTCTATGTATGACATAGATTATACCATGATATGACTACCTTGGCATGATGTCTATGTATGACATAGATTATACCATGATATGACTACCTAGGCATGATGTCTATGTATGACATAGATTATACCATGATATGACTACCTTGGCATGATGTCTATGTATGACATAGATTATACCATGATATGACTACCTTGGCATGATGTCTATGTATGACATAGATTATACCATGATATGACTACTTGGGCAACATGCCCATGTACGACATAGATTATACTATGATATGTACCATAAGTTTTTCTTTGAAATATATTAAAATATAATATCATATCGATACTGATATATATGATTTGTGGTGATATGACATTACTTTTATCAATATAGCTCGCCTCATTGAAACGTATAATAAATTATAACTTAAACACTGAATTTGACTAAATAAACCATAAGCATCTTATACGACTGCAGTAAAAGTCGTGTCCGCCTAATATCGGTTGATATGCTCAAGGCGAATTTGGTACGCATTGCAATCGCTGTGCAAAATACCATTTTGCTCTCTTGTCTTTGAAATTATTGACTCAGCAAGTTTAACAGATTAAGCTTATGATTTTTGACGTTGTAATTAACAATTGGACATACTCAGTCATATACACAACTCCTGGTCAAATGCGTAAAAGGAAAGTTGGATATGATTACAATAATAATGACATGACCCCCCCCCCACGATATAGTTTCGTAATCATTGTCTATCCAATTTCTGAAAAAATGGAACAAATTACCAATGCAATTCTGAGAAATAACAGAAAGAAATGGCATATACGAAAATTTGACATCATATCTGCGGGTATTGGTCATATACGTACCTGTGTGTGACACTCTCAAACAAATCCCACAAGCCCAAAGGAACAAGCAGCCCGAAAATACTACTGGTCCTGTCCATGACGAAATGGTCATATATTGCATTACACAACAAGACAATGTAGTCAACGTTCCAACGGTAAATTTAGATAGACATTATATCAGTCCTTAGTAAGGTTATATATATATATATATATATATATATATATATATATATATATATATATATATATATATATATATATATATATATATATTACTACCCACTTATCTCGACACTCTCAAGCCCGAGATAATATTGTAGACATAAGCGAGTGCAGGGTTACGTGTGTTTCTAGGGGGTTGGATAGGGTTTGCATAAAAATAACATTTTTAAGTGGTGAGCTGTCGTCAGTGAGTAGGGTTTGCACGGAGAGAAAAAGAACATTGGAAATTGATTAAACGAAGACAAAAGTAGTTTGAAATACAGCAGTATGTTGACAACTTACATTTGGGTTACCTTCATAATGCGTTAATTACTGTACATGTACACAAAAAAATCAATAAATTAGAGCTTTTTCATATGCTGTAACATTCATATTTGGTCACATCCCGTTAGAAACCACGTACACACACGTGCATCATGGTAGTCATCGTATCTTTTCACATGTTACATGCACTTTAATTGGCTTCGATGAAGATGAAGACAATAGCAATCTTTTCATACCAGATCGGTCTCAGCCCGTGTCAACAATGTCCCTTCCTTCCGCTGCACACCAGGACGGAGGTGACAAGTATATTACTGGTGCACCCACTTCCTAGATCTTTGGGAGAGACAACATCGTCATCGGTACATGGAACGTTATAATGCTGAAGGCTATGGGAAAGTTGAAAACAACTCACACATGAGTTGGAGAGTTACAACTTGAACATTCTTTGGTGCTGAAAACATTTTGGCGAAATATCAACAGATGAAGGGCGTAAGCTCTAAGGTCAACATCTGAGTAATTCAGGACTACTCATTAACATCTGACTACGATGAATAAGAACTGGAAAATGTCTACGATCAACTGCAATAAGTCATAGACAACTCACCCAAGAAGAACATTCTGTTTGTAAAGGAGAATGGAATGCAAAGGTGAGAGTTGACTCAAACAAACTGGCAAAACACTCGCGGACTCTTTTACAATGCATAAGCAAATGAAAAAGGACACGGGGTCTTGGAATTTACCACTTTCAACGGCCTTGTGTTAGCAAATACATTCGGCCTTCACAAACCATCTAGAAGATATACCCGGTACAATCCAGATGGGAAACATCACACACATATTGACTTCGTCTGGGAGAAAAGACGATTTGGTACAGAATTGAACATATCCAGAACACAAAGGTTCACAGGAACATATATTGGAGGTGATCATGATTAATTAAAGACAATGTTTCGCTTGCACCTGAAAACGAGAAGAAAGCATAACCAACCAAGATTCAGATTTGACCTTGAAGAACGTAAAGATCCTAAAGTCGCGAAACCTTCCAAGCAAGAAGATGTAAATTCACATCTTGGCATCCAAAAACATTGAACTATTGTCCCTAACCACCTCATTTAACACAGCTGTGACTGGCATATACATGGATCTCATTGGTAAATATCATTGGACAAATAAGCCTTGGGTCATATGGGTCATAACATATGTCCTTGAACTATGTAACACAAATATAAAGGAAAAGGAAAAAAATGATAATGAAGGAGCTAGCAAATACAGAGAGATAAACAGTATGATCAGGAAAAGAATAAGAAAGGCAAAGTAGTCCTGGATAGACAGACAATGCTGCGAAATCGAAGAGTCTGAGCAGAAACAATAGAAAGAGAGCATATCAAATTGTGAAAGATCTCACAACTATGAAGCCTATTACCATCCAAGACATATCAGGGAAATGCCTTACGGAAGATTAAGAAATCGTTAGGCGATGGACAGAATATTATCCAAACTGTATAATGGCAAGATTCAAGGAGATCCAGCAGTACTAAACTGCCATAAGTCAGAAGAAATCCATGACAAACCAATTTTTCGCCAGGAAGTAGATATTGCAGTTAGGTCACTGAGAAAAAAATGAAAGTCGATGGAATTGACAACATACAGGAAGGGAAAAGATAATCAGCCTAACAACAATCTGCAACACGAATGGCAGCCAGGAGAATGACCCACCACATGGACTAAATCTTTGTTGATCGTGCTCCCCACGAAAGATAACAAACATCAATGCCAAAATTACAGAACATTCAGTCTAATCAGACACCCAAGCAAAGTAATGCTGAAGATAATTCTCAACAGACTAAAGCCTCAAGCAGAGAAAATTATTGCTGAAGAGCAGACAGGCTCTCGGGCTAGAATGAGCGCCACAAAATAAATCTTAAATCTCAGACTCTTTTGCGAGAAATATCTTCAGCATGATCATAATCTATACCACGTCTTCATAGACTTCAATAAGGCTTTTGACAGGTTATGGCACACAGCCTTATGGGCAACTAGCAGGAAGTACAACATTAGCTCAAACCTAGTGCGGGTCATATAACACCTCTTTAACAAATTCACAAATTCTGTCCTTATCAATGGAACCAAATGAGATTGGATACGAGAGATGATTGTCTACTATAACCAACACTCTTAAAATTTCCATGAAAGGATCCTTCAAGATGCCTTGGAAGACCATTATTGTCAGCAATGGAGGAAGAAAAAACATTCCTCAGTTGATACTGATGGTTTGGCAGGAGATATACAAGAACTGGCTGACTTGCTTGAGCGCTTCGACGCATCCTCCACATCCTACTGTTTGGAGATTAGTGCCGAAAAGACCAAACTGATCACAAACAATACCAATCGCATCAGTGCAGAGATAAAGATCAGTTGACAGAAGCTGGAAACAGTCACGAGCTTCAAATGCTTGGAATCAATTATCACAGACGAGGGCTCCAAACCAAAGCTACTTTCTGCTATTGCCCAGAAGGACAGCAGGATTGCTCTTGGTTTCAAATTAAAGCTTTTGCAATAATTTTACTTAAGTTCGTGGCAACAAACTAGCACACGCGCGCACACCCACGCACATTAGCACACAATATCAGCCTTTGATCAATTCAAAATTAAGTTAAGTTTTGTTGATGTATTTTGTCCTCCTTATCCGAAAGTTACATATCTTCCGTTTTAGTTTTAAAGTGGGTATCGTGAAAACACATATTTATCGATTTCATAAGACGTGCTTTCTTGTTCGCAAAGCAGTATTGTCCAGTACTGACGATCTATTTGTACCGCAGATCGTTTCTACCCTTTAAACGGTGCTCCCACAAAATAATAAGAAAGAAATAAAGACACTACCTTAAATATTGTTTGTATTTTTAATTTCGAATTCATAGAGTCACAATAATTTATAAGTTGTATATTGTATCTAAAAATCCTTCTTTAGTGGAACAGTCTGACATTCCCCATATGAGCGTATACAACTAAAGGAGAAAATAGAACATAGTATATGGCTCGGCCGTGATTTAGTTTCAGATCCAGCGTTGAAATGAATTATTATCGATTTTTTTTATTAACAGGTTCGGAATAAAGGGGACTAGCCATAGGTGCATCACCGTGGTCCGTATCTTATCAGAAGAACAAACCATTTTGATTTAGGTTTAACGTAGAATATTGCAATGAATCCGAGTCTTATTAAAAGCATAAAATAAACAAGCACTAGTATCCCATTACATGTAGTTTTATCAAACCCTAGTTCATATACTGACCATGCGACAACGTCATGTTACTTTTCATAGTCTATAGCATTTTTGTTCTTCAAACCCGATGTACATAGTAATAGTATATAAAATATGGGTTCTGGACCACTTTTTTAATTCATAAAGATGGCTAACGCAGAGAAAAAATGGGTGTTTTGGATGCAGAGATGGGGGTTTCAGGCCAGGGGTGGTCACTCCAACGTAGAAAATGTGTGTTTCTGGACCACTGAAAGGGGTTCTGGGCCTGTGCGTAGTCATTTCAGCGCTGGGTCTGGACGACTAGTGGTTGCATCGGTGTTCGTTTGTTATCAAATGGGCATAGTTCTTTTTTGTTAATGAGCGTTGTCGATATTTTGTGCTGCTGTGATCGCAAATTTCGCATGTAAGAAGGCCGTGTAATGATGGTTGGTAGCGATATGGACGATGACGTTTTTTTTGTATCTTTAGCTTTTTCATGATGGTTCCATCGTCGAGTTTTTGATGCAATATATTTTGGATCGAAGTCGGATGAATTCAGAAATGGGTACGCCATGAGTTTCATCTTTAAACTCTCCTAGCACCTTTTATTATCGTCGCAGTGGAAAGTGTGATCCTGTGGATAATCGCTGAGATCGAACAGTTCTCGGTGTTGATACATGGCCGCGTAGACGTCGTCGGTGTGAATTTTTTACACGAGCGAGTGTGTATCGGTCATGAGCAGCGTTACTTTGTCTCCGTATTTGTGTTTGATGACGTCTTAATGTTACTCGAGCATTAGCAGCTTGGAAAGATCGAGAACTGCTGCACCAACGTGTTTGTCCAGCTTGAGATTGGTTTTTCTGGATTCGATCACAACTAGATTTTCATCGAATATTTTCGTGCTTACAAAGACATCGTTGGCCACGTGCTGATCTCGTCGTCGTAGGTTATGGACGATTTCGATTTTCTTTCGATGCCTAAAGGTTTCAGTGGTTTCTCCGAACACGCTATTGTTCATGAGTTTGAAGAAGTCTTTGTCGAACACCGTGGTGGCGCTGGCTCGTTGTGTCGTATTGAAGTCGATGTAGGGTTTCATCCACGGTGACCGACTAAATTCGAGTACGCCTCTGTCTGAGGAGGTTCGAATCTTGGGTCCGGCGAATATGGATACATCAGAAAGCTTGCCAGTAGCTTCTCGTGGGTCGGTGGTTCTTTCCGGGTGTTTTCCGGGCTCTTCCTCCACCAGTGATACTGGCCACCATGTTTAGCCTATCTTGTGCAGGAAAATATCGTTAAGCCCAACAACAACAACGAAAACAACCATTTAGCTCCCTTATTGATGAGTAAAATATCAGCCATGACGTATGAGCAAAATGTCATGGTGACAAATCTACACATGTATGTATTACTATAGAAAGGAGATATAAAAATGTAACAAACTGCCTGAAATTCCCCCTAAAACACATACTTCAAAACGTATGTAAGGTAGGCATATGTTATGTATATTTGATTTAATTTATATCTGATTTAATTGTTCGTAAGTTTTAAACTATTTTATTTTTTAATTTCATTATATGTCAAAATAACATAGTTCTGTTTATTAGGAACTCGATACATTTCCAGAAAATAGTTTGACCCTGACTGTTCATGCTAGTAAACATATAAGGCTGATCTTGTTACCGACCTTAATTAAACATTAGTAACAGCCACATTAGCAATTTATTTTTATTAGTGAATAATAAGGTTGAGATTGAGACTGTATTGAATACGTGACCACAGGCATGTAAATAGATTTAGTGAAGTAAACAACTTTTTCTCGGAGTAAAATGATCGGTTTTTATCAAGGTCTACGTGATTTTTTTACATGCAAACATGATCACGTGATCCTCTATTTCGCAACTAGGCATTTCCAAACTTGCGCAAGACTTAGTTTTAATAGTGATGCTTAGAGAGAGATCTCACAATCTGAGCTCATAACATTTGATGTCAAGGTGTTCTTTTGTTGTGTCAATTTGAAGCTATTTCGAATTATTTGGATTAAAAAAGACAAATTCTTTTTTCCTTTTAAATATACGTGTGCTCATACGAAATTCTTGAACAACGACATTTCTTATTTTAAAAAATCGGATTTCTAACACCAGTGTTATTTTCTGTGTGTTTCTACAAGGAACCGTAGACAACAACACTGCACCGGATACAACACACGTCATCACCATCCATCTTGGATTCCTCATCGGAAAGCAAACTTGAAATCATTATTAGGACTTCTAAAATTGTATTCGTGGATTATTCTTCGATTGTTTTTGGATTTGAATCTTAAAACCAAAAATTCTATTTTTTTCATTTTTACAGTACTTTCCAGGGAAATAAATTATTTGTTAAATTTGTCAAAGCTTGCTGTTTTCACTCTTTCTTGTGTTGCTGTTTATTCGAACCTAAACACGTAACATATGAATTGAGGGCTCGTCCAGGACAATTTTGAAATTTGGCTAGAATATTTCAGATTTTAAAATATTTTGTGAAATCGGCAAGCTTTTTCTAAACTATCATCAAAAGTGAGAACTTGTTTTGAATTTTACTCAGAAGTGGTTGGTAATTTTGAAAATGGAGCTACAGCTAAAAAAGTTGGAATTAGAGATAAGACAGGTTCGGTTTCAGATAGAAAAGATACAAATGGAAAGAGAGATGGAAGAGAGATGAATGCAGTTTCAGAAAGAGATGGAAGTAAGATTGATGGAGTTGCAAAAAGAGTGAGAAGAGAAAAACAAATGCAGTAACAATATGAGAAGGAGGAGAGAGAGAGACAGGAAAGACAGAAAGAACAATGCAACTACAAGAAAAACAAATGCAATTAGATAACGAAGATGGCGAGAACGAGAGGCAATTTAAAATTCGAATAAAAGAATTAGAGCTGGCAAAGCGAAAACACTCCACTACTTTTGATGTTTTAAGAATCATACAGTTAGTGCCTCCTTTTCTCGAAGAAGTAGACATATATGTTTTCGTTTGGAAATAATTGCTGAGAGTTTAAAGTGGCCAAGAGAGTACTGGACTCTATTATTGCAGTGTGTACTCACTCGTGACCTCGTGATATTTCCATTTCACTGTCACTAGAGCAGAGCGCTGTCTATGATATAGTTAAGCATTATATCTTTATGGGTTATGAGTTAGTCCCTGAGGCTATCGGCAAAGATTCAGAAACTATAAAAAAGAAGCTGATCAAACCTATGTCGAATTGGCATGGGAAAAAGCACGACCTTTTGATAGGTGGTGCTCTTCTAGAATGGTTAATAAAGATTACGAAAGTCTCAGACAACTCGTATTGGTTGTAGAGTTTAAGAACTGTATCCAAAGTGATATCAGGGTTTATTTTGACGAGCATAAGATAGAAACTTTGCAAAATGTTGCATGTGCCGCTGACGAGTATGCTCTAGCTCATAAAGTTTCTTTTGTAGGCGTGACATGCTTTTGCTGCTCATGAATATTAGTTAACTCAGAAAAATCCTTTCGTAAATAAGACTTCCACTAAACATACTTTTGGCAGAAACGTATTTCAGCCTAATACAAGCCCTTCTAAATCTCAGACTAGGGCAATTTCTAAAAATCAAGCTTAAGATAAGCTTGATTCAAGATCCTTGTCTCTTCCTACGAGTACCTATCGCAAGAAGAAAGGACACGTTATTTCTGACTGCTACGATTTAAAAATAGGGTTCAGAATCATGACAGACCTATTCCAAATGCTCTTATTTCTAAGAGATCAAGGTTACAGTCATGTATTGAAATTAATAAATTTGTTGATTCTAATAAACCCCGGTCTGATTTGATTATGGAGAATTATTAACCATTTATATCGAAGGGTTCTATATCACTCTTGAGTGATTCGGCCAATCCTATCACTATTAAAATTTTAAGGGACACAGGAGCTTCTCAGAGCCTTTTACTGTCAGGTATTTTGCCTTTTTTAAGAAGTCTTCTTATAACGAGAGTGTTCTTATTTAGGGAATAGAGTGCGGCTTTGTTAGTTTTCCTCTCCATTGTGTAAATTTGTCATCAGACTTAGTCTCATGACCCGTGACATTCGGCACAGTGTATGTTTACCCGTTGTGGGCATTCATTTATTACTAGGCAACAATCTAAGCGGAACAAGGTTGTGGTTAATCCACTTATATCTGACAAGCCTTCCCTGATTTATTCCCAGCTCGTGCAGTTACCAGAGCTATGGCAAAGAAAGCTCTTGAGAATGATGCTGATAAGGAAATTATTTTTTTTTAGCTGATACATGTACTGGTCAAGCATTTGATGAGGTCACATTCCCTCCTTGTTTGAATCAATCGGAAGGTATTGATCACATTTATCATTTTAAAAACTACTAATTCCCTTTATTCTAATCAGGGTGATAAACGACAAAATACTTGTCGTCGAACAGGAAAAAGATCCTGAGATCTCCTGTTTGTTTGGAAGGGTCATTAGTGAAACTGAACCTACTGATATTCCTGTCTGTTATTTCACTAAACTTGGAATTCTTATCAGAATAAGGAGACCTCCCGAGGTACCTGTTGATGATGAGTGGACAGTGAACTATCAAATTGGAGTTCCAAAACCTTACAGACAGGAAATACCTAGTCAGGTTCATGAAACTCCTTTGGCTGTTCATTTAGGGATTAATAAAACTTATCACAAGATCTTGACTCACTTGTATTGGCCAAAAATCAAAAGTGACGCTAGTAAATGCTGTAGATTTGTCAAATGGTAGGAAAACCAAATCAGAAAATGCCTAAGGCTCATCTACAACCTATTCCTGCCGTTGACGAACCATTTTAGGAAGGTGAATAGTGTGACAAAAGCAGATTCATTCCCATTACCAAGAATGAATGACTGTATTGATAAGATTGGGAATGGCAAGTATGTTACCAAATTTGACCTTCTGAAATGATTTTGGCAAATTCCACTAACGTAAACTGCATATGAAATTTCTGCATTCGTGGCTCCACATGGACTTTACCAACATAAAGTAATACCGTTTGGGAGGAAAGTATCGCCAAGTACATTTCAACGTCTCATTACTTTCGGTCTAGACAATTGTGATGCTTGCATCGATGATGTCATCATTTACAAAATGTTGCCGTTTATTCGAGCCTAAACACGAAACATAAGAAATAAGCCAATTAAAATCCTAAATACGATGTTGAAAAACACTCACTGAATGAAAGTGGTGGGACACAAATCATGGGGTGCCATCACCATTAAGGATGGTGGTGGAGACCTAACTGAGACTTTCTAAGGCGTAATGTTTCAAAATACAAGTCAACAATAAATATCCCATTGCTGACCATAACTACTATGTTAATGGTAATTTATATAGACAATGTATCTGACTGCATAGACATTAACCAATGTTCTAAACACTCCCCTGGAATGTACGCATTCTTCACTCAGCCCCACCCCATTCATATCAACAGTTGCCACGTCTGAAAGCTTGTTTTAAAATATTAATCTATAGAAATAGTAGAGAAAATAGTACACGCTATATGGCTCTACCGTTATTTACTTTCAGATATAGCAATTAAATGAATTATTTGGTTTGTTATTTTACTTACAGCTACCGATTTGGTGCGATCAGTGTTTGTCAAACGTAGTTACATGACTTGAATCGGAATAATAAGCCAGCCTGATTAACACACTGTAATTCAGTTGCGTAACCTTCTGAACTAGAGATAATGGAAATTACTGCCGGATACTACCTTGTTAAAAGATGATTGCTGTATTATTTATGTATGTTCATATCCCCATATGTCTGAGTTATTTTCAGCAAAACTCAACCTCAAGCTCAAAATCAGAAACCTAAGATGTATTATAACTTTGATTAAAATTAATTGATGTTAGCAGAACTTTTAGAATTTTCTTGACTTCAATTTTTCTATTAGACTGCGAAATGTCCATCACGATAATTTCATCCATGTATGTATTTTTTTGAGCGCATTCTCGAGTGTCGTGCTTGAACAAGTTCAGCAAACACGGGGACAAGTCTTTGTTGTTTCGCTGTGATCAATCGTATCAGAAAAAACAAGCCATTTTGGTTTAGGTTTAATGTGGGACATTTGAAGGAGATTGATTTGTTTTCATCAGCCCCATGTTGACAAACTTGCTACGTGACAAAGTAATGCGATAGCTCATAAATTTTATATTTGAAAACCGAAATGTAGAATCGATATCAGTTGAGAGTTAAATACCATACATGAAGCATCCACTTGTAATCTTTCAGGTGCAAGTACTGTTGGTTTCAAGGAGCAAGGTACACATGACGTCCGATCATAACTAAACTAATTCAACACTCATGTTAATGCGCATACTGTACAATACTACCGATATGCACCCCACACCCATTATTTTCTACAGCTTGATTACAAATTTAAACTTAAGACCTTAACCAAATCAAATATTAAATAGTACATGTCACCTTCGTTGTATTACTACTGAGAGAGATGCAGAGACAATCATTCAATAGACATAAAAAAATGTGCGTCTATAATTAGATGTGCATGAAATTCACTTATGGTTTTATATTGTAGCGGGCATCATATATTTTCCACCACTGTTGGAAAGCTGAAACGCCGAATTTTATTTTGAAAGAATTGTACTTCAACCAAACGGAGTTCCATATTTTTATTCATGCGCCTGCACGCAAATTATGTCAGATACTGCGGGTTCAATTTGTTTATCAAATATATATACATTTATTCCCTACCAGATATAGGGGCTTCATGCTAGATAAAGGATTGGCGTTGTAATAAAGAAGATATGGTTCGTGCTGTTTTTGCTTTTAACGATTCCTTTAACAAAGTATTGGCTATATCACGACGGGAAAACGTGAGCTAAATGTCGTTCCCAAGGATACAGAGAGGCTGATTTTGGGCAGGTATAGCGAGGTTCCAGCAACATCCTAAACAGTGCCTTTAACCACCTGCCCAATATCATTAGAACTATTATCTTCTATTTGTCACAAAGACAGTACAATAAACAAGTTTTAAAAAATACCCAAACGAAATTCGAAACCTGGTTTTACCGTGTGACTGCCGGACTATTTTCCAAAGTTTAGGTTCAACATACTGTCGCCCTTATACTGTCTAGCTTGAAGCTGAAGTGAATTTGTTTTCTTCTCACTTTACCGTTTTTTGAAAACTGACCTCTGTAATACATTTCTCTAAATTCTGAATTTTGATTTCATAGGTTGGGTGAAAATGATATGCCGCATACACTTTACCAATGTACACTCTGTTATACATTTCAAAACAATTCTTTTACTCAACACAAGTACTTTTCAGCGCAGGCACATTCATTTCAACATTGAAACCTGAAGAAGAAAGATCGACTAAATTCAATTTTCTTAAATGTTAGACCTTTCTCTACGGGTGTAAGCAGGCTGTATTTTCGGATGTGTGTGGATGTGTGGAAAAATAAAATGCATCATAGGAAATGCTGTGTAAACTGCAGAAGTATTTATATACCCGTAGTAGAGACGAAGGTAGCAACATTGTTTGTATAAGTATTTATATACACGTAGTAGAGACGAAGGTAGCAACATTGTTTGCAGAAGTATTTATATACCCGTAGTAGAAACGAAGGTAGCAACATTATATACCCATAGTAGAGACGAAGGTAGTAACATTGTTTGCAGTAGTATTTATATGCCCGTAGTAGAGAAGAATGTAGCAACATTATATAACCGTAGTAGAGACGAAGGTAGCAACATTGTTTGCAGAAGTATTTATATACCCGTAGTTGAGACGAATGTAGCAACATTATATACCGGTAGTAGAGAAGAATTTACATATGTTAATAGCCCCATATGTCTGAATTATTTTAAGCAAAACTCAAACTGAAGCTCAAAATCAGAAACCTTAGGTGTATTGTAACTTTGATTAAAATTAATGGATGTTAGTAGAACTTTTTTCTAGACTTCAATTTTTCTATTATATTGCGAAATTTCCATCGCGATAATTTCATCCATGTATGTCATATGAGTTATTTTTTTGAGCGCATTCTCGAGTGTCGTGCTTGAACAAGTTCGGCAAACATGGGGACTAGTCTTTGTTGTTTCGCTGTGATCAATCTTATCAGAAAAACAAGCCATTTTGGTTTAGGTTTAATGTGGGACATTTGAAGGAGATTGATTTGTTTTCAACAGCCCCATGTTGACAAACTTGCCACATGACAAAGTAATGCGATAGCTCATAAATTTTGTATTTGAAAACCGAAATGTAGAATCGATATCAGTTGAGAGTTAAATACCGTACATGAAACATCCACTTGTAATCTTTCAGGTGCAGGTAGTGTTGGTTTCAAGGAGCAAGGTACACATGACGTCAGATCATAACTAAACTAATTCAACACTCATGTTAATGTGCATACTGTACAATACTACCGATATGCACCCCACACCCATTATTTTCTACAGCTTGATTACAAATTTAAACTTAAGACCTTAACCAAATCAGATGTTAAATAGTACATGTCACCTTCGTTGTATTACTACTGGGAGAGATGCAGAGACAATCATTCAATAGACATAAAAAAATGTGCGTCTATGCGCATGAAATTCACTTATGGTTTTATTTTGTGGCAGGTATCATATATTTTCCACCACTGTTGGAAAGCTGAAACGCCGAATTTTGTTTTGAAAGAATTGTACTTCAACCAAACGGAGTTACATATTTTTATTCGTGCGCCTGCAGGCAAATATTATGACAGATACTGCGGGTTCAATTTGTTTATCAAAGACATATACACGTATTCCCTATCAGATATAGGGGCTTCGTGCTAGGTAAAGGATTGGCGTTGTAATAAAGAATACCTTTAACAAAGTATTGGCTATATCACGACCGGAAAACGTGAGCTAAATGTCGTTCCCAAGGACACAGAGAGGCTGATTTGGGGCAGGTATAGCGGGGTTAATATAGCCATCAATATCCTAAACAGTGCCTTTAACCACCTCCCCAATATCTTTAGGACTATTATCTTGTATTTGTCACAAAGACAGTACAATAAACAAGTTTTAAAAAAGGCCCAAACGAAATTCGAAACCTGGTTTTACCGTGTGACTGGCGGACTCATTTCCAAAGTATAGGTTTAAAACACTGTCGCCCTTACACTGTTTTTCTCACTATACCCTTTTTTGAAAACTGACCATTGTAATACATTTCTCTAAATTTTGAATTTTGTTTTCATAGGTTGGGAGAAAATGATACGCCGCATATACTTTACCAATGTACACTCTGTAGTACATTTCAAAACAATTCTTTTACTCAACACAAGTAGCCTATTTTTCAGCACAGACCCATTCATTTCAACGTTAAAACCTGAAGAAGAAAGATCTACTAAATTAAATTTTCCTAAATGTATTTTGGCTTTGACCTTCTCTATGGATGTAAGCAGGCTGTATTTTCGGATGTGTGTGGATGTGTGGAAAAATAAAATGCATCATAGGAAATGCTGTGTAAACTGCAGAAGTATTTATATACCCGTAGTAGAGACGAAGGTAGCAACATTGTTTGTATAAGTATTTATATACCCGTAGTAGAGACGAAGGTAGCAACATTGTTCGCAGAAGTATTTACATACCCGTAGTAGAGACGAATGTAGCAACATTATATACCCGTAGTAGAGACGAAGGTAGCAACATTGTTTGGAGAAGTATTTATATACCCGTAGTAGAGACGACGGTACCAACATTGTTTGTATAAGTATTTATATACCCGTAGTAGAGACGAAGGTAGCAACATTGTTTGGAGAAGTATTTATATACCCGTAGTAGAGACGACGGTACCAACATTGTTTGGAGAAGTATTTATATACCCGTAGTAGAGACGACGATACCAACATTGTTTGCAGAAGTATTTATATACCCGTAGCATCATTATAATCATTTGCCTGTAATCTTAATTTCATTCGTAAATAGCAACTGTAGGTATAGGTAGCCTAACCTTACACGAAAATATGTTTCAAGAAACGAAAATTGATTAAAGACCTGGCTGGACATTAACGAATCCTTGAAGTCATAGTGATCTCATTAAAGTATCATATCCAAGAGTCATTTGTATGTCAAACAAAACAACACATCATTTGCTTTGAATTGTGAACTTTTAATGAGAACACATATGCCAATTTCGATAAAATATTAATATCGTATTTGTTCTAATGTTCAAAGCCTTAGATCGCTTTCCACTGAAATTGTTAACTTTATGTTGACGTTGCTATTTTATTAAACAATGATAATCACCTGTTCTATAAATAACTACGTAGCTAACGCCCTCAAAAAGAATTCATACGCTAAAATTGGGCTCTAAAACTGCTAGGAAATATCTTTAGCAAAAAGTAAAATTAAAAAAAATAATAAAATTAAAAGGAATTGCAGTTATAGGAGTTTAATGTTGTATTTTTCTGAGTTTATAGTGGTATAAACTGTCAGCTGCTGACTCACAGCTTACATAATGGGTGTTATTTGATGTGTGATACAGCAATTGACACTTTATACCGCGATAAGAACAGAAAAAATTAAACCCTTAAATAATTGAACTTGCATTAGCTGGTACATGTTTTGAAACTTTCCATTGTTCACAACATAACCATGCGATGAGGCTAAGCTGCGATTACTTCGGCATAAATTGTACGGAGAACTACTTAGTACACATTTTATAAATAAAGTCACGTGAAATGTGTGTGTGTGTGTGTGTGCGTGTGCGCGTGCGTGCGTGCGTGCATGTGTGTGTGTGTGATTAGGATTTTTATCGTAGCTTTAACAATTTTTCGGTCATATCGCTACGATGTCTGCAGTGTGGCAGTTTATAGTGATGTCTAACACTGGAGCATCATGCCACAGACATATAACATGATGTCCCAAGTCCTAACACTAACCTCTAAATGCTTTGCGCCAAGCGAGGCAGCTGTTAGTACTATTTTTATAGGTCTTCGGTATGACTCGGCGAGGAATCGAACCCGCGACCTCGCGCATCCGAGGCGGACGCTTTAACCAAAAGGCCACCAGAGCGTGAAATATAACTAATGTAAACACTTAATGGAGGGCTTACAAGCTGCATCCCTTAAAAATGAAATAAATATGTTGTTGGGTTTATATCGTATTCTGAAAAGTAAATAAACTGATGTTGACAGAATCAAATAATATGTATTTTTCTGAAAATAAATCATTCTTTCTTTGACTAGATTTTATCTTTATCGGGAGAAATATAATGTTGCATGTATGCTAGATATTGGTCTTTTACTGCGGCTGGTTACAAATGAAACTAAAGATAAATGGATCAATTGATGTGCTGGAGGGGGTTCAAAGGCTAACATTATAATAATTTGACCCATAGTTCTACAATTTAAGATGCCAACCCTGATAGTTACTATATGGGGGTTGGTGTGGGTCTGAGATATATCCCACCCATCCTCATCGTAAGTGTCAGTGTTGACTTTGTTTAACTATAGGACCCCCATTAATTTAGCCATTTACCGATAGCATTAATTTCAGTTTGTAAGTAGTACCTTCATGTAGACTAACCTGTTAATGAACACGAAAATGGATCTATATAAACGAAAATGGGTTGCTAACAAGTCCATTTAATAGTGAAATGGCCAGATCACATTGAACTCGTCTATGAAAGCATCAAATCCAAGAGTCATTTGTATGTCCAACAAAATAATACATATTTCCTTGCTTTGAATATTGAGCTTATACTCAGAACATGTGCCAGTTTTAATGTGGAATGTTCATAAACTTATATCGATCGTCAACCATTGGTGGATTGTCTAGTTGATATTGACGTAGCTATTACGTTAGTTATAGTGTGTGTGTGTGTGTGTGTGTGTGTGTGTGATTTAGATTTTTAAGTAGCTTTAACAATTTGTCTCACCTCTGTCTGCGTGGGTTCGAGTCTCGGATTCGGCCGATGTGGGTATGTGAGAAAGCTTGTCATTATCTTCTCGTGGGTGGGTGGTTCTTTCCGGGGCTTTCCCGGGTTCTTCCTCCAGCATTAATACTGGCCGCCATGTATATGTGTGTTGACAACAACAACAACAACAATTTGTCAGTCATATCGCTACGATGTCTGCAGTGTGACAGTTTATAGTGATGTCTAGCACTGAGGCATCATGCCGCAGACATGTAGCATGATGTCCCACCCAGACACTATATCCTGCACCATGCAGACCAGTCCTAACACTAACCTCTTAATGCTGAGTGCCAAGCGAGGCAGCTGTTAGTACCGTTTTTGTAAGTCTTTGGTATGACTAGACCGGGGTTCGAACCCGCGACCTCCCGCATCTGAGGCGGACGCTTTAACCACTAGGCCATCGGAGCGGTCGCTAGTTATAGAGAATCCCCTTTGAAAAATGGCTGCATAGCAGAAACCCTCAACAAGAATTCATACGCTTAAAGAAGGCTCTAAAACTGATAGGAAATATATTTACAAAAAGCAAATTAAAACAAACTTTTTATATTTATCAAGGATTGCAATTATAATCGTGTAATGTTCTCCCACCCTCACCCCGAGTTTATTGTGGTATAAACTGTCAGTTGCCGACTCACACATCTTACATAACGACCTTCGCGCGGTACTTGATGTGTATTACGGCAACTTACTGTTTATACCACAATAAACTCAAAAGAAAAAAAAAGACTTTTAATTGTCTCAATGGGCCAATGTGGCGCTGATGTGTGATGATTAAATTTCATCTTATATCTTGATATTTTTCTTTGCAGCAAATGTTATATTTGGTACAATTCCATAGAATTGTTGGTCCATTAATATAGTGGTAAAAAGTTTGAAGGTTAGATTTTCCATTTAATGATAAATTTCTAAGACACGATTTAATAATTTTTAATTATCCTCAATAGTCCGACCCATCAAACCGTGATTTTCGTGTTATCTCTCCAAAATCATCATTAGATGGCTTGCTGCTAGTTTATTCCTGGGAAGCAGAAAGGTGTTGTTCATTATAGCTCCAACCTATTAGTGTAAACCTACATAGTCTACGATTACAAAACAGTTTTCTCTCTCATTTTTTTCCGTTTATACCATTACATTTAAAGATTCGTAAACAGATAATGGACATTTGGCAAAATCCTGAGACGAAGTTTTATGATACCGTCTAATACAGCATGAGTTGGATGTCTAGTTACAGTCTGTAGCAGGGGTCGGCAACCGTTTTTACATAGCGTGCCACTTTTTTCTGGATTAATTACGAAATGAACAAGCGCGTGCCACCAGTAAAAGAGTAACACTGTTAAAATTTAGTTTTTTGGCTGCCCTTTGCGTGCCATAAACAAACCTCTTGACGTGCCACGTATGGCACGCGTGCCTTAGGTTGCCGACCCCTGGTCTATAGTCTATGAATACCAAAACATCTTCCTGGTTTTGAGTAAAAACCAAAACTATTATTGCGGCTATTTAGTACATTGTCATAATTTTCCAGGGGGATGGGTAGAAAGTGTATTGGTTTAAAAATCGTTTGGTTTATTTTAGGATTGTCTCATGATTTTAATTCGATAAATAAATTGCCGAACAAGATATATCTGTAATCTAAAAGATATTCGCAGTCGTTCCCAATTTCGACTTTTTCCAAACAAAATATAGCAATAAATAATTACCTTCAGATTGTAATACCTACATTTTCTCATCCCTGAATGAAGCGTTAGCGTAATAAGTACCTTCCATTTTCAGAATATCTATATATCATCGGCAAAAAATGATGTTTGTGATTTTCTATACTTATAATCTACAGGAGTAAATACGAAAACCTCTTCTGTAGATAATATTGTATGGATATTTGGAATGTTTCCTCTGCCTTCGTAGCATCAATTTTAAGTATATACAGCAAAACGTTTTAAAATATTGGGTTTTGTGGATCATATTTTACTTGTTACTACCAGGATCCAAGACAACTGTATTTTGTGCCATATCAGACAAAATAACTTGATATTAGTAGGATCTTTATGAATAAAATGTTTTTTCGTTATCTAATTCCAAACACTTAAAGAAATAAATCTTTAGAGAACAGCGTCGTTTTGTGGTCAAACGTATATTATATAAAAATGCTAGTTTATCTTGTTTATAAAGTGAACTATTACCCTTTCTTTTCCGTAAATTTTCTGAAAAATTAAAACTCATATTGCTTCACCACTTGCGCCTGTATCAAACGTGAAGGGGCGAATGAAGTTGGGTAGAGCCAACACTCGTGCTGAAGCAAGTAATTTAAATAGCCCTTTTGAATGCCGCCTGAGGGTCATACGTTCAGCAAAGAACGGTACATAACTTCGTAACGTGGTGCAAGGGAGAGGCAATTTCAGCAAAGTGACTTAAACACCGAAGATAATAGATACAAAACTCAATGAAACCACGTCCCTCAGCAATTGATTTTGGAGCTGCCCATTCCTATACTATGTCTACTTTTCCTGTATCGGTAGCAACTCGTATAACTGATATGATATAACCAGGATACCATACCTCTCGTGCACATGGTGGACATTTGCTAAGTTTCAGATTTCAAGGAGTTCTTTGAGGACACGTAAAAACATGTGACTCTCTATTAAGCTCAGTTGTGCTTCTAAAGCACTAATACCTCAAGAAAACAGAGCATGCAAACTTCATGTTGCATGTCAGCAAGTACGTTTTTCATTTGACGCATAAACCGAAATACATCACTTTAAATCGGTACAATGCCTCTTCTTGTCATCTTGTTCTGAATGTAGTCATAGGTCGGTCGGCCTGCTCGATTTCCACTTGACAGTGCCCTAACAAGAGATCTTATATCAAAGTTTGCTTTGATAATGCCGCGCAACATCATTTGTGGGACTGAGTATCCGTGTTAGCAGCTCTCGGTCTGTCGCTTTAGCTATTGCTCACAAGACGTGTATTTTTGTTACATGACGCAATCTCTTTCTACATCCAACATTCGGCCTTCGTCATCAAGTGATAACTTCTGTATTTGCCGGTACCTTGATGTACACAGCCAAAATTTTACGATGGCACTTAATAGATCCCCAAAATCACACGAGAACATTTAAATCTCTGTATCCTTAGGTTTCATTCACTAACGTGGATGTCGCACTTTCGGGGACAGAAAAATCTAACACAAGAATTTCATCAAGGACAGTTATTTTTTTCTTTTGACGCCTTTCTGAATAATCAACAATTAAACTTGATCATAAGTTTCAATCCTTTCATTAGAAGCACTGGTGTGTTTGCTATTAATGGTTATGGTTTTGGGTTTCGCCGACCAAGAGTTTCATACCGCCGCTTGCTGACGATAGAAACAGCAGTGCCCCGGTTCGCCAGCAGAGCTGAACGTTTCGTTTATAATCCTGATTTTTCAATCACATAACATACTTTTTTGGAGTTTGATTTATGACACAGTCTATACACTTTACATATAGTGTACGCAGTTTAATTTTTTTGATATTACAACATGTTATCATATCACTTTTTATGAGAATCTGAATGGTACAAATAATCCACACAATTATTAAGCAGCACGCTCTTTGCTAATTGGCTGCCTCGTGGGAAAATCTTCCTTACTCCGAGTTCTGGAATCGTTTGTATTTACTATTAATATCAACATTTAGGCCACCATATTTAAAATCAATTGCCAAAATAAATTAGATAAAAAAGTGTCATGTCTGTCGTAATATGGCCAATTTACCCCACAGGGCTCGTTACGCCATGTATTGCATATGATGCGCTAAAAAATGGCGTTAAACCCTAACACGAACAAGAACAATTAAAACTAAGGATATTGTTCAGTTGATAAGCGGGGCGTGGTGGCCGTATACCTGTAACGAGGAATCCACCTTAGATACAAGAACGGCTTAAAAAATGTTAACTTCTTGGAATAATTACACCCACCTCAGTTCATTGAAGAATGTGGACATTGACCTGTGTCCCAGTTGACAGAACGTTATCCAATAACAGCATTTTTACAAGGTAACATTTCTTATGTGATGCAATTCGATCTACTGTTCCAAATCAAATAAAAAACTATCCAGTCACAGATATATTACAGTAAATCGGGAATTTCTGAATCCAGCAATTATCCTTTCACGTAAATATCTAGCAACTTCCAGTAGTGAAACTGACACACCTTAGATGTAACATTGATCGTCTAACTTCAACCCACTCAGAACATGTCGCATCACCTTCATGCAGTACACATTTTGTGTTGAAAAATGTGTTGAATAAATGTTGATGCCTGAGTCAAATGTTCCATTTATTTCGAACGACATTTGCTCTTTGAATAATAATTTGTAAATGAGAATCTACTTTTAGATGCTAAACTGCGTAAATTGAACGTGCAGCAAGTCAACGGTTCACCATTTAAGTCAGAAAAAATGAAATTATTTCTTCTTCTTTATTTTGAAGCTATTTCCATCGAAATAAAATCTTTGAGATAATTAGAAACTCAAATGGGTGATGATTTAATATTGATTTTATTACCCTCATTGAATAATGTCCAGCTTTAGAGAGCCTAGGCGAGCAAAAGCTGTTCATGATTCTGCTAGTTTTATAAATTCAGTTTAAATGAAAACCCATTTGAGACCTTCTATATATGTTTTGTTTTATTTGTGATATTACGGCCTCCTTTACATTGACTGCTCCTCTTCCACCAATTCAATTTGTTAAAAGGCTTGGTATATTCAATCTGGTAATAACCCTGATCATTACAATTTCGAAAACTGGAATTTCGTATTATAATGCATGTATTGCTTCTGACACCGCTGGTCTTCTTTTTCTTTATGTTCCTCGCTCAAATGTTTTGTTTTGCTCCAATAATAAATCTACATTCGCGTCGAGATGCTGAATTACACTTTTATTGTCGGAATTCTTTTCTTCATGAGTTGCGCAGACTCGTATTGGCTCTTAAAAGCTAAACATACTGGCATTACTTTACAGCAGAGAGCAAAAAATCATCTCATTCGGCCCCGATTCTGATTGATTTCTTGCAAGCTGTAGGGCGATGGCGCCATCTCTCAGATCTCTGATTTTCATCCTGAACGGCTCATTAGAAACAATCGTTTGCGATCGAAAATATCAGGTGGGCAACCAGGTTGCGCTAGTAAATAAGCTTTTTACGTTTATGGTTTGCTCTATCTCGGGAAGAGTTTCGAATTTTCTTTTGAAACGCCTTCGAAGCTATGCCTTGTAGTAATCGTCTTGGTTGCGAGGCGCAAAGCTAGCTTCCGAGGAAGCCTTTAAGTCCTCAAACTCGACTGGACCAGGCTTGACTTGAACTTGTGTCAAGACGCTTTCGGATAGCATCCTTACTTAAGCATGCAGCCACGCGCCACTACTTCTCTATTTCGTTCCAATTGTTTATCATTGCAGAATGCTCCCAATGAGTCACATAGTCAAGAAATGGCTCTTTGTCATCATAAGTTTCTGCCTTAAAAATCTCCTAAATTGCTTCTCTTGTACCGTGTACAAATTGTGAGCTTGGCTTCTCTTTCGTATCTTCGACTTCGCTGGAGCTCGCAACTAAACATACTCTTGAAGAAAGATCGATGGTTGTGCTTTTTTGTTTCTGTGCGATGAGGAAATCTATCATTTTGAAAAGACTATGATCTGTGAACATGTCATATTCCCAGGAACTTGAGAAGTGTTCAGATAATATCAACCTGTGTTCATTGTGTCCCCACCTCAATAGCCGCGAAACCAAAACCTGGAGTAAGTTTTAAAGTTTTGTAAGGTTCTTTGTCAAGCAGACACACTAAACCATCTCTTCATAACTCCTGAATTAGAAGGAACTCGTTTGTATGCTTGCAATCAGCTCGTTGAGATTATTAAAACTATGGTTCAATTAGTCCGTGTCTGTTGTATACGTGGCTCACTTATCGAAAGATCTAATCGCCACTCTTCATTAAAACTTATTCCACTCCTCCTTAAATTGTATCTTACCGGAAACAATACAACATTGATTCATAAAGGGCGATATCTGCTCACCTTAAACGGTAACAAAAATAAAAATTCAACATATTCCTGTTATAAAAGAAAATACATTGATTTGCTCATATTTTATTATAATAGAACTTCAAACTTCAATTACGCGCCTGTACTTGCCCTCCAGTTGCCTTATCGAATAGTATGACCTTAGAAATACATAAACAATGCCGAAAATAATAAAATTACATAGCTATCCAATATCGATCTGCTGCCATAAAAAAATCTTTATTGCAATACGTAAGGGGTCTCACAAAAGAGATACAATTGCAACTGCGTGAATCTGGCTTGAGATTGATGTTACCCTATTTCCATGGACTTCAAGACTAAAGTCGTTATTAATTAAACACACAATTGTAACAAATATTTTGCTTCTAATCTACTAACAACCACACATTCACGAGACCCTAATTTCACATGTCATGTTTTTTCTTGCCTCACGTTTCAGTAAGCGATTCCAAGTCGTATGTCTGTGCTTCGGAGAGATTGTGATACCCATCATCTGTCTGAAGGTCTGTCCGTTATAACTATGCCTCCTAAACCGCTACATAAAGTTTATGAGACTTGTTTGCTATAGTGTTCTCATAGGAATCTTACGTAAGAGTACCGTTCTTGCCTCCCTATTTTGGAACCCCTCCCCCATAGGCAGTGAAGTGTTACCAAAAATATAACGTGCTGTAATATTTTCAAACATTCTTTCTTAAAAGAAAACTCTGTTCATGCAGTCGTAGTTGATGAACATATTATATTCAAGCGGAAATTTGACTTCAAACATGAAAACTAACATACTTGTACATAAACAAGTGAGATGGAGAGGATGGTATCTGATCATTTAAAGAATCAAATTATTTTGGACACTGTGAATATAAATGCACAAATAGGTCTACAAACAATTAAATATTAGTCAGTCTACGTTTCCAAATATCAGTATAAATTTTCAGGTACGTTTTATAAGCAGAAACTATATTAAAATGTGTCTTTGATAAGGGTTTTTTGGTCATTTTTGTAAAAGCCAATCATGCCACACCTCAAGTGTGAGTCGGTTCTTTGCTTGGTGCATTGGAGGTACGCGATATTACAATCAACAACATGAGTGTACAAAAGCATGGTAATGTCGAAGAATCAAGTTGCAAAGATACAGAGCTGATGTACGGATGAGGGGGTGGGGTAAATCAACTGTAAAATGCAATTGTACGAAACTCTTTTTTTGTGTGCATGCAAGCACGATTCCTGAAAGTAGAATGACAATGGGAGCTTTGGTACATAACATTTACATTTAATCAATCTGATATGAGATTGCAGGCATTTTCTGATGAGTTAGTCGTTGATAAAAAGGCCAACGCTAAAGGCATTGAGCATTTTTGAACTCGATTGCGAAGCAAGATGGACCAGATGTACAGATGAATTGTCGATTTTAAAATCTGTATTCCTCGTCCCACTCTTGGTAACTTGCGCTTGTTATCAACGAACATATTTACCTACCAGCTGCTTGACTGAGACGTTGTTGAAGCTAAGCCGGAGAATAATGTTCTCTTACAGGGGTTTCAGAATGACAGCTTAACCTTCTAAGGTGAATGTTTTCAATGAATCGTCGTTATCATTGCAATAGACATAAGGATCGCAGCAGGGATGCCAAATCTTGCCAAGCGAGAAACCTACAGGGATAACCCACCAAAAGTCAGCATACAATAGTAATGTTATCGGTCTCCATATCTTCCATGATTGGATCTTATGACTGACCAAGTTAAATAATTTTCTTGGAACAGAAGAAATGTGTCTCTTGCAAGATATATTCACAGCAAAGCTATGGGCATGTACATCATATATCATCGGTAGGACATTAGATGAAAACAAATCCCAGATTTACCAAAGGGACGGCAGATATTCAACGTAGAAGTTAATCCATGGAATGCTGTCAGATTTCACTAGTGGGCAATCTGACGAGCTCTCTATTAGGCTGGATGTCACCAGTTTAGATCTATACAACTGGATTCTCGCCTTTTATGTTAACATTGTCTCCCCCACCCTCCACTTCTGAAAGTTTTAAAAAAATTATGCTAATATATCTTTTGTCACCAATTAAGGCAGACAAGATGTCTCAAATAACAAAGGTTTGCATTTTCAGAGATGTACATAAATACATTGACCATATTAATGACAAATTTCGCACATGAAAACAAGAGTGAATTTTAATAACAACTAAAAACGTGAATATATGTGACGCTGCATCTCAGTTGTTAAATTATTTCAGTATGTTACTAGCCATACAACTAGCAATGTGGAAAATGTAGAAAGAATACCAAGTTTTAGTAGAATACTGCTTCTTCTCATCTTGAAAAGAATTAACACAATATGCATCATAACTCATCAAATGGTTTCCAGAAATTCTTTTCTTATGGAGTGTATGTTTCTGGACCCACCCCCGTTCAAGCTAGTGCTTTCACGTGCCAGTGGGTTGGGGTGGTGGTGTGAATGGAGGGAGTTCTAATAATAAAAAGAAAAGAAATGTCGGCAAATAGCTCTATTTACTCTTTAACATAAGCCAAATTCATAAATTGTCAATCATCAAAAATGTTTAAATGATGATCGACGCGACCTATGATGACGATTAAACAAAAATAATAAAGTCTGTACTGATTTATATTTTATAATCAATATAGGGTAAAGAGCCGTATAATCAAATATAAAAATACGGTAAAATCTTTATTTACAAACGTACTTGTAAAATAAATCTAATCAGTATAATATTAACTTTCTTCCTCCTAGTAACTATGTCAAGATTGGAGACATTCAAAGACACCATCTGCCCACCAGCCCGTCCGTCCATCCATGCATTCATCATGGATTTTGATTATCACTTCCACAATTGCCAGCTAATTACCTACCTACAAATCTATCTATCTATCTATATATCTATATCTATCTATCTATCTATCTATCTATCTATCTATCCGGTTTCTGTACCATAACTAGTTTGGATGCATAGCTCACGGTCTATCAGATACTGTAATTATGCATGGAACATTGTTTCTAGTTTTCAAAGATATGTTAATTTTATACTTTGTGAAAGTCCAGTGATCAGAAATAAATACATAAGTGGTATTGGAAATCACACATATCAAAGTATAATCGTTACGTTATATCAAATGAAAGGTCATGTTGCATTCATAGACAACTGTACTATTTCGTATAAATTTGTCTTTTGCTATAATAAAAATGACCCCACTACTAATCATTTTAGTTAGTAGTAAATTTAAAATATCAAACGAATTTCACAACTTCTGTCATATCCGTTTTTCTCCAGTTCAGCTCTAACGTGTTTAGTGCACCTGGCTGGGCCAAGAAATGATGATTAGAAAAGCGTAATTTGATTACTATAAGAACTTCATCAGAAGCATACAACGAAGTGTTTGAAGTGCATGACTAACTGATCACTGAGAAAGTCACGCTTCATCTGGAAGATATAAATAAATCGTTTGAAGATCATAATTTAGTAGCAACAGGGAACGCCGCTAGAGGGCACTGGCGATCAAGATTAACGTTTTCTCAAAATGTCAACCTCATTACACCCGGTACTTTCTCCGCTTTAATATGTAAAAAGCCGACATTATTACATCCGAATGTATTCATGGTTGAAAGGTCAAATGTCTATATTTAGAGTATATGACACTGGGCCATTTCTACAACTTGCTCAGCGGAAAAAAAACGAAAACCGAATTTTTCAAAACGCTGAAAAACTAAATAAACGAACATATACGCTCACCGACGCCTACTTTTTAAATAGTTTGGAGTTCTTTTTACGAGAATACTGGTAAAATGTGTACGAATATTTGCGGAAAACCCACGAATTACGTCTTTTTCTAAGGTCACCCATGCTAGCAAGAAAGGTAACTCTTCCCGGCACATGGGTACGTACAAAATGTAAACAATGACAATAATACGACATAATTTGGGTTCAAAAACACACGAAAACTGGATTGTATGTAAAGGCAGACGTTTATTGCAAGGAATCTGATTATACAGACGTACTGTCATTCATTATACCAAACTTATTACAAAATATTTGTACAACTTTTGTTGTGTAATATATTTTCGATGTTAGAAACTCAACGTGAGTATCACTCACCGACTAGTGATGCTAGACGTATTGATAATATGTATGTGATTGTGATCACTGAGATATTATCAATGTCAGGTCATCTGTTCTACGTACGATTCGTATTTAGAGACATTAGTATTAAAATTAAAACGTTCATGTTTAGTAGGGATGGAAAAGAGGTAAAAGTTAAAATTGTCATCCCATTTTTTGTGAATATCAGTATGAATATTGTCATTATAAGCCAAGGAATAGAGAATCGATCTGTAGTATTTCTCCATTTACAAATACATAATCATAAATATTTCTTGAGAACCAGGTCAGTGCCAGTTTCTTCTCTATCTCTGATACCACAATTGTCTTTACTTCATGAACTATGTAATATTGCTCAAAACAATGGTCAGAATTATTATGAAAATATTGCAAATTTGGGCATCCAAAATTTAATGTTGCACCATCCTAAGCTGACACTGTAGAAATCCTGAATTCCTGTAATGAAAACTTAGTGCAAAACCTTTTCTCATTGATTTTATTTTATAGATATAAAAACTGACCAAATATATCTTATAACTAAATTAAAAAATAGCAATTGTTATTTACTAAATTGTGATTTCAGATAAATGTATATATGGACAAGAACACTGTAATGAATATGCACTATTGGTTTTAAGAATTACGTACAATTTCAACTTGGCGTGACTCATAATTATGCTTTTTCATGCAAAAATGTTAGGAGGCGTGTGATAAAAAGGCACAAAGTCTTTAGAAGTACCTGGAGCATAGAAAAAGTAAATTTATTCTTGAAGCTGAATGTTCACAACACATTTATATATAACCATATGTAAAAAATATGCAACCTTCAGCATGAAGTAACATGAGGTCAAGAATTTTCAAAAAGTGACCAAAGACCAATATTAAAAATGGTGGATGGTACATATGTTTGAATGCTTCCTGTGAATTTATTTGAAAAGATATCATAAAGATGGGCTCATTTTGTACATCTGCACACTCAAATTATGCAGAAAACATTCCATTTTTATATATTCTCTAATTATGAAAAAATCACCCCCTGTTGTTAAATTTAATGAATTTGAAAAAATTAAACTCATTCAGAATTAATGATAAAATATTGGAAAAGTATAATTCGGCCACTTTCTTAAACTCCTTAAATAATAGAAGCAAATAACAAAATATTTGATCGGCATATCCATTCGGAAAAAGAAAATAGTAGAAAATAGTTAAAGAACATAAATTTAGTAACTTTGGTGAATTCACATCTCATTCGTAACGACGTACGGAATATTCAATTATGTATTCCACATGTCATTTCTCGCAGTGCCTCTTTAAAGTGCACGTCCAAAAAGGCGTACACAAAAGGATTGATCGCGTGATGTATGAAATATAATCGGAAAAAGAAGAAATAAACAGCCTTTTGATCATTGTTAAGATAATCCAGAATGTTGTTGGCAATCTCAGATAGCAGAGTAAGATAAAGAATGGTGGTAATTATGAAGATGGCTGAGAAAATGAACATTATCAATGTCTTTCGTTCTATTTTCGGGTTTTCCTGTCCGGATAACGAAGAAATGAGTGGCATATTCTCCTCTACAGTATCTGTTATGTTTGAACTCATGGCACGTACACTTTGCCAATTTCTTCGAATTTCACATGCAATTAGAAAGTACAAGACTGCCATCACAATCATTGGTATGGCAATTATTACTTCTGTCGTGCTGGAGTAGATGAGTGGATATTTTGTCCCTTTGTACTTCTCATCTGTTTCACATGATGTCACATTCACGTTAGATTTAATGTTATTTTGTACCCCCCAAAGAATTGCTACAGGTGTTGCGACTATCCCGGCAAAGACCAAAGCGCAAATGCACAAGAATATCGCCATCTTAGGTCTAATTTGCCTTCCGGAAGGTTTACAGACTTTCCTATATCTGTCAATTGCTATCAGCAACAGGCAAAGGGCAGAGGCACAGACTGTGAATACGTTAAAGAATGACTTCGCCTTGCAGATCTTAGGCACAGGATAGGTATACCAGAAACTCTGTGTTACCATCTCTCCCGGAATGGTGGTTAGACAACTTGTCAGATCAATTAAAGCTAAAAACAGCACGAAATATTTATAGTTACATCTGTGATACTTGAATGAGAACACATACAGAACAAATAAATTCCCAAGGAAACCAACACAAGCTAATATTCCGACAAAGACTGTCACAGGTAAAACAGCTTTTGCAAACTCACTGGTGAGCTTCTCAGCATCATCGCTGTTTTGTGGAAGGTTTACCATCTTCAAAGCGGAATATGTGGTTATACAATCATGTCAGCAGATCAAAATATTATGGCAATACATTTTGAAGCCAGTCACGACTTTCTGACTTGTGCAAACAAGCAGCAAATTCTTGCTAGGTATTTATATCAAGGGCGCTCCACGTTTCTCTCGAGCAAAGAGATATCTCCGCATGTATAAAGGTGGCTAAAGATAAAGATTACACATTAAAGTATTTAAGATCAAATCGCGATTGCATGAGCTAAATAATTTATTGGCGTTATAAATGTTCATTTTGAGTTCTATCAATATTTGATAACGAGGTCAAAGTTCAAGTGGAATAGTCCAGGTTTTATTTTTTGTGTATTTGGTTTCCTACGTCTTTATATGTTTTATACCTACAAGCATAACCAAACAAAAGCGAAATGACTGTCACGGAATTGTATAAATTCTCTCTTCATTAAATACATGTACTCGGGTTTCGTTTTTTTGTGCACAACGATACCCGAGGGTGATTTATGTATATTGTACAATATTTCGAAATTGTGAGTTCGGTTCACCCTATGCCGCACGGTGGGTGCGCATCTGTCGTATGTACGATAAACGACAGTGTTGGCGTGGTTCCCGACTGCATAAAGATAACAAACGTGATTCTGTAGTCAGTGCAGGGTTTGACACATACATCCACAAAGTCAATGTTTCTAATACAATTTTACCAGGATTACCTCCTGTACACCAAACGGCATCGTTGGATTTGTTTTATGAATCCAGGATATCGTTTGAATGTTCCCTCCCCATACACCAGAAAACCTTGCGAATATCTCGACAAATCTTAATATGTGACTGTGGGGAATTGCAAACGAAACATTAATAAACCACCAATAAGTTGTGATCTACGTTGTGCAAATCCAAGGTTAAATTCATGATTACGAAACGGTAAATCGTGAGCAACATCCAAGGCGACAAAGGGTTATGCACGGATATTAGGTCATCTTATTATATGCTGTCTAAAATCTGCATGATCCATTACATCCTTGACAAAAATAAATGTTTGACCAACTGTTCTCGTGTAATTATCTCTGTCTCTAGCTAGTCCAAGAATTATTCTGGCTGCATCGACATTGTCAAGAATTTATTCGACTTTATTTGCAACGGTGGAATAAGGTGTACTGTTAAACAATTACACGATTCCGTCGTTAACAAATCAAACTGGGGCAATGGCAATGTAATCAAGATCGTCATTTTGTTCAAGGTTTTCCTCAGTTTCCTAGAATCTTCACTTGAAAGAATAAAATTATAGACGTATCCTGCACTTGTAATTCTGTTTTTAATTGTTTGAGGTCCCTGACCGGAGATGGATAATATTGAGAATATCTTTAACTTCAATCCACCAACACAAGGGCGCCCGTGTCAAATGCTAGACCTGATATATTATGGAACTGAGCCGCGGTGAAACTTTAGTTTCCACTTACATATTATTAATTTTATCAAACACCGTTGCGTTATAATAACTATACTACAGAAAACAATAAATACAAGCTATTGATTTTTCTACTGCAGAACGAGACCTGCATTAAACAAATAATTTTGGGTATTAATGTATCAGTGGAATCCTAACTCACTAATCTTTAGTTTATAAAATATAAGGGGTACAAGTAGGTAATAGAGGAGGGAGCAATTTTACAAGCCATATCATAAAGGTAATGAAGGATTTGTTGTTGTTGTTGTAGTTCTGGGGTTTAACGCCAGTTTTCAGCACAGGATAGGCTATGCATGGCGGCCAGTATAACTGGTGGAGGAAGAACCCTGGAAAACCCAGGGAAGAACCACCGACCCACGAGAAGCTACTGGCGGGCTTTCCCACGGTAATGAAGGAAAAACTAATGATGAACTTTACAAATTCTCCAAGAAATTTGATGTTATTGGATACAAGCACACAAAATCAGGTCGTATTCGAGTTGGCGAAATACTTCGGTTTGATGGGCCATTTGAGCAACTTTGGGCTGATAGTAAGTTGGAATTTATTCATCCATGATTGCAGATGAATTTATATCTGCATTTGCAACATTTTATATTGTCTCAAAACAGAAAATCTCTTTTATATGAAGCAGCCTGATTAAAAATTTCGAATTATCATAAAATCACGTGATAGACTTTGTCAAGATTGCTATCCGCCTAACCTCAATATATATGTAAAACCTGATGGAGAGGAGATCACAGAGCAGCGACTGATATTCCCGCTCACCTGTGATAAGTTAAACTCAGAATAATCTAAAAATGTAGAAGTATTTTTCTCAAGTAGATAAAACTTTTACATTTATAAAAAGTCCAACGCCATTGGAAAGTACTCAATGTAATGACGTATGTCTTAGGAAACGTGATTTTTGCGGCAGAAGATGCCACAATGAATAATGTAGATCATATCTGCTGGTACTACGCACTGGCACAAGTGTACCACCCAGTCTTAAGTGTGGTATTGGAGTCAAATCACGCAATCAACTTTGTCGACCATTTGAATCTGTTTGAGAATATTATTGCACGCGTAAGCACAAATTGGCAAATATACGTGTCTGCGCTAACACCTTCGCAAACACCTATTATTGCACAAACACTGAAACTGACACAGAAGTAAATGAACTAGTAGCTAGGATTGAAGTGATTGAAGTTTCTGATTTTGGTAAAGTATATAAATTAAAACAAGTTTTCGAAGGACTTATATGTTAAAAAAAAGCTTTCCGAGTATATAAGCATACCGCATGTACTAGTTAAAACAAACCGCACGGCAGCATGGAATGTAAATACAAAGTACATGCAAAAAGCTGACATACTTGAGTTTAGGTGCACTAAATCATCGTACTATCTCAGATAACCATTTACCGGTCGCTAATACAACATCAAATGTGCAACAAAATAATTTGCACGTAAGCGTAATATGCGAATAGCAAGAGGTGGAAGAAAGCTGAAATACCTGCGATATTACGCGCGTTTGAGGATGAACAAAATAATCGCCGTCGTATTGCATCTGCTATTGCTACTGAAGCTGCCAAGAATGTTCGTGGAAAAGAAAAGCAAAGCAATCAGTGAAAAACCCCAGTGGACTGTAATGTCAGAAACAGTTTTAAATTCACTGCAGTACAGCGAAAGATGAATGTTCCATATAACATCCACGCGAAATTTGAATGTTTGAATGTTCATGATTCCCCAACACACGGCTCCAACGAAGTTTAGTAAAATACAACACAAGTTAATGCACAAGTTTCATGGAGGCTTTGTTATATAGCAGTTAGGCTTGACGGTCTTACTGAACCACCACTGTTGTATAGTGTCAAGGACTCTGTTCTGGTTTTTCTTAAATTCCTCGAGCTTGCAGCGAAATGGATACGACAATAGCTTCATTCACCGGCAGAAGTATGACACGCGATAACACTGGTGAGGTTTCTGCAGCGAGGTTACTGGATATGTGAAGGAGATTTCGATGGAAGCTACAATTAAGAAATTTAATCAAACAAAACATAAATCCCTGTAATACTTTATAACCTAAGTGGGCACCAAATTCACCAGTAAGTGTTGTACCAAAACGAACATAGAAAAATACATGAAGTTTAGATTTTTTCATCGATTCATTACAGGTTTTGAATTTGTTCCTGCATAAGTTAGTGTGCAATCTTGTGGCGGGAAACTTCAATATTTACCGTCGATAATGTGCCTGGGGTGCTAGTGCCACAAACATTGACTTGTAACCATAAAAGGTGTGTATCCATACAAGTACATGAGAGACTGCGACAAATTTGACGAAACTAAGGCGAAACCAATTGAAGCGTTATTTTCATCGCTATCACTTGAAGGTATTTCCGAGAACGACTACGTACAAACCGCCGATAGTCGGCATTTAAGTGCAAAACCATGGCAGATTATCACGACATGTATCTGCGCACTGTTATTGGTTTTACTGGATTACGCGATTATAGCAGCAACAGCGTCCAACGGATACTTTTTTGAAGTTGATCTAGAATATCCGGAACAATTACATGATGTACACAATGACTGGTACCAGAAATGTTGCATGTGCCTGGTACTTGGTGGTCCCAATATCAGAGTGCAATCGGGAATAAATCCAGAAGCAGGTACACTGAATACACCAAGCACGTTCCAGGTCTTAAAACAAAACACAATTATATACTACACTTGAGAAATCCGCAGTTGTATTTGCGACTGGGTATGCGTGTGTCACGGATCCATGGAGTGCCCTCCATTTGCCTTATCCAGTAGCCCGAGTTTATGTATATAAACACAATAAAAAAAATATAAAAAATTATAGAGCTATCATATCGAGCTGCTGCCGCCAGAAACTCTTTATTGAAACACGTAACGGGTCTTACAAAAGGGATCAAACTGCGTGAGTTTGATTTGAGATCGATTTTCTCCCTATTTCTATTGGCCTCAAGATAAAAGTCGTTATCAGTTGAACAGTTCTTAAATATGCAGGTGTCACAAATTGTCACAAATAATTAGCTTCTAATCTAATAACAACAGCACATTCACGAGAGCCTAATTTCACAGTTGCATGGCTTTTCCTGCCTCAGACTTTTGACCTATCAGTACGCCTTTCCAAATCTTAAGTCTGTACTTCGGGAATATCATATCTACCATCTGTCTGTACGTCTGTCGGGAGTAGTTAAGGGGGATCTTATAGCGTCAATGGGAATTAGCATTACAGACCCCCTTGGGAACATATAGCGTCAAGGGAAATTTAACATGGAGAAAAATCGTGGGAACATATAGCGTCAAGGGAAATTAACATGGAGAAAAATCGTGGGACTGTTGAGCGTCAAGGGGATTTGAACATGGGAATAGGGGACTGTATAGCGTCAAAGAAATTTAAACAGGGTGGGACTGTATAGCGTCAAGGGAAATGGAACATGGGATTTTTTTTAAAAAAAATAAAAAAGGGGTAGGCAATTCAAAGACTATCTCTTTTCGAGAAATATGGCTGGCCCTGAAAAGGGCCTTTGGGTTTATGTTAATGTATTCATAAACATAAATGGCACCGCATTGGTCTTCTTCTTCTCCTTAGGCTGCGTCTTACTGTTGGTCCGTACATCATCACTCTTTTCAGGCATCCTTGTCTTTCGACGTAGATTCTACGTATCCACAGGCTGGTGTTTGTCCTGTGGACAACGGTCCACTTCGATCGGACATACATAAGCAAGTCTGTCCGAAACATCATGGAAGACACAAGAGTGGATGACTCAACTGTAGTCCACATCTTGAGGCTCCGACAATAGGTGAATCAATGCAGTGAACGGCGCTTATTTATAGGGACAGGAGGGATTGAAACGGATTGAGTTCATTCACCAATCCAAACACGCGTTACAGAATTCAGTCAGCCCGCATCCAATCCGAAGAGAGCAGTCTGTGACGTCACGTAGTCAATATAGATTCGCTAACGCTTGTGTGCAGTCAATCTATGCGACAGTGATTCAACATGACGGAAACTCAGAAAACGATCCATTGGGCTGCACCAGCAGGGGAGACTGCCCAAGGGAACTCGGACTTACTTTCAGAAGAAGTGAATTGGGATTTTGTGGATTTTCTCTCCTCGCAAGAATTTGTTCCGGAACCTTCGTTACCTTCTTCATTACCGCAAGTGGAGAATTTTAGACAGAGACAGAAAGAAGAATTGGAGAAATTTATACAACGACAAAAGGAAGCGGAACAGGCTTTTCTCCTACAGCAACAGCAACAAGAAGAAGAGGTAAGAAAAAAACAACAGCAAGAAGAAGTAGCAGCAAAGAAACAAGAGGGTGAAAATCAAACGGTCACGGTACTGTTGGACATTTTAGCGGAGTTAAGAAGTCTGAAACAAATGTATCAGACTTCTTTATCACGACCGAAGAGAATACGACCTTCCCGAGCTAAACACGTCAACCCTGTGACTAAGCCTACCGTACCACCCTTAGTGATTTCAACCCAATCATCATCAACATTACGCAGTCCAGAAGTAGGCCTTGGCCGTGGCAAAGGCATAAGGCAGTTAAAGTTGATTGCTTAAACTCACCCCTTCACCATGAAGAAAAAAAGGCCCTTTTCAGGGCCACCCACATTTCTCGAAAAGAAATACAATTTCAATTTGCCAATAACTCAAAAAAAAAAAATAACCCACCCATTTTACCCTATAGTACGTGTCTTTGTATGAGTGCGTGAGTGTAGCTTCTTATTTTAAAATCAAAACTCAAAGACTCTTACCTTATATCATTCATTTATTCTTTTCTCCATTTTTTACAATCCAATTCACAATTCACATCATAACACTTTAATTTAAAGTTCATTGACTTCTTCTTTTTCCTTGTTTAGTCTCTCTGTTTTTTGAATTTCTTCACTGTCACACTCTTTTCCTCTTCTTCCTCCTCACTTTCTTCCCTTCTTCTTTTCTTCTCCTGTTTCTTTTTCTTCACCTGTCTGCTTTCTTCCTCTGAAGAATTCCTCTCTTCTTCTGAAGAATCCCTCTCTTCTTCTGAAGAATCCTTCTTTTCTTCTGACTCCTCTTGTTTCTTTTTTGGGCAATCTGGAGACCAATGTCCTTTTTCTTTACAATAATAACAGGTATCTTGACTTTTGTCTTTTTTAGTCCCTGTTTTTGTTCTTTTTTCACGGTCTGGACACTCTGAAGACCAATGCCCTTTCTTCTGACAGATATAGCAAGTATCTTGACTTTTATCTCGAAAGGAAGGAGAGTAGTCCGTAGGCTGGTCTGAAGAGAATTTTCTAATGACCCCTCGCAAAGCTCTGACGAAACGTTCCATCTGGTTAGTCTCTTCCATCGTTGTGCTCGGCTTGAGAGTGAAATGAATAGTGAAAGGACAAGACACACACCCTTTTATATACGCTGGTCTGCCATGACTATAAAGTAGTTTATGGTGTTTGAACTTGAGTCATTTGACTTTTTGCTTTCAAGATGAAACGATCCCATTCATTCGAGAAGAAAGAAGAAGAAGAAAGAAGTAAGAGGCAGAAACGTGATCTATCGCCTCGTACCAGGGCTGAAATCTTGGCACAAATTCATGCCAGTGATTTTGAAGAGGACATGAGTGAACCAGAATCCGAACCCTCTAAACCAAGTTCACCACCCTTAGTCAACCCTGAAAAGTACTATTCCATTCGAGAGACGGAAAAGCGCTCCTCTAGAAAATTTAGAACCACGGCTTACAAATACACGGTGAAGTTTAAAGATTTCAAGGCTGAAGTGCCGTTAGAGAAAGCAGAAGTGTTTATCACCGGAGTGTGGGATTCTTTGCTCACTTCACTCAAGCAACAATGTCAACCCAAAGAAGACGATCGCTTGAGACTTTCCATACAACACGACGGTTTGAAATCCCCTGTTTGGATCGAGTTTAGCACCCCTGCAGAATTGACCGCTTCCAAAGTCATGGACAAGATTCAACACGTGCAACAATCTAATGACCAGTTTGACATCACCGATGGAAAAGCCACATTGGACATGACCCACGTATCTCCTCCTCAAGGGACCGGACGCAAAAAGATGTTATTGGTGAACGACCTTCGCAGCATTAAGCGTAGCCTTGTCCAAATTCACAACCCTCATGACCAGATGTGTTTAGCCCGTGCCATCGTGGTGGGACGAACCTATGCCAACAAGAACGACACGGTAGAATGGAAAAGAACCTGGAAAACTATTCAACAATCCGACCGAGCCAAACAACGAAACGAAGCAGAACTCCTGTTGCAACAAGCTGGCCTGTCCAAAGACACACCCTGTGGCATTCCTGAGATGCAAAAATTGCAAGATGCCCTAGCTCCACGATACACCTTGAAAGTGCACCCTCAAGAAGTGCGAGGGCCTATGTTGTTTCGAGGGCAAGATTTTAAGGACGGAAAATACATTCATGTTTATCATCACGATGACCATTTCGATACCATTACCAGTATCACTGGATTCCTGGGATACGGTTATTACTGTGAGAAATGTGACCATGGTTATAATAATCGAGAGCAACACAAGCATTGTGGATGGAAATGCTCAGGATGTTTGGCCGCTCAACCCTGTCTGAGCGAAGAACCAGTGCCTTCTTCAACTTGTCTGCGTACGTTTGTCAGCCCTACCTGTTACCAACAACATCTGAAAACGCAAGGTTCACAGAAGAAATGTGCTTGTCAACTCCTGAGATTGTGCCCTACGTGTGAACAAGTCATACGTACCAATAATACCAAGGCACACGTATGTTCAGGAAAGAAAAAATGTCACATTTGTCACCACATCGTGGACTTGGAACACGAATGTTACGTGCAACAATACCAACCCCCACCAGAGAAAGAGGACGGTCACAAGAAGAAAGGCAATTTCATCTTTTTCGATTTCGAATGCATGCAAGAGACTGGCATTCACATTCCTAATTTCTGCGTGGCTCATCGAGCGTGCGAGAAGTGCATTCAAGAACCTATCTTCAGTCATTGCCCTCACTGCAGCAAGATTCCTGGAGGGCGTGAAAAAATATTTCGGGGACCAAACACGTTAGCCGATTTTGCCCAATGGGTCTTAGACCCCGTCGACAAGACGTGGAGCCAAGAGGACATCGAACTTTACGGAGATTGTCATCGCCATGCCACGGTGATGGCTCACAATTTCTCCGGATACGATGGACAGTTTCTTTTGAGGTACTATGCGGAACAAGGCACCGAACGTCCTAAAGTGACTTTGAACGGAGCCAAAATCATTTTCATGCAAGTGGGACAAGTACAGTTTAAAGATTCGATGAGCTATTTGGCCATGCCTTTGAGTCGAATGCCTAAAACGTTTGGAATGACAGAAATGGCTAAAGGGTACTTTCCACACTTTTTCAATACGGAAGCCAATCAACACGCCGTTCTACCCCATTTGCCCGAGGCTCACTATTACGACCCCGACAACATGCGTACCGAACAACGAGAAGCTTTCTACGCTTGGTACCAGGCTCACGCTTTGGACCCTTTCGACTTTCAGGAAGAAATGTTAAAGTATTGTCGTTCCGACGTGGACATTTTACGGCGTTGCTGTGGAAAATTTCGAGAACTGTTCATGGAACACGGAGGGGTCGATCCTTTGAAAGAAGCTTGCACCATTGCCAAAGCGTGTTCCTTAGTGTATCGACAACGATTCATGCCTGAAAACACCGTGGCTGTCATCAGTCCTCAAACGACCCACTTTGTCAAGCGTCAATACTCGGTCAAAGCCCTACGCTGGTTACATTACTTGTGCGACAAGGAAGACAAGTGGATTCAGCATGCTCGCAACGGAGGGGGTGAAAAGACCATCGGAACGTATTCGGTCGATGGCTGGGACTTAGAAAACCCCAAGATCGTGTACGAGTTTAACGGTTGCTTATTTCACGGATGTCCCGTTTGTTACCCTGACCGTGGCACTAAAAATCAGTTTTTACAACGAACCATGGAAGACTTGTACCAGGACACTTGTCAGCGACGCCTAAAGTTAGAACAGCAAGGATACCAAGTGGTGGAAATGTGGGAACACGAGTACGATCACCGTTTGAAAACCGATCCCGAGTTTAAACGCCTCGTGGAAAGTTACCAGTTCATGGACCCGCTGAACCCGAGGGATAGTTTGTACGGAGGAAGGACCAATGCCACCTGTTTGCTGTACCAAGCCGAAGAAGAGAAAGGAGAAGAAATCAAATACTTGGACGTGTGTTCGCTGTATCCCTACGTGTGCAAATATTGTCGCTTTCCTGTAGGGCACCCGCAATTGCTGACGGAACACATCGACCTGGTCAACATTCGACAATACGAAGGCTTGATCAAGTGTAAAGTTTTGCCTCCCACGAACATATACCATCCCGTCTTACCTCACCATTGTCAAGGCAAACTGATGTTTCCCTTGTGCCGTACTTGTGCCGAAACGTGCAACCAAGACCAACCTTGCCATCACAGCCAGGAAGAACGGGCCTTGACGGGAACCTGGGTCAGCGTAGAATTGTTCAAAGCTCTGGACATGGGATACCAGCTGTTAGAAGTGTACGAAATTTGCCACTTTCCCAAGACACAACAATACCACAAGGGTGACCCTACTCAGAAAGGCATTTTCGCAGACTACGTGGATGCCTTTTTGAAACTGAAGCAAGAAGCCAGCGGCTATCCTTCCTGGTGTCACACTCCCGAAGACCAAATACAATTCAAAGAGAAATACTACGAACAAGAAGGCATCACTTTAGACCACATCGAGAAAAACGAAGGCAGGCGATCGTTTGCCAAAGTGATGTTAAATTGCTTGTGGGGTAAAATGGCACAACGCCCGTGTTTACCCAAGACGGAATATTTGACAGAACCTTCCTGCTACTTTCAGATGATTCACGACAAAACCAAATTCATGAAACACGTGGACGTCGTTCGCGAGGATTTGATCTTAGTCAATTACGAAGAAGATCTGGACTTTGTACAAGACGACCCCTTTGGAAATGTCATCATTGCGGCTTACGTGACAGCCCATGCTCGCTTAAAATTGTACGAAGCTTTAGAACTGTTAGAAGAACGCGTCCTGTACTTTGACACGGACAGTTGCATTTACATCCATCACCCGATTCAACATCACCCTGACATCGAAGGAGACCGTTTAGGAGCCTGGACAGACGAGCATCCCGACGACAAGATTCTAAGTTTCGTCAGTGGCGGTCCCAAAAATTACGGCTACGAATACCGGGACAAACAAGGAGAAGTGCACACGACGTGCAAAGTGAAAGGACTGACTCTGAATCATCGTACCAGTCGAGTGGTCAACTTTGGGGTATTGAAAGAAGCCTTGCAATCGGAAGAGGATGGAAACTTTAAAGTGACCACCTATCAACCTAACAAGATTGTACGTTTACCCACTCACCACATCGTCAGTCGACCCTTGGAAAAAGTCTATCAAATTGTATACCAGAAGCGAGTTCGACTTCCCAATCATTTCACCTTACCGTACGGTCACGTCGGTATTGGTCTGTATATAAAAAGGAACCCTAGACAAGATCGATAGTTCATTGTGACTACCAAGACCGAGCAAACAAGATGAATACTTTGAAAGAGACATCGTTCCAGTTTGGGGATTGTAAAAAAGTTGTATCTTCTTCTAGTGTGACTAATATTGGATGGATAAGACCCAGGCATTGCGACGGAAAATGTCCGGAAGGAAACTGCGATTGTCCATGTGGTTACCATTGTAATTGCGTAACGGAGTTTGCAGACGAGTGCGATTGTGAGCCTTGCGATGGATACGATGCTGTACGTTGTGACCTGAGCGATGCCGTAAAGCATCATGGGAACTTTAGTGCCCCTACCCCTATCATGGAAAGTGATGCTGTGCGTGTCAAACCTGTCGGATGCGAAAGTGATGCCGCTCGTCCTCTTGGACATTTTACTGGGTTTCGTTTTAAAGGGGAATGTTCACCTTCACGTCTACCCCCCTACGGATGTCATCCAGCCCTGAGCAAACTCCTGCCCATTTCACTCAACCCTCATCGAAACGAACCTGTGAAAAACGAATATTCGTTTCCTGTGCGTTTGTCGGAATACTGCGACTTTGAAAATCGTCTTCAATCGTTCAAAGGAAAATGGCCAAAGTATCTGGGAGGACCGACCCCCGAAGAATTAGCCAGAGCCGGATTTTTCTACTTGGGCGAAGGAGATAAAGTCAGGTGCTTCAGTTGCGATGTGACACTTCACCACTGGGAACCGCAAGATTCGGCCTACGTAGAACATGCTCGATGGTCACCGAATTGTCATTACTTACCTTTAGTGGGACCGAGACATTGAAGTAACTTCTTACCATAATAATCTGTTCATGGATACTTTACAAGAGAACATTCGTGCTTTGCCTGTGGAGTTGAGAGAACGCATTTACCGAGAGCTGGTCAAAATACAAGTGAAACGTAAAGAACAATTGCATCCGTTACGTCACCGGTGTTTGAACCACTGGTACCTGAAGGCTATACAAGGACTGATTCAATTGAAAGTGTTCCATCGGACAGACATTGATCAACGATCCTCTAGTTTTAGAAAGGAATGGTTTGGTATTGACGATTTTATCTACTACATTGTAAACGTACTGCATCGAATTCCAGAGGAAGAGTTAACGAATTACCAACATCTTGAACACAATGTCAACTTGGTGAAAGAGGAAACTTCTGAACGAATTGTCATGTGTAGATTAGTGACTCAACGATTTAAATTCGACACTGAAGTGAAACCATGTTTGTGCAAAGAGTACATTTCTTGTGTCAGACCAAAGAGGATTTAGTATGACCTATTCATGGATACTTTGCTAGAGAACATTCGTGCTTTGCCTGTGGAGTTGAGAGAACGCATTTACCGAGAGCTGGTGAAAATACAAGTCAAACGTAAAGAACAATTGCATCCGTTACGTCACCAGATCTTTAACCACTGGTACCTGAATGGTATAAGAGAACTGATTCGTCAGAAATTGTTTCAGTGGTCAGACCTTGTTCAACACTTTGAGTTAGTGAATGATCGAAATGTTCATTATTTTGGTTACTTCGAGATTCACCTACAGCAATACATTGAGGAAGACAAGTTAAAGGATTATCAACATATTTTACGTGGAATCTACTTAGAGGAAGAGGAAACTTCTAAACGAACTCTGAAGTTTCGGTTACAGTATGCAAGATTTAGATTCCCTACTGGAGAACGAAGATCTCTGGCTAGAAAGTACGTGTATTGTTTCCGAAACAAAGAGACTATAAAAACAGGCTGCCATGCCACGACTTATGTCACATGTCATCCAACAGATTCCGTGGAAGGAACTCAATGACCATATTCAAACCGTGGATCATTACCATCGATTATTACAAGAACTGTATCCATTCAATTTGGGACGACAAGTGGTGTGTGTCTTAGTGACTTGTTTTCTGGGATTTCGTTTACCAGCCGATTCTTTGTGGACTCTTTACGATCAGTACTTACCACCTCCATGGCCTTAAATGGTCACGAAAAACTCCTTTTGCTCAAAGCCTTGCGGTTTCATCTGGATACTTCTCGACCTCAACAGGAAAAAAAGATTCGTCAACTTTTAGCTACCCAAGACGTGTATGACGATGTGTGTGTAGCTTGTGACTTACACCCTCATTGGACAGATGTTCGTGACTGGAAAAAGGGGGGTTTTGAGGTTTGGACCCAAGAAGTGGCCCAGTATGCACAAGAGTTGTTCAAGGAAAAAAGTTACTTTTCAACCTGTGTTAGTGACGGTGCCAGAAGAACCCGTCACCGAGAACAACCACTCGCTTCAGGACAGGACTGTCATGGACAGGCCTGAAAGGTCATTCCGGGAGGACACTTGTGTGACAATACCTCATGTAGAGACTGTAAGAACATTACACACTGTCCCTAGGACATCTTGGTTACCCAAAACATGTTGTACAGACACTTGTTTATATTCCACTTTGATCGCTTTGCTGTGTTTTATATTCCTGTACATCACTATTTGGGTTGTATGTATTTTTGTCTTTCGTGTTCATATTTGAAACATTCAATAAACGTGTTCTGAAAAAGTATATAAACTCTTGTCTTGTTTGTTTTCGTGTCACAAGTGACATTTCTGACACCATGGCTACCTCTGCTGTCTCTGCTCCCTCTTCCTCTACTGTCAAAGTCATCGACGAACACTTAGATCGTGCCAGTTGGGAGGCTTTGTATCTTCGCCATCCCTTTAACATGCTCATTGCTGGACCTAGCGGTTCTGGCAAAACCGAATTCGTCAAACGTTTGATCGAACATAAACATCATTTGATCGATCGGCCCCCTCAACGGATCGTGTGGTGTTACAAAGAGTGGCAATCGGCGTACAGCCTTTTGCGAGAAAGTCAAGGCGATTCCATCGTGTTTGTGGAAGGCATTCCTAAAGAAGACGACGGCATCGTCTCTGACTCCCGTCTAACCCATTTGGTCATTTTCGACGACATGTTAGGAGAAGACGAAGAAGAAATTAAATTGTGGTTCACGCGCAAAGGGCATCACCGTAATGCCAGTGTCGTTTACATCACCCAAAATTTGTTTCAACAAAGTAAAGCCCATCGCACCATCAGTCTCAATGCGCATTACGTGGTCTTGTTTAAAAGTCCTCGAGATAAATCGCAAGTGCAAGTCTTAGCCAAACAGTTAGGAACGCCTTGGCTGACTCAGGCGTACGACGATGCCACTCAAACGCCACACGCCTATTTACTCGTCGATTTGAAACCTACGACTCCTGAGGATTTGCGATTTCGTACCCACTTGTTTCACCACTGGTGCCAAGACGGAGGGCCTGTCCTGTACACGTCTCCGTCCTCGACTTCATTTCACTCCCCATGAAAAAAAATCTATAAAAACCTCAGACCCTTTTTCGTCTGTCTCACTCTCAGTGCGAACATGACGTCCCTTCAGTCGCATCTTCCCGTCAAATTGATTCGTGCCTTGTATGGCATCAGTCGAGAAAAAGATCCACAAACACGAGCTCGTGTCTTAGAAGCTAGTCTCAAAGAAGTCTTACGATGGTTCACGGTGACGGCACGTCAATTACTCCAAGGAATCATTCAGATTCCTCATCAAACCCAACGCTTTTTCGATCGAAACAAAGTCGCTTTGGTCCAACTGGCCGATCCCCGCATCGACACTCAAACCAAAAAACAAATCATTTTGAAACCTGGAGGGAGCGGTACTCTAGGAGGGGTCATCATTCGCTCACTCTTAAGATGGGATCCTAATGCCCCCAAAGTTATCCCCAAGACAAAAGTTCAACGAAGCCCCAAGAAGAAAAAGAAAAAGACCAGGTCCCCAAGAAGAATAACTTCTCCAGTGGCAGGACCCTCCTCTTACCAGACACCACCCCGGAAAAAGAAAAGAAGCCCCCAGAAAAAGAAACAGAGAAAAAGTCCCCAGAAAAAGAAAAGTCCACAGAAGAAAACTAGTCGCAAGAGAGGCACTTCGGCCAGGACGCAACCTTACACTCGCAAACCACGACCTGCCACGGCAGTGACTGCGTCTCCGGCATCCTCACGTTCATCCACTTCTCCGTTGATGACACCCAGAACTGAAGAGTACTTGGAGACGTTGATCACACCAAGAACATCTCCGTTGATGACCCCCAAAAGAACTTCCCCAGTGGCAGGACCCTCCAATTTAGTGGCAGTGGCTGCTGCTCACAAAGTACCTTCTCCCAAAATCAAAGTCCAAGAAAGATCGGGCATGTTACAAAGTTTACTGGATTTGTCCAAGCAAGAACTGGCTCGATTTAGTCCGTTGCGTACCCCTGCACGACGTGTCATGCCTGTCCTCAAACTGATAAAACGTAAAGACAATCAGTGGCGACGCGTTCCAGTATAAAAAGAGCCTGTGACCAAGTCGGGGTATCAGTGAACTTGTAAAAGATGTCACCTCCAAGAAGCCACAAAAGAAAGAGACAAAGGCAGACGCGTCATCCGACAAAGCGCTTAGCCAAGCATCGACATTACCCTAAGAAAAGACACAGTCGTTCCAAGAAAAAGAGGCGTCAACAAAGGGGAGGATTCCTTGGCGATTTTGGGAAAAACATTGTCACCTTTATGACAAAGCGATAGTCCCAAAAAAAAAGATAAAAGGGTGTGCGTTAAGTCATCGACGTTAGTGTCTGTTCGGTGAATGTCCCGGAACCCACAAGCAAAAAATGTCACCCTCCAGAAAACCCCAAGGAAAGAAAAGGAAAGGACTGCCACCACGTTTAGCTAAACATGGGGACCTGTTATCTGTCCTGTCCAAAGCTTCTCCACCCCTACGAAAAAAACTCATTCAAACGGCCTCCAAAGAGGTCATCGATACCGTCTGCGAATGTTGTTTGAACGTTTTGAAAGGCACGATCCCTTTGTCCAAACACCAGAAACAATGCTTAGGCAAACATCGTCACGTTCTTCGCCAAATGGTTCAAAAGAAAATTCCCATTCGTCAAAAAAAGAAGATGTTGGTTCAACGTGGAGGCATTTTGCCTCTCTTGTTAGGCCCCATACTGAAAGGAGTCTTGGGAACCATGTTGGGAGGACTGATGGGAGCAAGATAAAAAGGCCTTCGAAAGTCCCAAGATCTCAGAATCGACCCCTGACAACCCCATGGAAGGACGAAAACTAGCTTTAGTGCCTTACAAACGATGGATGGAATACCATCGGTGGCAAGAACAACGCACCCCGCATTTACCTCCCAATCCCAATTTGAGCGAGATGTCCCAGTTACAACACGAATTGCAGTCCTTGATGGATCGCCGAGATTTGTCCGAAACAGAAAAATCGCAAAAGTACGGTCAACTCTTGCAACGACTGCAACTCTTTCACCAGAAAGCTTTAGACGAAACAGCTCTACCCACTTTGAAAGATTTTAAGACCTTGATGAAAAGTCCAGCACCAGTACCAGTACCAGTACCGGTACCAGTGGTCAAGAAAGAAAAAGGAAAAGAAGAAGAAGAAGGGTTTCAAACTCCACCAGAAAAAGTACGCAAGTTAACAACACCACCTACCTCCAGAATTGGATGGATTAAAAAGATGATGGCCACCCCTTCTTCATCACAAGAGAAAAAGAAAGTGAAGACAGAAGTGAAACAAGAACCGATATCCCCTGCTCAGACATCGTCCTCTTCGACACCTATTGCCGGTCGCACACGCAAAGCCTTGCAATCCAAGAAAATACCCCAAGAGAAAAAGAGTAGCCTCTTCCAAGAGTGGGTGCCTTATTAACACAAAAAAATGGAAAAAGTCTTAGCCAGCATTTACTACGATCCCTCGCATCCTGCAGGTTACGCAGGAGTTCAAAAATTGTATCGTGCTGCCAAAACTCGACTGAAAAGTCTCCGTTTACCTCAAGTGCAACGATGGTTACAAGAACAAGCTACCTACACTTTACACAAACCCATTCGACGCAAGTTTGCCAGAAGTCGCACCCGAGTAGAAGGCATCGATCATCAATGGCAAGCCGATTTAGCCGATGTCTCTCATTTGGCCAGCTACAATCGCGGCTACAAATATTTGTTTTGTGTCATCGACGTCTTTTCCAAATTTGCCTGGGTCGTGCCTTTGACTTCCAAATCGAGCAGCGAGTTAGTGCGAGCCCTGCAACGGGTGTTGAAACAAAGCGGTCGTCGCCCTCTTCGATGGCAAACGGACAAAGGCACCGAATTTCTGAACCAAGCTTTCCAAAAAGAATTAAAGAAACGTGACATTCATTTTTTTACCACCGAGAATCCCGAAACCAAAGCCAGCATCGTGGAACGTTTTCAACGTACTTTGAAAGAACGCATGTGGAAATATTTTACGCATCACCACACTCTGAAGTACATCGACATCTTACCGCACCTGGTGCAAGCGTACAACCAATCTTACCATCGAAGCATCGGACGTGCCCCGCAAGACGTGACTCCCGACAACGAAGTGCTGGTGTTCGAGCGCCTGTTCGGTACGTCCCCGACGAGGGCTGTCCCCAAGAAAAGTGGAGAGTTGACCATAGGAGATTGGGTGCGCATTGGCAAAACCAAACGCACTTTCGACAAAGGTTACTTACCTAACTGGACGACCGAATTGTTTCGCGTCACTGGACGAGTGCATGGCCGTCATCCTGCCGTCTATAAATTGGAAGACATGAACGGAGAAGTACTCAAAGGAACGTTTTATTTGCCCGAGTTACAACGTGTCACCAAAAAAGAAGACGACGTGTACGACATCGAAAGCATTCTCGAGCGCAGAACCCGTAAAGTGGGCAAACGACGTGTCAAAGAAGTCAAAGTACGTTGGAAAGGATATCCACCCAGTTTCGATTCTTGGATCGACGCTTCGCAAGTCATCGACTATAAAAAGAAGAAGTGACCATCATGCCCTTTCACACAGCAGACGCAGCTACGTCGACCACTCCTTCTTCCCCTAGTTCTTCTGTGCAAGATTTACAAAAACAACCCTTGTGGGTGTGGTGTGGAGAACGTGTGCCTAAAACGCAAATCGTCTTTTTCTGCCAAATCTTCGTGGTGTATTGTGTCATCGGGGCAGCCATCGCCAATTTGAGTTTGCAACAAGGAGACAAACAATTGTGGACCATTTTATTGAGCAGTTGCATCGGTTACCTGCTTCCCAATCCCTCCCTGAAATTCTCCTCGAACGGGAACGTTGTGTCCAGTGCCAGTGCCAGTCACCACTCCAACAACAACCAGAACCCCATTTTGGGTGGAGACACGCCTCTGACGTCCAGTAATATCCCCTCGGACAGCCACAGAACTCTAGAATTATGAGTCACGAAAACCAATTTTACTTGACCTTACCCAGTGACAGTTCCATGGAGGTGTTTCCCAATAACACGTTGTGCTGTTACACGGCCAAATTACCTCAAGCCATCCCCTTAGATCACGAAGCCCATTGGGAAGTGGCTTTAGTAGAAATGATTCACCCGACCCAAGTCCTCAATGTCCTTCCCAATCAAAATAAATTTGATGTGGAAGTTCATGACGAGCAAATGCAGCAGTGGATGGATACCCATAGCAAATATGACAAGAAAACCCGTACACCAAATTCAAAGTGGACCACCTATCACTTGTTCATTCCCCCAGGCTATTATTTTAGTGGTCAACATTTGGTCAACACCATAGCCACCAGGTTTAATAGTGTGTTTCTGAAAGCTTTGGAAAGTGTCAAAAAAAGTGTCACCCTGGAGTACCACAAAACAGCTCGTCGCTTCCTGATGAAATTTCCTGAGGGGCCCAAAATCATGTCTTTCTTATTTTGTCATGAATTGTTTGACATGTTGGGCGGTGACATGGAGCTAAGGAAGAAAGTAGAACAAGAAAAAGGTGAATTACCAGTCATTTCTGACAACGATTCTTTTGCCAAGTATTTTCGTACCCCGGTAGAACTGAACCAAGGACTGAATTTGATGTTCGTGTACTCCGATGTGGTGGAGTACAACGTGGTGGGACACACCTCCGTACCGTTACTGCGTGTCATTCCTTTCAAAGTGGATTCTGCCGCAAACGCTGACGAGGAAGGTGGAAACACTTACCACGTCCACCGCGAATTTGTCCATCCTCACTATTTACCTGTCAGCAAGTCGTATTTGGACACAGTCAACATTACTATAAAAGGAGATTTGGGACAAAATATTCCATTCACCAAAGGAAAAGTCACGGTGAAACTCCATTTTCGAAAACGGTTCTCTCACGACTCGTAAGTAAGTCATGTATCCAGTGTACCGAGGGGTTGCTCGACAGCGAGGACACGGTTTAGGAGACATGTTAAAATCGGCCTTTCGTTCGGTGGCCCCAGTGTTGAAACCGATGGTGACACGCGGATTGCACGCTTTGAAAGATGCGGCACTGACGCAAGGCAAAGAATTTCTCCAAAATGTCATCATCGACAAACAAAACCCTAAAGAAGCCTTCATGAGGGCAGGCAAAAATGTCTTGCTGCAAACGGGTAAAGACATTTTAGGCCGACGAGACACACCTATAAATGCCCTGCACGCTACCGAGTCAGGCATTCAGCAAGGACAAGGCAGAAAGAGACGACGCAGAAAACACCCTTTCACCAGACTTCAAGCGAAAAAGGCCAAGAAAAGAAGAACCGTTCGAGACTTAGACGTTTTCGATTATTGAAACATAGAAAAAATGATGCACCGAGAGTCTTGCGCCTGTTCCAAGACGGAACTGGATCTGTTTGCCATGCCCCCCACCATGATGACGATGCAAGAATCCCAGTGGGTGGAATTTCACCCCGTCTCCTCATTGACAGCCTCAGCTCCCATCGAGTTTGAAATCAAAGGACAGCCCGAAGATTACATCGATCTGAATAGCAGTTACTTGTACTTGAAAGTCAAAGTTGTCGATGAGGACAATTCGACCCTAGATGGCGATGAGGTAATAGCTCCCGTCAACAATTTCATGCATTCCTTGTTTAGCGGAGTGGACTTGTACTTGAACAACAAACTGGTCAGCAGCAGCATGGATACTTACCCTTATCGAGCGTACCTGGAAAATCTCTTGACGTACGGAATAGATGCCAAGAACACTCATCTCAATGCCTGTGTGATATGGGAAGCTGACGAAGCAGGCCAGTTTGAAAGATTCGAAACTGATGCAAGCAAAACACCAAACAATGACGGATTTGTAGAACGAAGAGACAAAATCAAAAACGGACAAAGTTTAGAACTGATGGATCGTTTACATCTGGACATGTGGTTGCAAGAGAAATATTTGCTAAACGGGGTGAATGTTCGCCTGAGACTGAATCGTAGCAGTGCCGCTTTCCATTTGATAGGTACTACTGTTTGCAAAACTGTCATCGAGGAAGCCAGACTCTACGTACGCCGTGTGGAAGTGTTACCTAAAGTGGGTAACGACATCAGTCAGACGTTGAGCAGAACGACCGCTAAGTATCCCATCCGACGCGTGGAAGTGAAAACGTTCACCATTCCCAAGGGACAACGATCCATGATCGAAGATCATCTGTTTCAAGGACAGCTACCCAAACGTTTGATCGTTGGTATCGTCGAAAATACAGCCTTCAACGGAGATTTGGGTAAAAATCCTTTCTACTTTCAACACTTTGGCGTGTCCAAGATCGAAGTCAGTCGCGATGGCAAGACCTTGTGTACCCGACCTTTCGAACCTGACTTTGAGAAGAAGAATTACTTGAGATCGTACTTGTCCCTGTACGAAGCCACCGGCCAGTTAGGAACCAACACCAGTCACGGTATTACGTACGAGGATTACACAGGAGGCTATGCTTTGTGGGCTTTCGATTTCACTCCTGACCAAGGCAGCGACGAGGGACATTTCCACCCTATAAAATCTGGCCAGATTCGTGTGGAAATTCAATTTGCAAACCGAATCCCTGATGAAACGGTGAACGTCATTCTGTATGCCGAATTCGACAATACCATAGAAATCAACAGTTTGAGAGAAGTCATTCTAGATTACTAGAAACCATGGAAGACTGTTATCCCTCTTTACCTAGTGGAGAAACTTTGGAGATGAAATGTGTGGAAAAAGAAGAAGTGATCATGATGAAGTCGAGATGGCCAGAACAAGAAGCCCATTTAGTCTCCTGTTTTGCCAAACACTTGGTCGACAAAATGACGGAATTGATCAAGAAAAATTGCTATGGATGTCAAAACGATCATCCCAGTCAAATTCAACACGATAAATGCCTGATGTTGAGTCAAGAAGAAAAATTGGACGAGTATCTGGACGAAGCTTGGAGTCTCATCTCGAACAAAGACGTGTTGCACAAGTGGTATAAAGACTTGCGTGAACATTCTTGTCCACCATTAACCACTCAAGAGATCCATCGTATCGAAGCTCTCCTAAATCAGAGTGAGGAAACAGAACGAATCACCGTTTATTCGTCAGACATTTTCAAGCAAAAAGTCAGGATCGAATTGACAACTTATTATTACCTGTGAAGAAAAAAACACAAAACAATGGATACCTGGGAACTTCATTACCTTTTGAACCACAGTTCGTATACGGCTTCTTGGAATCCTGTCGTCTGTGCTAAAGATGAACTCCCTCATCGCAAACCTAAAGACCATCAAGCTTACGTGATCAACACGGATGACAGTCATCTCCCAGGAAGCCACTGGGTAGCCGTCTACTTTCCTCAAGAAGGATGTGTGGAATATTTCGATTCGTACGGATTGCCCCCTTTGGAAGACGATATCATCGACTTTATGAAAAGAAATGCTCAAACCACCCGATTCAATAATGTGAAATTACAAGGCACAGATTCCTTGGTGTGTGGACAGTACTGTGTGTATTTTCTGCATCATCGCAGCCTGGGCTATTCCTTAGAACATTTAGTGACTCATTTCGATCCTCGTTCTTCTGCTAGAAACGATGTGAAAGTAGATCGATGGTTTTGTGACCATTATGCTTATCTTTTGTCTCAAGCTAGGAAACGTAGTGTCCATCAATGGCCTAATGATTTCCAACAGTGGAAATCACGATTTCATTCACAACGTTGTCAGCCTTGTTTAAAGTAGATTGTCTATTGAGAAAAAATGTTAGTGATTTGAAAAAAATTATTTGATGTTATAATGCTGGATTATTGTTAAAAAATGTTAGAGTTGTTGATGTTAAGTGTTAAGTGATTTTTGAATAAAAAATGTTGTGTTTTGAAAAAAATGCTTTTGTCTTTTGTTTAGCTATAAGAATGTTGAATTGATGCTCTTTCATTTCTTACTATCCCTCTCATGACAATCACTGAACGTTGCGAATCGAAAATCGTGTGGGGATGTTTTCCTTCACGTCCGCGCTTTCACTATAATAACAGGGGTTGTTTCCAGTCTAACCATCCATTGTCGACTCATCCTCCTAAGAAGATGTGCTCCAAACTAGCTAAGCTCAACGAAGCCTACGTGAATTTGCATAGGGTCAGACACAGTCTGATACCGAAGCCAGAAGAAATAGAGAATGTGAGAATGTTAAAAATCACTGAAGACCTAATAGAAGAGCTCTTCAGAGAAGAAGTGAACAGGGAAAAAGAAGAATGGACAGAGAAGTACAGACTTCAAAAACAGCAGCAACAACAAGAACAGCAGCAGCAGCAGCAGCAACCTGAACCTGACAGAGGCTTTGTCGATTGCCGTATCGACACCAAAGAGTTCTTCTTCTCTTTCCGAAGAAGCAGACCTATTGCCAGAAAGTCTATCCTCAGAGGACATCGCATTCTTAGAAACTAAAAAAGAATGCCATAGCAAACAAAAAAACAGCCCTTTTCAGGGCTACCCAATACTCTAGAAAAGAAATAACTATTAATTTGCCAATGAGTGTGAGTAGAGTAGTGTGAAAATAAACACTAACTCTTGCTATTAAAAAAGTGAGGGTATGTGTTGGTGTTTGTAAGTGATAAAGTAGGTTGGTGTGGATAGTGGATTAAAATGATGTTTTTTGGGTTTTTGAGGTGTATATTTGGAGTTAGATTGGATTGTTTTGCTTATGTGGATAGTCTATTGAAGTGATTTATAAAAATTTTAAAATAGTGATGGGTATAATAAAAAAGTGAGTGAGTGTTTATTTTAGGTCCGCGCGTTGTTGTTTTTTTTGGTCATGATCTAGGTAAGATGAATTTTATGTTATTAGGGGATGTTTTCCTTCACGTCCGCGCTTTCAGTATAAATTGAAACTCGTTCGGCAGTCCAGCTACCCTTGTTGATTGATCAACACCAAAAAATGAACACGAGACTTGAGAAACTGTTGGAGCTTCATGTGCATCTGGAATATGCCAGGCGCATATTAAATGAACTGGCCGCGGAAGCCATTGTCGAGGAGGGAAGGATAAGAGAGGAGGAAAGAAGAAACAAAGAAGAGGAGGAGAGAAGATATAAAGAAGAAGAAGAAGAAAGAAGATATAAAGAGGAAAGAAGAAACAAAGAAGAGGAGGAGGAAAAGGAGAGAAGAAATTTCAAAATCCCAGAGAGCGAAAATTGGGATTCTGAAGCGACATATCCTGCCTCTGCTCTCTCCCCCCAAAAGGTAAAAAGTAACTGGGGGATAAGATGCGTATGTGGCGCCAGGCCTGGAAGGTGCCACCATTAACCAGGTGCCCATGAAGTTCCAAACAAAACAGCCCTTTTCAGGGCTACCCAATGCTCTAGAAAAGAAATAACGATCAATTTGCCAATGTATGTAGGTAGAGTAGTGTGAATATAAACACTAACTCTTTATTAATAGTGGAAGTGTAAGTGTTTGTGTGTTTGTGTTTGTAAATGATGAAGTAAGTTTGTGTGAATAGTAGATTATGGGTTTCTTTATTGTTTCTTAGAGTATGTGGAGAGTATAGTTTGGGTTTGATTATATGAAATGAGAAAAGTGGGGATGTTTTCCTTCACGTCCGCACGTTGTTAGGTTATGATCTAGGTAAGATCCATTTTATGTTTTAGGGGATGTTTTCCTTCACGTCCGCGCTTTTTGTATAAGAACCGACAGTATTCGTGGTTCAAACCATTCTGCAAAGAATAAAAAAGAAGATGGCTTCAAACCACCTTAACAAAATGGAAAAATTGCAAAACGTCATGGACAATTTAGGAATGTTTGAGCAAATGTTGGTTAACCTAAACGAGGATCACTACTCATATAGTCCCCATAGAGTGAAGATGGAGATAAACAATTTACGAAAAATGAAGGTAATCATCAGTGATCTGTTAAAAGAAATAAAGGAGGAAAAGGAGGATGAAGAGGAAAGGATAAGGATGAGAGAATGGAATGAAAAAATTGAAAAAGAAGAAGAAAATGAAAAGAGGAAGAAAGAAGAGGAGGAAGAGAAGAAGAAAGAAGAGGAGGAGAAGAAAAAAAAGAAAGAGAAGAAGAGTGTAGGAGATAAAATAAGAACTTGGTGGAGGAAAAGAAGAAATTAGAAGAAGAAGAAAACCCAAAGGCCCTTTTCAGGGCCAGCCATATTTCTCGAAAAGAGATAGTCTTTGAATTGCCTACCCCTTTTTTATTTTTAAAAAAAAAAAATCCCATGTTCCATTTCCCTTGACGCTATACAGTCCCACCCTGTTTAAATTTCTTTGACGCTATACAGTCCCCTATTCCCATGTTCAAATCCCCTTGACGCTCAACAGTCCCACGATTTTTCTCCATGTTAATTTCCCTTGACGCTATATGTTCCCACGATTTTTCTCCATGTTAAATTTCCCTTGACGCTATATGTTCCCAAGGGGGTCTGTAATGCTAATTCCCATTGACGCTATAAGATCCCCCTTAACTACTGTCGGGTATAACAACGCCGAGTGAAATTTACGAAACTTTGTTGCTACATTGTCCTCATGTGAATCTTACTCAAGAATACTGGTTTTGCTTCCCATTTCGGAGCCCCTTATAGGCAGTCAAAGGTTACCAAAAATATCAATCGCTGTAATATTTTCAAACATACTTTGGTAAAACAAAACTCTGCATATGGAATGTTATATCGATTAACATATTAGATATAAGAGGAAATTTTACCTTAGACGCGAAAACTAAGATGCTGGCCACAATAGTTTTAGAAACGAGAGATGGGAGGTGGGCAAATGATAGTGCAACGCATCAAAATATCGGTCTCCATTTTCAAATACCAGTTAGTCTACGTTTTCAAATATAAGCCTAAGTTTTCAAATATCAGTATTTCTACGTTTTATAGACAACAACTATAGTACATAGTGTCTTTGATAAGAGTTTGTGATCATTTTTTATAGCAAAGTATACCGTAGGTGAAGTGTGAGTGGGATCATTGCCTGGCTCATTGGAGGTACGTAATATTACATCAACAGCATGCGCGTACAAATACATCATAAAATGGCTGATTTAATTTGCAAACATACAAGAGTTGATGCAAGAGAGAGAGAGAGAGAGAGAGAGAGAGAGAGGGATACAGGTGGGTGGGTTGGTATGTGATTTAAATCTACTGTAAAACGCAATTGCATGAAACTTTCTTTTGTGTATGCAAGCACGATTCCCTAAAGTAGAATGACGATGGGAATTGTTGTACACAACCTTTACATAAAATTATTCTGCAACGAGATTGTGTGCTTGTTGGAATTAGACGCTGATCGAAATACATAAGGCCAGCTTTAAAGGCATATAACTCCTTTGCGAAGGAAGATATAAGTCTAACAGATGAATCGTCAATTTTAAAATCTTTATTCTTCGATAAACTCTTGAAACGTAAGGTTTCCTGGAGTTGCCAAAGCTGAGATGCATTTGACTGCAGTTTAATGGCTTCATTTTGTAATTGCGCTTGTTATTAATGAACATATTTTGAAAAATATTGACAATTTTTTCCTATTCCCTACGAGCAGCTTGACTGTGACCTTGTTGAGGCTATCAAGACTGCAACTTTCTCATAGAGCAATTTCAAAATGACAGCTTATCCTTCCAAGAGGAATGTTCTCTATAAATCTGCCATTAGTATTGCAATAGACGTTGGGATCACAGCATGAGTATCCCGCCTTGCCAATCAACAAACCGAACAAGGCCAACCCGTCTAAAGACAACCTAAAATAGTAATGTCGCAACTCTGCACATTTTCAATCAGTGGACCACGTCAGGTTAAAAATAGATCCCTTGGAGCAGAAGAAAAGTGCCTCGTCCAAGATATGATTCCAGCAAAGCTATGGGCATGTACATCACAGATCATCGGTGTACATTAGATGAAAATAAATCCCAGATTTACCACAGTAATGACAAGTGTTCAACGAGGAAGTTAACAGATTCAGTGCTAGGTCAGATAGTGGGAAATCTGACGAGCTCTCTAATACGCTGGATGTCACCAGTCCAGATCTATGCCACTGGATTCTCACGTTTATGTTAATATTGCCTCCCGCAGGCTCCACTGCTAAAAGTGTTTTTAAAAAAAGAAATTTATGAAACGCATGCAAATGTATGTCCTATCACCAATGCATGCAGACAAGGGGTGTATTCAGTAACAAAGCTTTGCATCTTCAGAGATGTATATATAAACATTGACCAATTTATTGACAGATTGAATACAAGAATTTATTTTTCATAACAATTAAGAACTTGAATATAGAATACACTGCATCTGAATGGTCAAATTATTTCAATATATTACTAGTCATACAGATAGTACTGTGGGAAATTAATAACGAAAAACAATTAGCAGAAAATTGCTTCTTCTGAGCTTGAAAAGAATTGCTCCAAAATACTTCATAAGTCATCAAATGGTCTCCTGATTTTTTCTCTTTTTTTCTTGGGTGTATGATTCTGGACGCACCCATTGTTCAAGTCGGTGCTTTCGTATGCATTTTAACCTAACTATACCACTGCTAAACGCTCAGTGGATTGGGGGGGGGGTGTTGAGTGAAGAGTGTTTTAATATTAAATAAGGAAAAGAACGTTCCGCAACTAGCTCGTTTTGCTCATTAACATGATCCAATACATTTATTATCGAGAGTCAAAATGAATGCATCATTTATGTAAACGTTTACATGGTGCTCAGCGCTACATATAATGACGACTAAACAAAATTCGTGAAGTCAGTAATGATTTATATTGTATAACAGATATAGAGTAAAGAGTACTATCATCAAGAAAAAAAAATACCGTGAAAACTATGGTCGAAAACGTACTTATAAAACAAATCTTTTGAATATAATATTAGCTTCTTTCTAACCAAGTCAAATTTGGAAAGATTTAAAGGCACTATCTGTCCACACGTCGGTCCGCCCCTCTGTCTGTCTGTCTGTCTATCTGTCTCTCATCAACTTTAATTATCACTTCCACAACAGCCATCTAATGACCTACCTAGAAACCTGTCTATCTATTTTTCTATCCGGATACTCTACTATACCTAGCATGGATGCAAAGTCACTGGCTATCGAATACAGTAAATATGCACGTAACATTGATTCTAGTTTTCAATTTCCATATGTAAAAGTCCAATGATGAGAAACACATATACAAATATTATTGGAAATCACAAATATCAAAGTATAAGTTTTCATTCTGTCTTTGCTATCATAAAACGAATTAACCATTTTCATTGGTAATAATTTAAAATATGAAAAGGATTTCATAATGTTTGTTATATACAGATTTAGTATACCATTCTGATTTAAGAAAAGATCATTTGAAAAGCATAATTTGATCACTGAGAAAGTCACGCCTCGCCTGTAAGATATCAAAAAACGTCTGAAGATGATAATTTAGTGATTCTGAAGACTTTACAGCTCATTCACAGCGAATGACAAAACATGGTAAGAGTATAATTCGATCAATTGCATGAATTTCTGTCTTAATAGAAGCGAATTCCAATTTCATATTAATTCATGATAAGAAAATAGTAGAAGAACATACATTTGGTAACTTTGATGAATTCATGTCTCGTTCCTAACGACGTATTGAAATATTCAATTATGTGTTCTCCATATCATTGCTCGCAGTGCCTCTTTGAAGTGCACGTCCAAAAAAGCGTACACAAAAGGATTGATGGCGTGATGTATGAAATATAATCGGAAAAAGAAGAAATAAACCGCCAGTTCATCCATGTCAAGAGAGTCCAGGATGTTCTTCGTCGTGGCAATTTGAGACAGCAGAGTAAGATAAAGAATAGTGGTAATTATGAAGACGGCTGAGAAAATGAACATTATCAATGTCTTTCGTTCAATCTTTGGGCGTTCCTGTCCGGAAAATGTAGAGATGAGCTGCAAATTCTCCTGTGCATCATATGTTATGGTTGAACTCGTGGCACGTGTATTATAATTACTTCTTCGAATTTCACAGGCAATTAGAAAATACAAGACAGCCATCACCATCACGGGTATGGCTATTATTACTGATGTCGTAACAGAGTAAATGAATGGATATTCTGTGCCTTTGAATTTGCCATCTGTTTCACATGACGTCACATTCACAGTAAAGTTTCTGTATGAGACACTGTAATCTTGTACTCCCCAATAAATTGCTACAGGTATTGCGACTATCCCGGCAATGACCAAAGAGCAAACGCACAATAATATTGCCATCTCGGGTTTGATTTGCCGGCCAAAAGGTTTACAGACTTTCCTATATCTGTCAATTGCTATCAGCAACAGACAAAGGGCAGAGACACATACTGTGAATACGTTAAAGAATGACTTCGCCTTGCAGATCTCAGGCAGAGGATAGGTATACCAGAAACTCTGTGTAACCATCTCTCCTGGAATGGTGGTTAGACAACTTGTCAGGTCAATTAAAGCTAAAAACAGCACGAAATATTTATAATTACATTTGTGATACTTGACTGAAAACACGTACAGGACCAGTACATTCCCAAGGAAACCAACACAAGCTAATATACCGACGAAGACAGTCACAGGTAAAAGAACGTTTGCGACTTCACTGTTAAGTCTTTCAGCAAGATCGCTGTTTTGTGCGAGATTTGCCATCTTTAAAACATAACATTTGGTGATCAAACTGTCTCAGCAGATCAAGATATTATATCAACCCTTTCTGAAGTCAGTAATGATTGTTCGCACATGTGTATTATAAGCTACTGAATCTTATCAGGTAACCATATTATTGATAAAGGTTTATATCAACTAACCTAGACTGATAAATCAACCCACTAATCTGTATTGATACTGATGGTCGATATATGGGTCTGATGTCTCCTTTTCATCAAAATGTGCAATTTTGCTGAAAGCAAATCTTTCCGGAACAAACCTGCGTACACTTAAGACATATACAGGTAATTGGTAACAGCCATATCTAGCGAGAAATTGAAATGGTCACAGGACAGAGGGTTGTGGTATTCCACGTGGATTTACAAGTCACCACACATAGGATTTGATCCGAAAATATAATGAATATGTCACAAAAAGAATGAGGACTTTCTGTAGCGCCTAATCTTTAGAAGCTCTAAGCGCTTTACAAAATTAGACAACACCTATAAGATTAAATTATATAATGATATGATTACAAAAACAAACACCATGAAATTAGAAAACATTTTTAAAAAAAACATGCTGAGAATATTTAAGGTAGGAAACATTATTAGGTTTTTAAGTTTGTTCTTGCAGTCGAAATAAGTGAGTTTTGAGAGCCCTCTTGAATGTGATCACTGTGTCTTTGTGTTTAAGTTCAGTGGGCAATTCATTCCACGTTGCTGGGCCCTGGTATGCAAAAGAACTCTGTCCATATGACTTTGTTTTCGTACTTGGAATAATGAGTATACGATTGTCAGAAGAGGAGCGTAAGTATCCTGCTGGTGTGTACACATGGGTGAGGTCAGATAGGTATGTTGGACTAGAGTCCGACAGTGAAACGTAGCACAGAGAACAATTTTTGTGTTTGATTCTGGATCGAATGGATTGCCAGTGTAGGGTACAGAGCAGCGTGGACGTGTGCTCTGATCGTGGTACTCTAAGTGTGATCCGAGCAGCTGTGTTTGAAAATTTTTGATGTTTCTGGAGTAGATATTGAGATGAACCAGACATAACTGAGTTACAATAGTCCAGTCATGAAAGTACTAATGAACACACAAGTGTTTTAGTGGCATCAACTAAAAGATATCTGCGAATTAAGCTGATGCGCCTTGCAAATGTTCATGACATGTTGGTGCAATGTGAGAGTACTGTCCAGAGTAACACCTAGGTTTCGTACTGATTGTGTGAATTTAATGTTGGTGTTGGTGATATTTATTGTTTGAAGTAAAGGATGTGAATGAGAAAGTCTTTGTGTTGTGATCAGAATGACCTCAGGTTTATTATCATTCATCTGCAGTTTGTTACATGTCATCCATGATTTCACATCAGAAATGCGCCTCTCTACACCTTGGATGATAGCATAAACTTCAGTTGGGTGGCTAGATTTGTATATTTGGGTGTCATCAGCGTGCAATTGGTGAGACACTGGATGATGATCTATGACACTTTAGAGCGACTGAGTGTACAGAATAAAGAGAACAGGCCCAAGAACAGACCCCTGTGGAACACCACAACACAGATCAACTGGGCTGGAGTGTATTCCATTTGCAGATACAATTTGTGTCCTGTTGACCAAGTAGGACTTGAACCACAGTAAGGCTGTATCATGAATGCCAAATACATGCTAGAGATGGTGAAGCAATATATCATGATCTATTGTGTCAAATGCTGCAGACAAATCAAGGAGGGTGAGAACTGTAATCTTTCCGCTATCCAACGCAGAGAGAATGTCATTAACTACTTTTAGAAGAGTAGTTTCAGTACTGTGGCAAGGGCGATATGAAGATTATACATTGCTAAAAAGACTGTTTGAATTTAGACGAGATACAAGCTGGGATAGAACAACCTTTTCTAAGATTTTTTATGTGAATGCGCGATTAGAAACTTGGCGGTAGTTCTTTAAATCGTTATGATCTAGTGTTGGTTTCTTCAGCAGAGGCTTTACAATGGCAGTTTTGAAAAATGATGGGAATTCCCCGGATGAGAGAGAGGTATTAATAACATCAGTTAGTGAAGGCAATACTGGCTCTAAGCACTCAAGCAGCAGTGATGTTGGAATTGGATCAAGTTCACATGACTTTGGTGCACTCTTCATTAGGATTGTACGTACAAAATCCATAAAGACAGGCTCAAATGCTGCTAATGGTTGCTGCTCAAATTCTGTATCCCAACTGTATGGTGACGACGAGTAAATTGAAATTGTGGTGTCAAGCTTATCTCTAATGGTTTGTACTTTGTCACGGAAGAAATTTGTCCGGAAGGTCGACTGGAGAGAAGGTAGTTGGAAGTGGTGTAGATTTGTTCTTTGACATTAGCTTGTTAGTAATCTCGAAGAGCTCTTTGCATCTGGAACTTTCCATGATCATAGTAGTATAGTGGGCTGATTTCGCTGCATGGACTATATTTGTGACATTCTTCTTAGCGGCTTCATAGATTTGCTTATGAATAGTGAGTCTGGTGGGAAACCAAAGCCTCTCAGCTTTACGGCAGACTTTTTTAGCACTGCGAAGCTAGTCCCTAACACTGCTTTGACATGGAGAACACTTTTGAATTGATACTCTGCACTTGGTAGCTGGGGCATTTTTGTCAAGCAATGAACGCATGCAGTTATCGAGTTGTTTTGCGGTAGGAGGTAAGCATGTTGTTAGGTTAGCTTGGATGTCGTGCATTAGTTTGGTTCTATTTATCATACAGAGATTTCTCTTAGTAGCAGATAAAGGTGGATGGGCTAGGGACTGATACATCAAGATGGCATATAATGCAGAGGTGATCTGATGCAAAGTCATGAAATACCAGTGATGACCGTAGAATATTATCATTAGGTCTATGAAGAATCCAGTCTAAAATGTGACCATGTTTATGGGTGGGTTAGTTAACTGATTGTTTGAGGTTGAAAACATTAATGGAATCTATGAGTTTTGATGTATTTGACTTTCCGGGACAGTCAAAGTGAAAGTTGAAATCTCCAAGGATAATCAGGTTGCCACCTATCGAATTTCCATAGTCCAAGAGATTCGGAAACTGCTCCAAAAAGAGAGTCAGCCAGCTTGTTTTTTCTACTAGGAGGAGGGCGGTATAGGCAGAAAAAATGGACTGACCTTTGCTCCAGTGTGAGTGTGGTTTGGACTAGTTCAAACGATGTGTGGTCGAAATAGAATGTTGTGGTGTGGTTAAGACATTTTATCATGGAGTTCTTTGTGATGACAGCAATTCCACCTACACGAGAATTACGGGGTAACGACTTGATGGAGTAACCAGTGGGTGTTAGATCCACACACTTGGGCTCATCGCCTCATACCACATTTTCTTCAGTTATAGTGATCGTGACCTTTAACATTTTGACCCCACTATCAACACGCCTTTGTGCCACCCGAAGTGTTTTTACAACGTTGTACAAATGTTGTGTTTAACTTTACATTACCTTGTTTCTTGTTTTTTTGCTTCTCTCTGGTACGCAGTTTTACTTTCGATGTTAAGCTTACAAAATATCCTTTTGAAGTCAATTGTCTCCACCATTTTCGGCCAATATTTACAATGCACCTCTGTTACACTCTCTTGGTTAGGTGACAGTACGTACTAAGGGAGAGAACTCAGGAATTGTAATTAGTGTCTCTAGTACAAGGCACTAAACTATCCTAGCGAACCACCAAGGTGTAGATATGTTTCAACTATTTTGAAGAGTCAAGAAATTAATGTTTCTAATGTGATACAGAGATACTTATTTGGCTGATTGTTCTATAATATCTTTTGATACAAAAGTGAACCATTCCGTGGGGCAGCACCATATTGAGACAAAAATGACGTCTACAGGTCAACATGTTCAATCTATGCATACAATACCAACTTTCTGACGTATTTATGTAAACGTTACCTGACTTGCATTAAATAATTATACGGATACACTGGGGTGGGGGGATTTGCAAGGAAGATTATTGAGGATGGGATGGGTATCGGTGATAATATGCTTTCGTTAACATTTGAATTGCGCATGCGCTTAGCTCAAAAGAGTAGATTTATGGTTCTTGACCAAGATATTTTTAAGATTCAAGAATAATAAAATTAAATAAATTACAAACGAAATTTAAATAACTTATATTAAGACAGATGTTTACATGCTGATATGAATTGATGGGGGAAACAAAGAAAAATGCACATTAAAACGTAATTCAATTTTGGTAATAACAGACATGAATGAGCCATACTATAGTTGGTGGTAAACAATCCAATATTAGCATTTGTTAGTATTTTCAGCGATAATTATGTACATGTGGTTTTTGTAAGTAATAAAAACAGCGCACATGAATAACATATCTCATCAACTATACAGTCTGTTTGCTAATTAATGACATGTGTATGCTAGGCCTGGAAGAATTTTTGTTAGTTGGGGTTAGGTATTGGTCATGGTGCGTAATTGAGGAATTCAAGCAAATTTCTATAGAATCATATGGAATATTCAGCCAAACGTGGAAAGATTTGCTCATTATTTTTACAAGCCATATCCATCTATATTCTGAATTGATTATTGTGAACATGGTCTTATTTCTGAAAAAAGTTGAAGGTTGAGAATGATAACAGCAAATCACAATAAGGTTAATTTTACAATAGATTTTTAAGCCAACCTCCTACATATTTTTTTACAAGAATCTAAAACTCATATGATAAACAAATAAACAAACAAATATAATAATTAAGAAACATGCAAACCAGTTGATGCTACACGATTTACAAATTACCAGATCTACAAGTACTGTTATTTAATCTGCACGTCAGATTTTCAGGAACGATGCACCAATAAATATCAAATTCTGAACTTTGATTATTAAATGAAATATTTTAAATCATTTTTGTTGAAATACGAGCAGGGTGCAAATATATGCATTGCTACTACAGCACGTCTTATTGTCACTAACTGACTTGATTATTTTGAGACAAGGATTACTATTCACAAGTCTAATGTAATATGCATGTTTGCTAAGAATTAAATATATGCCTTGCTACAGAGTATAAATATAAAATGCATGGAACCACACGTATCATACATTATTAGACTTTAAGACTTTACCTATATATATATATATATATATATATATATATATATATATATATATATATATATATATATATATATATATATATATATATATATATATATATTTTTATTCTGGGAACACAATCATTGGTCTAATCAAGGCCATATTCTGTGTACGTGATATAAACATGATCATGTGACCCCCTTCTGATTGGGGGAATTTCAAAACTAAGTCTTATGATACAATATAACCTTTGTTTTAGAGAGAGAGAGAGAGAGAGAGAGAGAGAGAGAGCTCAGGTTTCGGGCTTTTACACTTCGTATCAAGTTGTTTTCTTTGCTGTTGCCAGATTTTGATTTAATTATCTTCAGATCATTTGGATTTCAAAAGGATTAATTCATTATTCTCTGGAAATATTTGTAGAGTGCTCACACAGATTTTGGAAAGACATTGTTTACAAGTTTAATTTGGATTTCCAATACCGTAGTGCCATTATTTATATTTATACGAGGAACTGTTGATAAGCTCACTACTGACTACAACATACGTCATCGTCATCCATCTTGGACTTTCCATCAGGATTCGAACTTGAAATTATTAGAACATTTATTAATATGACTTTTGCAATTTAATTCGTGGATTATTCTTGGATTATTTTTGGATTTGATTCTTTTTTGGAGTATTTTCATAATGCTATGGACCTCGTTTAATAAGTTTATTAATACCCGGATTTGTTCCTCTGTAAAGTTTAATAAGTTTTGATAGCTCTTAATCAACTACACTAGCAACTCTATAACCTTCACCGCATGGAACGTGTTCTTGTACTTTTCTCGTTGATGATATACTAGGATCATTAGAACCGTCAAACACTGGCTGAAGAACAGATTTGAAATCTCATTAAATGATAAACGGTATTACTATTGTGTTATTAAAATCTGCGAACCGCAATATTTTTTCATTATCTTTTGGCAATTTGCCTTTTGTACATTAACGCAGTATGCGAGGTGTTTATGTAATAACTGTTGGGACTTACAACCATGCAAACACCTATAATAAAAATATTTAGTTTCCTTGTGTTTGTCGTACTGTCCTCCTAATAGGACATTCAAGTGTTTGATCCATAAGTGATGTCCTTTACAGAACAATAAGTATATTGTCTTCTGTGATGTATTATCGCTTATAAACCTAGGGTATATGACATGCAATTAAACACCATCTACACCAAATACCTTGATGCTGAAGTTGTTTTGTTTCTCAAATTTTGGTATTTGTTTTTCACAGGAAGGTAATTCCTCTAAAATTAAGTTTCTTAACTTATTCAGCGTACTTTGATGTTCTATCAGCAAAAACTCAGCTGAGTATACAGCCCACTGGAAACATCTAGTGTCATTGCTTTTACGTTGATGCAACACTTGTTTATGCGGATTGCACTTATAAGTATGAAGTAAAACTTCTTTTATTGCTTCAAACTGCCAACTTGAACTTGATGACTGAATTAACCAATTTTCTTCGAAATGTCCTGATCTATTTTGTTGTTGTTGATAACATCTTTAAATCTGTGCCTACTAGCATAAAAACAGATTTTGTTATAATATCAGAATCTGCTGGCGTTTCATCATCACCAGGAACAAATTCGGTTAAGAGAATACGACATTGCACAGCAGCGTTTAGTCCCCTATACTTGGTGTCTTTTACTTGTATTGTTGGTAGCAGTAGGAGGTGAGTTGCAGAAAATCCTTGTGATAGTACGTTATGATCATCAAACTGCCAGCTATTATCGAATTCTGCAAATGCTGTTTTTTTAAATTTGAATAAGCTTCTTCTTCCTTAATTACCCGATTATTTATCTAATTTAGTAGAACCTGTATGTGGTCCTGGAATATATTTGTTTTTTAACAACTAGGGATTTGTAATGTCACAGTATATTGAACGCCAGAGGAAAGCTTAGTCATCCGAGGACAACTGTGCGAGAGCAAGTTTGTTGAGCATCTACGATACGATATGTTTGGTGAAAATATGCTTGGTGCTGTGATAAACTATACTACTAGTAGTTCGATTGGTGTACAATATACAAGTAAAAGGTAAAGATGATACCGAGTACACCAAAATGCTAGTATATAATTTCATTTTGGACGTTATTTAACGATGAAATATCAGAAAGCTTTCGAGTTTATCATGTAAATGACAATGTTACTGATAAAATGTTGATAACTTTGATCTAAAAGAAAAATATCAGCCACATCCACCTTTTAATTTGTATGAGGCTTATGACATGGGATTAAACAGAAATTATAACAACAAAGGTTATAGGTAATATGATTAACACGGGATATTTGATGGTGAGTATTCGCGGAACTAAGATAGATTGGATCAGCTATAGTTCACACCCTTTTTTGATTAACAATTTAACAAAATCACTACAGGAACTACTTTTTGGGGTCAGAACATACTTATATATATATATATATATATATATATATATATATATATATATATATATATATATATATATATATATATATATATATATATATATATATATATATATATATATATATATATATATATATAAATTATACATTGATTAAGAACTTGTGGCTGTTTTCTTATTAATAATCCCTGTATGTTATCTTTGAAACTTGTTGTTTGTTATTCTGGAAATATCAGCTAATTTTTATCAATCTGATGTGGAACTAATTTTATGCGCAGGTACACATAGCACAGCAGAACATGCACGGTAAACAGCTGACATTACCGTAACAAATCTGCTAATTCACTGTGTCACAAACTTTAGGTAGCCAACGTATGTGAGCATAAAATAAAAAGAATGTTTGCTTGTGGGTGAAAAACTCTAGTATTTTCACTCGTGGCTTTGCCACTTGTGAAAATATTGAGTTTTTCATCCACTCGATGAAATATATCCGTTATTCCCTGGTTCCAAGCAAATATCCTCTATTTATTCATCCTTATGATATAATTTTATCAGCACAAGTAAACAAAATGAGCAATCACACAAAGTTTGGAACTACTATTGGAAATAGTAGCAATGAAGATACAACTATAACACCAGATGTTGATCTAACAAACCACGTTAAAAGATCTGGTGATACGACGATCCGAAATCTTAGCATGCAAGATAAAAAGATAATAAAATTAGAAACAGCAAATCTACCAACAAATGCTGATAATACGCCAGCTGTGAGTTATTCTAATATGCTGGCAGGAAATTCAGAAAAGCTGTCTTTATCGGGTGGAACTATGACAGGTTATACTGACATGAACAATCAAAGAAGATTAAACCTTCAAACACCATATCTATTTGATAAGGCTGATAATACACAGGCAGTTAGTTGTGGTCTTCTGGTAAGAGTTGTCTCTGACAAATTAACATTATCAGGTGGATCGATGACAGGAAACTTTAACATGAACAACAATAAGATCATAAATCTAGAAACATCTTATACGATATCAGCAACGCTCAAAATAGACTAGCTATTAGTTATGTTTAGATTGTAACAGCTGTAGTTGACAAATCATAATTCTGTAACTTGATTTACTAGTCCCTAAATTAACACACACATTTCTGCAGACATGTCTGCGTCTCCACTATAGGCCAGACCATTTTCGGAGTTTTAGTAATAGTTTCAGTCTCGAACATTTTTCAATTGTTTTGAAATAGTATTTCTCTATATATTTTTAGTCTTCGTGACGTGTGATGTGATGTGATTTTGATTTTTAACGTAGCTTTAACAATTTTTCAGTCATATCGCTACGATGTCTGCAATGTGGCAGTTTACAGTGATGTCTAGCACTGGGGCATCATGCCGCAGACATGTAGCATGATGTCCCACCCAGTCACATTATCCTGACACCACGCCGACCAGTCCTAACACTAACCTCTTAATGCTGAACGCCAAGCTAGGCAGCTGTTAGTACCATTTTTTAAGTCTCTGGTATGACTCGGCCGGGGATCGAACCCACGACCTCCCGCATCCGAGGCAGACGCTGTAACCACTAGACCACCGGAGCGGTAGTCTTCGTGACTGTTTCGGAATATTAGTACCACTTTTATTCAGGTCCGTTTTGCGTTATGATGCAATGGTTCTATTAGATAAAGCAATTTATGAAATACAATATATCCAAATTTACTGACGCTTCCAACATGATCTGGGGTATAGGTAATGCTTTTTATTATATATTTCATAATGAGATATAGAAATATATCCATGGGATAATAATGATATCGCCACAGTGGCATATCACGATGGAAACTAGAGTCTTTTTCAATTTCGGAAACATCTCTGTCTTTGTGTATCGTATTCAAATTTGTTTTTATAGATTTATGAATATTTCATTTTTTTCTTTTTCCTTCTGTTCATTCTATCTTTCGTCCCATTAGGATTAACATATTTCATTTGCCAAGAATGCACACCCTCTAGTATATATTTGTTTAATCTATAACGAAGTGCCATGAAAATGGCGAGAGAAAAAAACTCCAAAAACAAACAAAAAATAGGCTTCAAGTATTAGCGTTTTCAAGATTGTCTAAATGAATCCTGCAAGTTATCAATAACTAAACTAATATGAACTGATACTAGTATATATTATATAACGTATACAGTATGCCTTTTGCACTCTATGACAAAAACGGAACCACTGTTAGAAGCAAAAGAACCCTATTTATTCTGATGTATTAATACAACAGTTTAAGTATAGTTCCTATCTCTCAACACAATCATAATAACGCTTGAAAACGATGGAGATATCGGGCACTGATTGCAAATCACAATCTTCTGACGGTCGAAAATTAGGTGCAGAATCTGTTACCGAGCCAAACTGCAGTGTTGCTTGTTTTAAATAGCTGCTATAGATATTGTACTTTAGACTAATTCAGGCTGATTTTTTAGCACAAGGGAGTAGTCATTTTAGTTAGCAGTGTGCTTATATCATGTACAATTTCCAAAAGTACAATATACAAAGAAATATCATCCACATTACATTAATGTAGCATAGTGGTATGAAAATATTCTCCCCATTGTGCAGGTTTAATCTGCAAACAACTTCACCTTACATACATCACTATCTCAAAAGTACATAGTAACTGTGAACACCCCCAAATATAGACCTTGGAAATATTTTCGATTTGCTTCCTTGTGTAATGTGTATGTGAATTATTCGGTTAACCAATCTTCTAATTCAGAGAACTTTATCGACTCGTCGCGTTTAATGTATTCTCACTATTCATTGATATTTGTGTAAGGAAAAGTTCTTCCAGAGTCGAATCGCAATACATATGTCTTACATTCTGTTCTTGTTATTTATTTTAAATTATGGTTTCTAATTTTTGATCAAGATATTTGTTTTATTTGGAATTAAACAGCAACAAAAAGCGAACTAGCATATTTATTTGATAACATTATCTGAAAGAAATGCTTGTTATTTTCAAGCTGTGATTGACCCAAAATATTATCACAGATAGTTGTCTCGGGTAACTGAGTATACTTAAATAATACCTGCTAAAGAAAGCCCCCGGTTTGTATGTTGTTATTGTAAATATAGAGTTGAGATTAATGACCATTATATGACCCAGCTTGTATTTAATCTGCATGTGTGTAAACATAAAGAAATATTTTACCTACTACAGCTGTATTGACTTGGCTTACATATGAATACCCCAAAAGTAAAATGAATTTTAAAGGAAAGAGTGACGGGCAGGAATCGAATTTTTTCGTTACGCTCTTGTCCCTACAGTGATGGTAGGACTTAATAACCTCTAATTACTACAAAATACTCTATAACATAAGTGCTGGTGGCAAATATTTTGTTATTTATTTACTTTAGCATGTGGTTTAAAACCTCACAAGGGAGAAAGGCGGAAAAAAGACTTTGAACGGGCCTTGGGTTAAGCATTGTTATTAATTTTTTATTCTCTCATTTGTGTGTTTCTGTGTGTTTAAGGAAGTGTGGTCAATTTTTTTGTGTGGGTAGATGGAGAAGAAAGGTTATTTGTAGCTTCTGGCTATATTCAGGACATATAGCAACTATAAGTAGTGAAGTGGGGCACTTTGGAGACAATGGGAATTAGCATTAAAAACCACCCTGGGTCACTTTAGCGACAATGGAAAATTTAACATTACGAAAATCCCTGGGTCACTTTAGCGACAATGGGAAATTAAGATGGGAATATATTTTGGGTCTGTTAAGCGACAAGGGGAAATTGAACATGGGAATAAATCGCGGGTCTGTTGAGCGACAAGGGAAATTGAACATGGGAGAATAAAAGCAATTCTAGGGACAAGGGGAAATTGAACATGGGATTTTTTTGTTTTTTTTTAGAAAATAAAAAAAATATAAAAAAGGGGTAGCCAATTGAAAGTCTATCTCTTTTCGAGAGATGTGGGCGGCCCTGAAAAGGGCCTTTGGTTTTCTTCTTCTTCTAATTTCTTCTATTTCTCCACCAGCTTCTTATTTTCTGTCCTACACTTTTTCTCTTCTTTTCTTTCTTTTCTTCCTCCTTTTTCTTCTTTTTCTCTTCTTTCTGCTTCTCCTCCTCTTCTTTCTTCCTCTTCTCATTTTCTTCTTCTTTTTCAATTTTTTCGTTCCATGCTCTCACATTTATCCTTTCCTCTTCATCCTCCTTCTTCTCCTTTACTTCTTTCAACAGATCACTGATGATGTCCTTTAGTTTTCGTAAGTTGTTAATCTCCATCTTCACTCGATGTGGACTATAAGAATAGTGATCCTCGTTTAGGTTAACCAACATTTGCTCCATCATGCCCAAATTGTCCAGGACGTCTTGCAATTTTTTCATTTTATCAAGGTGGTTTGAAGCCATCTTTTTTATTCTTTGTAGAATGGTGTGAATGACGAACGTTGTGGGTTCTTATACGAAAAGCGCGGACGTGAAGGAAAACATCCCCTAAGACCAAAAATTTATATTACCTAGATCATGACCAAACAACGCGCGGATGTGAAGGAAAACATCCCCTACTTTTCTCATCTCATATTATCTACTATCCACATACGCGAAGAAGCAATAAACAAACCTCAAATCTACTATCCACACACGCAAAGCATTAAAATGAAACCCAAATATACTATCCACACAAACCAACTTAAGCTCTTACAAAACCCAATAATCTACTATCCACACAAACATACGTGAGCGCTTACAAACACAGACACATACACTCACACTAGGAAAAAAAGAGTCAGTGTATATATTCACACTACTCTACATACACACATTGGCAAATCAATTACTATATCTTTACTAAAGGTTTGGGTAGCACTGAAAGGGCTGTTTGTTTTTGAACTCCAGTGACACCTGGTTAATGATGGCACCTACCAGGCCTGGCACCACACACACATCTTATTCCCCAGTCTCCTTTTACTTTTTTTCTTGAGAGCGCAGAGGGAGGATGATTGGCTTCAGCACCCCAATCCTCTGTCTCTGGTATCTTGTAAGCCTTCCTCTCTCCTATTTTCTTTTCCTCCTCTTCCCTCTGTCTTCTCTCCCCCTCTTCCTTCTTTATTCTTCTCTCTTCTACTATGGCCTCCGCTGCCAGTTCATTTAACAGGCGCCTGACATATTCCAGATGTATCTGGAGTTCAGTAAGTTTGCTTGTTCTGGTATTCATTGTCTTGTTAACGAATGAACAGGGTAGCTAGACTGCCAAGCGATTTTCAATTTATAGTTAAAGCGCGGACGTGAAGGAAAACATCCCCTTAAAACAAAAGTTATATTACCTAGATCATGACCAAACAACGCGCGGACCTAAAAGAAACACTCACTTTTTATACTACCCATTACTAATTTAAAAATTTTCATTTTAAAAAAATCATATACTATCCACATACGCAAAGCAATCAAATCCCAAATCTACTCTCCCTACACGTCAAACAGCAAAACCCACCCCCACCCCCCAAAAAAACATTATCATTATCCACACAAAGTACTTGATCTCTTACAATCACAAACACATACACTCGCACCACAAAAGAGTCAGTGTTTATATTCACACTACTCTATATACACACATTGGCAAATTGATTACTATTTCTTTTCTAGAGGTATGGGTAGCCCTGAAAAGGGTTGTTTTTTTTTGTTTGCTATGGCGATCTTTTAGTTTCTAAGAATGCGACGTCCACTGACGATAGACTTTCTGACGATAGGTCTGCTTCTTCGGAAAGAGAAGAAGAACTCTTTGGTGTCGATACGACAATCGACAAAGCCTCTGTCAGGTTCAGGTTGCTGATGCTGCTACTGTTGTTGTTGATGTTCCTGCTCTCTCTGCTGTTTCTGTTTAGGAATCGAAATATTCCACACATCCTTCTTGAGGAAAGTAGACGGCTACCCAGTGGGTTCCTGGGAGATGACTGTCGTCCGTGTTGATCACATAAGCTTGATGGTCTTGAGGTTTGCGATGAGAGAGTTCATCTTTAGCACAGACGACAGGATTCCAAGAAGCAGTACACGAACTGTGGTTCAAAAGGTAATAAAGTTCCCAGGTATCCATTGATTTGTGTGTGTTTTTTCTTTACAGGTAATGATAAGTCATCAATTCGATCCTGACTTTTTGCTTGAAAATGTCTGACAAGTAAAAGGCGTTTAGATCCGACTTCTTACTGGTCCAAGAGAGATTCTATGCGACGGCACCCCAGAGACGTTAATGGAGGAGAAGAATGTTTATCCAAGCCTTTATACCACTCGTTCAACACGAATTCTATCTCGATGTGATCCCAAGCTTTGTCCAGATATTCGTCCATTTTTTCTTCTTGACTCAACATCAGACATTTGTCATGTTGAATTTGACTGGGATGATCGTTGTGACATCCATAGCACTCTCCCTTGATCAGTTCTTTCATTATATCTGCCAGGACTGTAGCAAAACAGGAGACTAAATGGGCTTCTTGTTCTGGCCATCTTGACTTCATCATGATAACTTCTTCGTCTTGGGATTCTTCTTTTTCTTCCACGGTCTCCTCACATTCCATCTTCAAAGTTTCTCCGCTAGGTAAAGAGGGATAACAGTCTTCCATAGCTTCTAATAATCTAGAATGACTTCTCTCAAACTGTTGATTTCTATGGTATTGTGAAATTCTGCATACAGGATGACGTTCACTGTGTTCTCTGGGGGTAGTGCACCCGCAAACTGAATTTCCTCACAAATCTGGCCGGATTTTATAGGGTGGAAATGTCCCTCGTCGCTGCCTTGGTCTGGAGTGAAATCAAAAGCCCACAATGCATAGCCTCCTGCGTAATCGTCGTACGTAATGCCATGACTGGTGTTGGTTCCTAACTGTCCGGTAGCTTCGTACAGGGACAAGTACGATCTCAAATAATTCTTCGCGGCACCAAAGTTAGGCTCAAAGGGTCGGGTACACAAGGTCTTGCCATCGCGACTGACTTCAATCTTGGACACATTGTAATGTTGAAACTCAAAAGGATTTTCATGGTAGGCTCCGTTGAAGGCTGAATTCTTGACGATACCAAGGATTAAACGTTTGGGTAACTGTCCTTGGAACAGATGATCTTCGATCATGGATCGCAGTCCAACAGGAATAGTGAACGTTTTCACTTCCACTCTTCGTATCGGATACTTGGCGGTCGTTCTGCTCAACGTCTGACTGACGTCGTTTCCCACTTTAGGTAACACTTCCACACGACACACGTAGAGTCTGGCTTCTTCGATTTTGGTTTTGTAAGTGGAACCATCAGCAGCCATCAAATGGAAAGCGGCACTGCTGAGATTCAGTCTCAAGCGGATACCCACCCCGTTCAGCAAATACTTTTCTTGCAAACAAATGTTTAGATGCAAGCGAGCCATCAGTTCTAAACTACGACTTAGATGAAATTTCGTTCGTCGTTCTACAAATCCAGTTGTATTTTGAGCATCCCCAGCAACTGAACTTAGTCGCTTTGTCAGGTTTCCATGCCACGCAAGCATCCAGATGAGTGTTCTTGGCTTCTTTTCCGTACGTCAAGAGATTTTCCAGGTACACTCGGTAAGGGTAAGTATCCATGCTGCTGCTGACCAGTTTGTTATTCAAGTACAGGTCCACTTCGCTAAACAAGGAATGCATGAAATTGTTGACGGGAGCTACTACATCATCATTGTCTATGTTAGCGTTGGGTGGTTCGATCACTTTCACTTTCAAGTACAAGTAACTGCTATTCAGATCGATGTAATCTTCTGGCTGTCCTTTGATTTCAAACTCGATGGGAGCGGAATCCGTCAAAGAGGAGACGGGATGGAATTCCACCCACTGGGATTCTTGCATGGTCATCATGGTGGGGGGCATGGCAAACAGATCCAGTTCCGACTTGGAACAGGCGCAAGACTCTCGGTGCATCATTTTTTTCTGTTTTTCAATAATCGAAAACGTCTAAGTCCCGAACGGTTCTTCTTTTCTTTGTCTTTCTAGCTTTAGACGTGTGAAGTCTGGTGAAAGGGTGTTTTCTGCGTCGTCTCTTTCTGCCTTGTCCTTGCTGAATGCCTGACTCGGTAGCGTGCAGGCCATTTATAGGCGTTTCTCGTCGGCTCAAAAGGTCTTTACCCGTTTGTAGCAAGACATTTTTGCCTGCCCTCAAGAAGGCTTCTTTGGGGTTTTGTTTGTCGATGATGACATTTTGGAGAAATTCTTTGCCTTGCGTCAATGCGGCAACTTTCAAGGCCTGCAATCCGCATGTCACCATCGGTTTCAACACCGGAGCCACCGAACGAAAGGCCGATATTAATATATCTCCTAAACCGTGTCCTCGCTGTCGAACAACTCCTCGGTACACTGGATACATGACTTACGAGTCGTGAGAAAACCTTTTTCGAAAATGGAGTTTCACTGTGACTTTTCCTTTGGTGAATGGAATATTTTGTCCCAGATCTCCTTTTATAGCAATGTTGACCGTGTCCAAATAAGACTTACTGACAGGCAAATAGTGAGGATGTACAAATTCGCGGTGAACGTGGTAAGTGTTTCCACCTTCCTCGTCAGCGTTCGTGACAGAATCCACTTTGAAAGGAATGACACGCAGTAACGGCAAAGAGGTGTGTCCCACCACGTTATACTCCACCACATCGGAGTACACAAAGATCAAATTCAGTCCTTGGTTCAGTTCTACTGGGGAACGAAATAGCTTGGCAAAAGAATCGTTTTCGGAAATGACTGGCAATTCGTTTTTCTTGAGCATGACCATCCTCATGTCCATTTCTCCGCCCAACGTGTCAGACAATTCAGGACGAAATAAAATGGATATGATTTTACCCCCCTTAGGAAATTTCATAAAGAAGCGACGAGCTACTTTGTGGTATTCCATGGTGATACTTTCTTTGACACTCTCCAAAGCTTTCATAAACACGACATTAAACCTGGAGGCTATGGTGCCCACCAAATGTTGACCACTAAAGTAATAGCCTGCGGGAATGGACAAGTGGTAGCTGGTGTACTTTTGATTTTCTGTGCCAGGGGTTTTTATGTTATATTTGCCATAGGTATCCAAGTACTGTTGCAACTGTTCGTCATGAACTTCCACATCAAAAAATTTTTGATTGGGAAGGACATTGAGGACTTGGGTTGGGTGAATGATTTCTACTAAAGCCACTTCCCAATGGGCTTCGTGATCTAATTGGATGGCCTGAGGTAATTTGGCCGTGTAACAGCACAACGTGTTCTTGGGAAACACCTCCATAGAACTGTCACTGGGTAAGGTTAAGTAAAATTGGCTGTTATTGTTCATAATTCCAGAGTTATGTGGCTGTCCGAGGGGTTACTGGACGTCAGAGGCGTGTCTCCGTCCAAAATGGGGTTGTTGTTGTTCTTGGAGTGCTGACTGACACTGGCACTGGACACAAGGAGGGATTGGGAAGCAGGTAACCGATGCAACTGCTCAATAAAATGGTCCACAATTGTTTGTCTCCTTGTTGCAAACTCAAATTGGCGATGGCTGCCCCGATGACACAATACACCATGAAGATTTGTCAGAATAAGACGATTTGTGTTTTAGGCACACGTTCTCCACACCACACCCACAAGGGTTGTTTTTGTAAATCTTGCAGAGAAGAACTAGGTGAAGGAGTGGTAGCAGCAGTAGCTGCTTCTGTGTGAAAGGGCATGATGGTCACTTCTTTTTATAGTCGATGACTTGCGAAGCGTCGATCCAAGAATCAGAACTGGGTGGATGTCCTTTCCAACGTACTTTGACTTCTTTGACACGTCGTTTGCCCACTTTACGGGTTCTGATTTCGAGAATGCTTTCGATGTCGTACACGTCGTCTTCTTTTTTGGTGACACGTTGTAACTCGGGCAAATAAAACGTTCCTTTGAGCACTTCTCCGTTCATGTCTTCCAATTTATAGACGGCAGGATGACGGCCATGCACTCGTCCAGTGACACGAAATAATTCGGTAGTCCAGTTAGGTAAGTAACCTTTGTCGAAAGTGCGTTTGGTTTTGCCAATGCGTACCCAATCTCCTACCGCCAACACTCCACTTTTCTTGGGGGCAGCACTCGTCGGGGACGTAACAAACAGGCGCTCAAACACCAACACTTCATTGTCGGGAGTCACCTCTTGCGGGGCACGTCCAATGCTTCGATGGTAAGATTGGTTGTACGCTTGCACCAGGTACGGTTAGATGTCGATGTACTTCAGAGTGTGGTGATGCGTAAAATATTTCCACATGCGTTCTTTCAAAGTGCGTTGAAAACGCTCCACGATGCTGACTTTGGTTTCGGGATTCTCGGTGGTAAAAAAATTAATGTCACGTTTCTTTAATTCTGTTTGGAACGCTTGGTTCAGAAATTCGGTGCCTTTGTCCGTTTGCCATCGAAGAGGGTGACGACTGCTTTGTTTCAACACTCGTTGCAGGGCTCGCACTAACTCACTGCTCGATTTGGAAGTCAAGGGTACGACCCAGGCAAATTTGGAAAAGACGTCAATGACACAAAACAAATATTTGTAGCCACGATTTTAGCTGGCCAAATGAGAGACATCGGCTAAATCGGCTTGCCATTGATGATCGATGCCTTCCACTCGGGTGCGACTTCTGGCAAACTTGCGTCGAATGGGTTTGTGTAAAGTGTAGGTAGCTTGTTCTTGTAACCATCGTTGCACTTGAGGTAAACGGAGACTTTTCAGTCGCGTTTTGACAGCACGATACAATTTTTGAACTCCTGCGTAACCTGCAGGATGGGAGGGATCGTAGTAAATGCTGGCTAACACTTTTTCCATTTTTTGTTTGTTTGTTTGTTTGTTAATAAGACACCCACTCTTGGAGTATGATACTCTTTTTCTCTTGGGGTATTTTCTTGGATTGCAATGCTCTGCGTGTGCGACCGCAATAGGTGTCGAGGAGGAGGATGTCTGAACAGGGGATATAGGTTCTTGTTTCACTTCTGTCTTCACCTTCTTTTTCTCTCCTGATGAAGAAGGAGTGGTCATCATCTTTTTAATCCATCCAATTCTGGAGGTAGGTGGTGTTGTTAACTTGCTTACTTTTTCTGGAGGAGTTTGAAACCCTTCTTCTTCTTCTCCTTTTTCTGTCTTGGTCACTGGTGGTGGTTGTAGAGGTGATGGTGCTCGACTTTTCATCAAGGTCTTAAAATCTTTCAGAGTAGGAAGAGCTGTTTCGTCTGAGGCTTTCTGGTGAAAGAGTTGCAGTCGTTGCAAGAGTTGACCGTACTTTTGCGATTTTTCTGTTTCGGACAAATCTTGGCGATCCATCAAGGACTGCAATTCGTGTTGTTACTGGGACATCTCGCTCAAATTGGGATTGGGAGGTAAATGCGGGGTGCGTTGTTCTTGCCAACGATGGTATTCCATCCATCGTTTGTAAGGCACTAAAGCTAGTTTTCGTCCTTCCATGGGGTTGTCAGGGGTCGATTCTGAGATCTTGGGACTTCAGAGGTCCCTTTTATCTTGCTCCCACCAGTCCTCCCAACATGGTTCCCAAGACTCCTTTCAGCAATGGGCCTAGCAAGAGGGGTAAAATTCCTCCACGTTGGACCAACATCTTCTTCTTTTGATGAATGGGGATTTTCTTTTGAACCATTTGGCGAAGAACGTGACGATGTTTGCCTAAGCATTGTTTCTGGTGTTTGGACAAAGGGATCGTGCCTTTCAAGACGTTCAAACAACATTCGCAACGGTATCGATGACCTCTTTGGAGGCTGATTGAATGAGATTTTCTCGTAGGGGTGGAGAAGCTTTGGACAGGACAGATGACATGTCCCCATGTTTGACTAAACGGGGAGGCAGTCCTTTCCTTTTCTTTCCTTGGGTTTTAGAAGCGGGATGTTTTTTGGAGGGTGACATCTTTGAGTCTTCAGCACCAAAAAACACTGATACCCTACTTGGTCACAGGCCTTTTTTATACTGGAACGCGTCGCCACTGATTGTCCTTACGTCGTATCAACTTCAGGACAGGCATGACACATCTTGCAGGGGTACGCAACGGACAAAATCGAGCCAGTTCTTGCTTGGACAAATCTAGTAAACTTTGTAACATGCCCGATTTCTCTTGGACTTTGATTTTGGGAGAAGGTACTTTGTGAGCAGCAGCCACTGCCACTAAATTGGAGGGTCCTGCCACTGGGGAAGTTCTTGGGGTTATCAACGGAGAAGTTCTTGGTGGATCAACGTCTCCAAGTACTCTTCAGTTCTTGGTGTCATCAACGGAGAAGTGAATGAACCTGAGGCTACCGGAGACGCGGTCACCGCCGTTGCAGGCCGTGGTTTGCGAGTGTAAGGTTGTATCGTGGCCGAAGTGCCTCTCTTGCGACTAGTTTTCTTCTGTGGACTTTTCTTTATCTGGGGACTTTTTCTCTGTTTCTTTTTCTGGGGGCTTTTCTTTTTCCGGGGTGGTGTCTGGTAAGAGGAGGGTCCCACCACTGGAGAAGTTCTTGGAGACACGGGTCTCCTTGGGGACTTGGTCTTGGCAACGTGGCTCTTTTTCTTCTTGGAGCTTCGTTTGACTTTTTTCTTGGGGAGAAGTTTGGGAGCTTTAGGATCCCATCTTAAGAGAGAGCGAATGATGACCCCTCTTAGAGTACCGCTCCCTCCAGGTTTCAAAATGATTTGTTTTTTGGTTTGAGTGTCGATGCGAGGATCGGCCAGTTGGGTCAAAGCGACTTTGTTTCGATCAAAAAAGCGTTTGGTTTGATGAGGAATCTGAATGATCCCTTGTAGTAATTGACGTGCTGTCACCGTGAACCATCGTAAGACTTCTTTGAGACTATCTTCTAAGACACGAGCTCGTATTTGTGGATTTGTTTCTCGACTGATGCCATACAAGGCACAAATCAATTTGACGGGAAGATGCGGCTGAAGGGACGTCATGTTCAAACTGTGTGAGACAGACGAAAAGTGTCTGAGGTATTTATAGATTTTTTTTGGAGTGAAGTTAAGTCGAGGACGGAGACGTGTACAGGACAGGCCCTCCGTCTTGACACCAGTAGTGAAACAAGTGGGTACGAAATCGCAAATCATCGGGGGTCGTAGGTTTCAAATCGACGAGTAAATAGGCGTGTGGAGTTTGAGTGGCATCGTCGTACGCCTTTGTCAGCCAAGGCGTTCCTAACTGTTTGGCTAAGACTTGCACTTGCGATTTATCTCGAGGGCTTTTAAACAAGACCACGTAATGTGCATTGAGACTGATGGTGCGATGCGCTTTACTTTGTTGAAACAAATTTTGGGTGATGTAAACGACACTGGCATTATGGTGATGCCCTTTGCGCGTGAACCACAGTTTAATTTCTTCTTCGTCTTCTCCTAACATGTCGTCGAAAATGACCAAATGGGTTTGACGTGAGTCAGAGACGATGCCATCGTCTTCTTTAGGAATGCCTTCCACAAACACGATGGAATCGCCTTGACTTTCTCGTAAGAGGCTGTCCGCCGATTGCCACTCTTTGTAACACCACACGATGCGTTGAGGTCGACGATCGATCAAATGATGTTTATGTTCGATCAAACGTTTGACAAATTCGGTTTTGCCTGAACCGCTAGGTCCAGCAATGAGCATGTTAAAGGGATGGCGAAGATACAAAGCCTCCCAACTGGCACGATCTAAGTGTTCGTCGATGACTTTGACAGTGGTGGAAGAGGGAGCAGAGACAGCAGAAGTAGCCATAGTGTTATGAATGTCACTTGTGATACGAAAACAGACAAGACAAGAGTTTATATACTTTTATAGGACACGTTTATTGAATGTTTTAAACATGAACACGAAAGACAAAAATACATAAAAGCCAAAGGCTTAAGTACAACTATAAAAGGCACATGATAACCATCAAAGTGGAATAAAAACAAGTATCTGTACAACATGTTTTGGGTAATGTTCTGACCAGTTCTATAGGGGGTAAGTTCACACAAGTGTCCTCCCGAAAGGGTCTTTCAGGCATGTCCACGACAGTCCTGTCCTGGGTGACGGGTTCTTCTTCTGGCACCGTCACTAACACAGGTTGAAAAGTAACTTTTTTCCTTGAACAACTCTCGTGCATACTGGGCCACTTCTTGGGTCCAAGCCTCAAAACCCCCATTTTGCCAGTCACGGACATCTGTCCAATGGGGGTGTAAGTCATAAGCTACACACACATCGTCATACACGTCTTGGGTAGCTAAAAGTTGACGAATCTTTTATTCCCGTAGAGGTCGAGAAGTATCCAGATGAAAACGCAAGGCTTTGAGCAAAATGAGTCTTTCGTGACCATTTAAAGGCACCACTTTCATGTTGAATTGGGTTGTAAGTACTGTTCGTAAAGAGTCCACAAGGAATCGGCTGGTAAACGAAATCCCAGAAAACAAGTCACTAAGACACACACCACTTGTCGACCCAAATTGATTGGATACAGTTCTTGTAATTATTGATTGTAATGATCCACGGTTTGAATATGGTCATTGAATTCCTTCCACGGAATCTGTTCAATCACATGTGATAAAATTCGTGGCATGGCAGCCTGTTTTTGTACTCTCTTTGTTTTGGAAACAATACACGTACTTTCTGCATAGAGATCTTCGTTCTCCAGTGGGGAATCTAAATGCTCCAAACTGTAACCTAAACTTCAAACTTAGATTAGAAGTTTCCTCTTCCGCTAAGTAGATTCCACGTAAAATATGTTGGTAATCCTTTAACTTGTCTTCCTCAATGCGTTGGACTAGGTGAATCTCGAAGTAACCAAAATTATCAACACGTGGATCATCGGTGGCTTCGAAGTATTGAACAAGGTCTGACCATTGAAACAATTTCTGACGAATCAGTTCTCTTATACCATTCAGGTACCAGTGGTTAAAGATCTGGTGACGTAACGGATGCAACTGTTCTTTACGTTTGACTTGTATTTTGACAAGCTCTCGGTAAATGCGTTCTCTCAACTCCACAGGCAAAGCACGAATGTTCTCTTGTAAAGTATCCATGAATAGGTCATACTAAATTCTCTTTCTGACACAAGAAATGTACCATTTGCACAGACATGGTTTTACTTCAGTGTCGAATTTAAATCGTTTAATCACTAATTTACACATTACAATTCGTTCAAAAGTTTCCTCTTTCACTAAGTTGACATTGTGTAAAAGATGTTGGTAATTCGTTAACTATTCCTCTGGAATTCGATGCAGTAAGTTTACAATGTAGTAGATAGAATCATCAATAGCAAACCAATCCTTTTTAAAACCAGGGGGTCGTTGATCAATGTCTGTCCAATGGAACACTTTCAACTGAATCAGTCCTTGTATAGCATTCAGGTACAAGTGGTTCAAACACCGGTGACGTAACGGATGCGACTGTTCTTTACGTTTCACTTGTATTTTGACCAGTTCTCGGTAAATGCGTTCTCTCAACTCCACAGGCAAAGCACGAATGTTCTCTTGTAAAGTATCCATGAATAGGTCAGTCAATACAATTCACAATCTTCTCCTAGAGCAAAAGTAATCCACATAGTGAGAAATTTCTGACCACTGCCATTCAGGGTAACGTTCAAGAATCTCATTGAACTCTTTTGATGTAACCGGTTTAGAGTAATATAATAGGATGAATGCACCCTTGACCCAGAGAAATCTAACACATTGATTGACTTTTTTCACTTTCCTCTTGTGAATTTCTCGGCACAAAAGTTCTACAGTCACCCATTGAGATTTCACTCTGGCAAGTCCCTGCCAAACTTCCTTGTAAATCTTCTCTTGCAGTTCTTTAGGTAATGATTCAATATCGTTTTTGAAATGGAGTTTAAATACTGGTCTCTGTGATGTCCAACATTTGACTCCTAGCCAATCTGGTTTCTTCTTCGTCAACGACATGGCAAGTTACTTCAACGTCTCGGTCCCACTAAGGGTAAGTAATGACAATTCGGTGACCATCGAGCATGTTCTAGGTAGGCCGAATCTTGTGGTTCCCAGTGGTGAAGTGACACACCGCAACTGAAGCACTTGACTTTATCCCCTTCGCCCAAGTAGAAAAATCCGGCTCTGGCTAATTCTTCGGGGGTCGGTCCTCCCAGATACTTAAGCCATTTTCCTTTGAACGATTGAAGACGATTTTCAAAGTCGCAGTATTCCGACAAACGCACAGGAAACGAATATTCGTCTTTCACAGGTTCGTTTCGATGAGGGTTGGGTGACATGGACATGAGTTTGCTCAGGGCTGGATGACATCAGTAGGGGGGTAGACGTGAAGGTGAACATCCATTTTAAAACGAAACCCAGTAAAGTGTCCAAGAGGACGAGCGGCATCGCTTTCGCATCCCTCAGGTTTGACACGCACAGCATCACTTTCCATGATAGGGGTAGTGAGAACAAAGTTCCCATGATGCTTTACGGCATCGCTAAGGTCACAACGTACAGCATCGTTCCCATCGCAAGGCTCACAATCGCATTCCACTTCAGAAGCCCCAAACTTGAATTGTGCCTGTCTGAACTTGTTTTGTGTTTCTCTGAAAGTATTCATCTTGTTCGCTTGGTCTTGGTAGTCACAATGAACTATTGATCTTGCCTAGGGTTCCTTTTTATATACAGACCAATACCGACTTGTCCATACGGTAAGGTGAAATGATTGGGAAGTCGCACTCGCTTCTGGTACACGATTTGATAGACTTTTTCCAAGGGTCGACTGACGATGTGGTGAGTGGGTAAACGTACAATCTTGTTGGGTTGGTGAGTGGTCACTTTAAAGTGTTCATCTTCTCCAGATTGCAAGGCTTCTTTCAATACCCCAAGGTTCACCACTCGACTGGTACGATAATTCAGAGTCGATTCTTTCACTTTACACTTCGTGTGCACTTCTCCTTGTTTGTCCCGGTATTCGTAGCCGTAATTTTTTGGACCACCTCTGACGAAACTTAGAATCTTGTCGTCGGGGTGCTCGTCTGTCCAGGCTCCTAAACGGTCTCCTTCGATGTCAGGGTGATGTTGACTCGGGTGATGGATGTAAATGCAGCTGTCCGTGTCAAAGTACAGAACACGTTCCCCTAACAGTTCTAAAGTTTCGTACAATTTTAAGCGAGCATGAGCTGTCACGTAAGCCGCAATGATGACATTTCCAAAGAGGTCGTCTTGTACAAAGTCCAGATCTTCTTCGTAATTCACTAAGACCAAATCCTCGCGAACGACGTCCACGTGTTTCATGAATTTGGTTTTGTCGTGAATCATCTGGAAGTAGCGGGAAGGTTCGGTCAAATATTCCGTCTTGGGTAAACACGGTCGTTGTGCCATTTTACCCCACAAGCAATTTAACATCACTTTGGCAAACGATCGCCTGCCTTCGTTTTTCTAGATGTGATCTAAAGTGATGCCTTCTTGTGCCCAGTATTTCTCTTTGAATGTCTTTTGGTCTTCGGGAGTGTGACACCAGGAAGGATAGCCAGTGGCTTCTTGCTTCAGTTTCAAAAAGGCATCCAAGTAGTCTGCGAAAATGCCTTTCTGAGTGGAGTAACCCTTGTGGTATTGTTCTGTCTTGGGAAAGTGACAAATTTCGTATACTTCTAACAGTTGGTATCCCATGTCCAGAGCTTTGAACAATTCTACGCTGACCCACGTCCCCGTCAAGGCCCGTTCTTCCTGGGAGTGATGACAAGGTTGATCTTGGTTGCATGTTTCGGCTCAAGTACGGCACAAAGGAAACATCACTTTGCCGTGGCAATGGTGAGGTAAGACGGGATGGTATAGGTTCGTGGGAGGCAAAACTTTGCACTTGATCAAGGCTTCATATTGTCGAATGTTTTTCAGGTCGATGTGTTCCGTGAACAATTGTGGATGCCCTGCAGGAAAGCGACAATATTTGCACACGTAAGGATACAGCGAACACACGTACAAGTATTTGATTTCTTCTCCTTTCTCTTCGTCAGCTTGGTACAGCAAACAGGTGGCATTGGTCCTTCCTCCGTACAAACTATCCCTCGGGTTCAGGGGGTCCATGAACTGGTAACTTTCCACGAGGCGTTTAAACTCGGGATCGGTTTTCAAACGGTGATCGTACTCGTGTTCCCACATTTCCACCACTTGGTATCCTTCCTGTTCTAACTTCAGGCGTCGCTGACAAGTGGCCTGGTACAAGTCTTCCATGGTTCGTTGTAAAAACTGATTTTTAGTGCCGCGGTCAGAGTAACAGACGGGACATCCGTGAAATAAGCAACCGTTAAACTCGTACACGATCTTGGGGTTTTCTAAGTCCCAGCCATCGACCGAATGCGTTCCGATGATCTTTTCGCCCTCTCCGTTGTGGACATGCTGAATCCACTTGTCTTCCTTGTCGCACAAGTAATGTAACCAGCGTAGGGCTTTGACCGAGTATTGACGTTTGACACAGTTGGTTGTTTGAGGACTCATGACAGCAACGGTGTTTTCAGGCATGAATCGTTGGCGGTACACTAAGTAACACGCTTTGGCAATGGTGCAAGCTTCTTTCAAAGGATCGACCCCTCCGTGTTCCATGAACAGTTCTCGAAATTTTCCTCAGCAACGTCGTAAAATGTCCACGTCGGAACGACAATACTTTAACATTTCTTCCTGAAAGTCGAAAGGGTCGGAGGCGTGAGCCTGGTACCAAGCGTAGAAATCTTCTCGTCGTTCGGTATGCATGTTGTCGGGGTCGTAATAATGAGCCTCAGGTAAATGGGGTAGAACGGCGTGTTGATTGGCTTCCGTATTGAAAAAGTGTGGAATGTACCCTTTAGCCATTTCTGTCATTCCAAACGTTTTAGGCATTCGACTCAAAGGCATGGCCAAGTAACTCATCGAATCTTTAAACTGTACTTGTCCCACTTGCATGAAAATGATTTTAGCTCCGTTCAAAGTGACTTTAGGACGCTCGATGCCATGTTCCGTATAGTATCTGAGAAGAAACTGTCCATCGTATCCGGAGAAATTGTGAGCCATCACCGTGGCATGACGATGACAATCTCCGTAACATTCGATGTCCTCTTGGCTCCACGTCTTGTCGATGGGGTGTAAGACCCATTGTGCGAAATCGGCTAGCGTGTTCGGCCCTCGAAAGATTTTTTCACGCCCTCCAGGAATTTTACTTCAGCGAGGGCAATGACTGAAGATAGGTTCTTAAATGCACTTCTCGCACGCTCGATGAGCCACGCAGAAATTAGGAATGTGAATACCGGTCTCTTGCATGCATTCGAAATCGAAAAAGATGAAATTGCCTTTCTTCTTGTGTCCATCCTCTTTCTCTGGTTGGGATTGGTATTTTTGCACGTAGCATTGGTGTTCCAAGTCCACGATGTGGTGACAAATGTGACATTTTTTCTATCCTGAACATACGTGTGCTTTGGCATTATTGGTACGTATGCCTTGTCCACAGGTAGGGCACAATCTCAGCAGTTGACAAGCACATTTCTGCTGTGAACCTTGCATCTTCAAATGTTGTTGGTAACAGGCAGGGCTGACAAACATGCGCAGACAAGCAGAACAATGCACTGGTTCTTGCCCTTCGTTCAGACAGGGTGGAGAGGGCAAACATCCTGAGCATTTCGATCCACAATGTTTGTGTTGTTCTCGATTGTTATAGCCATAGTCACATTTCTCACAATAATAAACATATCCCAGGAATCCAGTGATACTGGTAATGGTATCGAAATGTTCATCGTGATGATAAAGGTGAATGTATTTTCCATCCTTAAAGTCTTTCCCTCGAAAGAACAGAGGCCCACGCATTTCTTGAGGGTGCACTTTGAAGGTGTAGCGTGGAGTTAGGACATCTTGCAATGTTTGCATTTCAGGAATGCAACAGGGTGTGTCTTTGGACAGGCCAGCTTGTTGTAACAGGAGTTCTGCTTCACTTCGTTGTTTGGCTCGGTCCGATTTTTGAATAGTTTTCCAGGCTCTTTTCCATTCTGCCGTATCGTTCTTGTTAGCATAGGTTCGTCCCACCACGATAGCCCTGGCTAAACACATGTGGTCTTGAGGGTTGGTAATTCGGACCAGACTCTTTTTGGTGCTGCGAAGGTCGTTCACCAATAAGATCTTTTTGCGGCCAGTCCCTTGAGGAGGAGAGACGTGGGTCATGTCCAGTGTAGCTTTTCCATCGGTGATGTCAAACTGGTCATTGGATTGTTGCACGTGTTGAATCTTGTCCATGACTTTGGAAGCGGTCAATTCTGCAGGGGTGCTAAACTCGATCCAAACAGGGGATTTCAAGCCGTCGTGTTGTATGGAAAGTCTCAAGCGATCGTCTTCTCTGGGTTGACATTGTTGCTTGAGTGTGGTGAGCAAAGAATCCCACATCTCGGTGATGAACCCTTCTGCTTTCTCTAACGGTACTTCGGACTTGAAATCTTTAAACTTCACCGTGTATTTGTAAGCCGTGGTTCTAAATTTTCTAGAGGGACGCTTTTCCGTCTCTTGAATGGAATAGTACTTTTCAGGGTTGACTAAGGGTGGTGAACTTTGTTTAGAGGGTTTGGATTCTGGTTCACTCATGTCCTCTTCAAAATCACTGGCATGAATTTGTGCCAAGACTTCAGCCCTGGTACGAGGCGGTAGATCACGTTTCTGCCTCTTACTTTCTTCTTCTTTCTTCTCAAATGAATTGGATCGTTTCATCTTGATAGCAAAACGTCAAATGACTAAAGTTTAAACACCATGGGCTAATTTATAGTCATGGCAGACCAGCGTATATAAAAGGGTGTGTGTCTTGTCCTTTCACTATTCATTTCACTCTCAAACCAAGCACAACGATGGAAGAGACTACACAAATCGAACGTTTCATCAGAGCGTTGCGAGGGGTCATTAGAAAATTCTCTTCAGACCAGCCGACGGACTACTCTCCTTCCTTGCGAGATGAAAGTCAAGATACTTGCTATATCTGTCAGAAGAAAGGGCATTGGTCTTCAGAGTGTCCAGACCATCAAAAAAGAAAAAAAGGGGTTAGAAAAGACAAAATTCAAGATACCTGTTATTATTGTCAAGAAAAAGGACATTGGTCTCCAGATTGCCCAAAAAAGAAACAAGAGGATTCAGAAGAAAAGAGGGATTCTTCAGAGGAAGAAGAAGAGGTGGAAGAAAGCAGACAGGTGAAGAAAAAGAAACAGGAGAAGAAAAGAAGAAGGGAAGAAAGTGAGGAGGAAGAGGAGGAAAAGACTGTGACGGTGAAGAAATTAAAAAAACAAAGAGACTAAACAGTGAGACAAGATGAAGTCTATGAACTTTTTAAAGTGCTCTGTTGTGAATTGTGAATTGGATTGTAAATATTTATAAAAGAATAAATTAGGTATAAAAAGGTAAGTGTCTTTGAGTTTTGATTTTAAAATAAGAACGTACACTCACACATTTTTTTTTTTTTTTGAGGTTTTGGCAATTGAAAGTCTATCTCTTTTCGAGAGACGTGGATGGCCCTGAAAAGGGCCTTTTTTGGTGTAGGGGTGAGTTTAAGCAATCAACTTTAACTGTCTTAAGCCTTTGCCACGGCCAAGGCCTACTTCTGGACTGCGTACTGTTGATGATGATGATGATGATTTGGTTGAAATCACTAAGGGTGGCACGGTAGGCTTAGTCACAGGGTTGGAGTGTTTAGCTCGGGAAGGTCGTATTCTCTTCGGTCGTAATAAAGAAGTCTGATACATTTGTTTCAGACTTCTTAACTCCGCTAAAATGTCTAACAGTACCGTGACCGTTTGATTTTCACACCCTTGTTTCTTTGCTGCTGCTTCTTCTTGTTGTTGTTTTTTCTTACCTCTTCTTCTTGCTGTTGTTGCTGTAGAAGAAAAGCTTGGTCCGCTTCCTTTTGCTGTTGTATAAATTTCTCCAATTCTTCTTTCTGTCTCTGTCTAAAATTCTCCACGTGTGGTAATGAAGGAGAAGGTACCGGAACAAATTCTTGCGAGGTAAGAAAATCCACAAAATCCCAATTCACCTCTTCTGAAAGTAAGTCCGGGTTCCCTTGGGTGGTCTCCACTGCTGGTGCACCCCAATTTATCGTTTTCTGAGTTTCCGTCATGTTGAATAACTGTCGCATGAATTGACTGCGCACAGGCGCTAGCGAATCTATATAGACCACGTGACGTCACAGACTGCTCTCTTCGGATTGGATACGGGCTGACTGAATTTTTTAACGCGTGTTTGGATTGGTCAACAAACTCAATCGTTTCAATCCTTTCTCTCACTATAAATAAGTGCAGTTCACTGCATTCCTTCACTTGTTTTCGGCGCCTCAACATGTGGACCGATGTGCAATCTTCTACGCTTGTGTCAACGATGATGTTCAGGACGGACATACCAATGTATGTCCGATCCGAGTGGACAGTTGTCCATAGGACCGCCACAAGCCTATGGATACGTAGGATTTACGTGGAGAGGCAAGGATGCCTCAAAAGAGTTTTAGTCTATGGACCTACCATTAGACGAAGCCTAAGACGAAGAAGATGTTGCAGATGCCCTTTATGTTAAGGGCATATTAACATAAACCCAAAGGCCCTTTTCAGGGCCACCCACATCTCTCGAAAAGAGATAGACTTTCAATTGCCTACCCCTTTTTTATATTTTTTTATTTTAAAAGAAAAAACAACAAAAAAAATCTCATGTTCAATTTCCCCTTACCCCTAGAATTTCTTTTTTTTTCTCCCATGTTCAGTTTCCCTTGTCGCTCAACAGACCCGAAATATATTCCCATGTTAATTTCCCATTGTCGCTAAAGTGACCCAGGGGTTTTCGTAATGTTAAATTTCCCATTGTCGCTAAAGTGACCCAGGATGGTTTTTAATGCTAATTCCCATTGTCTCCAAAGTGCCCCACTTCACTACTGCTATACTTCTAAGGAACTCCAAGATCCAATATACATACAACAACAAAAACATTGTAAATTTGTATACATTATTATAACCAACATTTTTATAGAATAATCACAATATAATGTAACATGATGAAACTTTGCATGTGAGAAAATTTGCTACTCGCTTAAAGTAGGTTGATGGTTGATGCTGGTTGTATCCGTGCTCTTCACTCCACCCCCACCCCTAAAATATCGCCAAATGGCAAATTAGGGCACTTTTAAATTAAAGATGACAGCTCCATTTCTAGATAACCATCGTGAATTTTATGAAACAACTATATGTTTACAAGTGTCAATAAAAGCATCCATTCCTCGCACCACCTTATGAAGTTTAAACACTTACACTTAACTCCAAAAAGGGCGGGTCTACTGGTTCGTCTTGGTTTTCATCTGATACAGCTGTGGTCACAGGAACCTGTTGTAAATGATTAAAGTATATTTGTTAAACGCAAAAGTTGCTTCGAGAAACGCTCATCATGAACAAAATAGTGTTACGACTTGTCAACAGCATTTCTGGTTAACCGCCGTGAGTTTTATGGGAAATTAATCATCTATATTTTTCCTTGTTTATATATACAACAAAGTTGGATTCATCGGCTCGCCTTTGTCTTCACCTACGTGGTAAAAATGATTTCTTATATTTGAGTTGCTTTATATCATACCTGATTCAATTATCAGCATGGCCTACATGTAAAACTGATTTCCACTTGATTATTAACAGCCTCCCTGTACGCGAGCAAGAATATTCCTAGAATAAATAGTTTATTATACAATCTTCTTAGATATATACTTTCGATTCATATTCTGTAAGCAGTATAATTAAAACATTAAAAGGCCAAAATATGCATGCAAAATTTAATGGAACACGTGAAGTTAAATATTGCCATCATTACCAGAGAATTGTCTTAAATAAAGAGAATTTTCTTAACTAAAGAACTGTTTCGTAATTTTTTTGCCCTGTGTTGTAATAGTCAGCAATGGGCAAAAGTCTCATTGATAATTTTATTTTCAATGACCTGCACCGCCATCTTAATATGTTTCATTGTATGACTTGTCACTTCGAGAATATGTCGAGAAGGTAAGGATAATAAATATGTTTGCTTGTGCTCCCCAATTTCCAGTTGAAGTTATGCCACATAGAAGTGAATATGAATATGTTCACACATGTAAATTATATATATATATATATATATATATATATATATATATATATATATATATATATATATATATATATATATATATATATATATATATATATATATATATATATATATATATGAAGTTAAAGCATAAGCGTGTGTTCTAAGCATTACGATTGTTTCACATAATATGGCTGACTGTAACCAATTCTAAGGGTAAAACGCATATATGTTATCAAATATGATTGATATTGGTGGCAATATTGTATGTTATCTTTATAGTTTAAGCATCTTCTTATTAATATTAAACTTTATGAATATATTTAAAAGCGTACTTACCAGTGTTGCACGTGCGATGTTGCCAAACCCACACACGTCATAAGCAATTGCACGCTATCGTGGCCTAACTTCCCGACTACGATGAATATAGTTAACATACGCCATTATACGGATTGCTGGTCTTTTTTTTTTTTAATAAGTCGTAATAAATTGAAAGACGGGTGTGGAAAACAGATTATGGTGAAACAAGATGAGACAGTAACTACCAAAAACTTAATTGTGTGTCGTTGACACAGCAGGTAATTTAGTAAAACAATGCTAAAATTAAAATAAATAGATTGTAATAACATTAGCATAGAAATAAATCCCTAACCGCCTGAATCAGTGATTGGCAGTAAAGACATTGCCGTTTATATAGGTATTGCATGTTGTAATTATCTTATTATTTGTTGCCACTCATGCGCATATACCTTATGGGGGGTAGATGTTTTCTCGTCCCATAGGCAGTTTAGAGATAATTGCCTGGTAGTTCAGTAAGGAGTGTCTCAGTAATCGTTACAAAAACTGTTAAATTCGTCTGTTGAGACTGGAGGCACGGAAAAGGATTGTGATTGTAGAGACTTGTATTTGCGTCTTAATTGTAATTGTCAAAGTTTCCTAACATATTAACTAAATCTGAGACAGAAAACAGGTAAAGGAAGTGTGAAAAGTACAATGAGATCGCTGATTTTTTCCTAATATGGGTACTACAATCTAAGTAATCGGTAAAGGTCTGATGTTTGCTATCCGTGCTTTATTTTTGTCTAGGTGTTAATTCTCACTTACCAGTGCTTCAGTTTTTGCAGCTCAGTGCTTTAGCAATATATGTAAAAATGTAATTGACTTAGAAGTGAAAATATATGGGTACTGTAGAAAAGCTGCCTTCTTCTATTATTATTATTATTATTATTCAATATTTTAAACGGTCCTTTGTAACCCTGGCCTTATCTGTCCAGGTCCTTTCTGATCCGTTACTGGCCTTTCTGGACCGGTCCTTTTTAACTCGGGCATTTTCCGTACCGGTCTTTCCTGACCCGTTACCAGATTTAACATAGAAGGAGGTTGGGCTCGATTCATATGATACGACTGTACTCTGTAACGTGCACATGATGGCAACTCCAATGTAAGTGTGCATTTTAATATTGTAATTGAAATTGAAATTTAATTTTAAATTGTATACAACCACCTCATTGTTATCCACCTGTGATATTACGCTATGACTGTGGCCTTTACTGTTGGTATTAGTTAAAGTCCTTTGCTTAGGTAGTACCAGTCGGATATTTTGCCATGTATAGCTGGTTGGATTTGATGATATCCCTTATATAGGAAACCTTGGCATCTACCCACATTAAACTGAAATTAATAGACGGCAGCAGAGGCGTGTTTTTCTATTCAGATTCATCCGCATAGTTTTTATTCGATTTTGATTCACATAATTGGAACCAGTGCTAGTTGACTTTCTAGTTTCTTTTTGCAGGTAGATCTAATACGAAAACACAAACGATATGAAGTTACTAAGAATCGGGTGAACATATTATCAGCGAAATGAAAAAAAAAAAAAAGGTTGGATAGGTTCCGATACTGTATTAATTGCTGACGGTCATTCTATACTGAGATCCATCGATTTGTTTTAATTCTGCATTAATTCCTGTGGGCGGATCATGATATAGATTACCGGAAAGGAACTCGGGCGCTCGCGGGGGGGGGGGGGGGGGGCTGAAGGAAGGCTTTTATTGTATCACACTGTGACACACGGTCTCGACATGGTAGATAGCATGTACTTCGAACTTTCGTAATAGGCGTCTACAGTCATGTACATTACCCAAGGCCAGTAATAAATAACTACTGTAAACAAAATGTATATAGGACATTTTCTTTCCCTACATTACTACCTGATATATTTTATCTTATGGGAAACGAGTGGAGAAACCACAAGATAATTACATCGTTTTGCCTACAACATATGGATATATATATATATATATATATATATATATATATATATATATATATATATATATATATATATATACACAAACAATATTGTGCTGTTTCTTCACTTTATTTTGTGGCCTAGTGGTTAGAGCGTCCACCTTGGAAGAGGGAGGTCTTGGCGCTCAGCATTAAGAGGTTAGTGTTAGGACTGGTCAGTCTGGTGGCAGGATAATGTGACTGGGTGGGACATTATGCTACATGTTTGTGGCATGATGCCCCAGTGCTTGACATCACTATAAACTGCCACGCTGCAGATATGACTGAAAAATTGTTAAAAGCTACGTTAAAAATCCTAATCACAGACACTTAACTTTATTTTCTTCTGGAACAGTTCCAAAAATTTAAAATGTAAACAAACATACACCTCCCTGCAGGTATCATGGTACCAATTGTTTTTCCATAGACCTCAATGCTAATGTTTTGTGAAATAAATATACTTTCTATCATACCTCAGCATGCATGGCACACACTGTCATAGAGAACAATGTTAGATTGTCAATTTGACAAGGACAAAACCAGGTACTTCATTTTATTTATAGAAATAACTCTGCTGGAACTAGGCAGGGGTAAGAGTTATCTAGTCACAACAGTCACATTTTCAGACATGTGTACCACATTTTTAAAAAAAGTCATAAAAAATACAAAATATGATCTAGATAGGAATTAACATAATAATCTCACATCTTGCCAAGAGGTTCAACTTTTTTTTTCTCAGCCTAACATAAAGTACAACTCTTACATAATGCACCAATCACAGCTAGTGTTTTGAATGCAATGTTCCCTACATCTTAAGCTCCACCCACCTGGACTTGTGCAGTTGGTGCCGTTATACCTGCAAGTGACCCAGTGAAGAACATGTCTCAAGAACATTATTACAAGATGTAAATCTCTTAAATTTGCATCACAGCCAATACAGCTAATGCTGTCTGTGATATGTCTACCTTTATGTTACAAATGTTTGTCAGTTTCATCCGCAGAAAATTTACTGGACAAATTCTATTCCTCAGTAATATTATTAGACAAATTGAAAGCTTATCCTTTAAACTTTTTCCTTAATAAACATTAAAAAATAATTATTCTGCAGATTATAAATTTGAAACTCTGAAGCTGAAATAGACTTTGTATAAGTTTGGAATTGTAGGTGATTTACTTAGAGGAATGTTTCATCTCTGTGTCATCACTGCTGTAGATGGGAACGAGATCAGTGGATGCATGGTTCAGAAGTTTTTGTTCCTTGATTTCTTGGACCATTTTGTTTAAGATCATTACAGTCAGAATTCAGCACTTTGTGGCAGTTAGCAAAATCATTTGAAGTTTGATGAATCTCTGTGTGAGTGAATGCATGTATTAGTGTTTAATGAATCTTTGTGTGAATGAATGCATGTATTAGTGTTTAATGAATCTTTGTGTGAATGAATGCATGTATTAGTGTTTAATGAAGCTCAGTGCAAATGAATACATGCATTAGTGTTTAATGAATCTCAATGCAGATACATGCATTAGTGTTTAATGAATCTCAATGCAAATGGATGCATTAGTGTTTAATGAATCTAAATGCAAATGCATGCATTGTTGTTTAATGAATCTAAATGCAAATGCATGTATTAGTATTTAATGAATCTCAATGCAAATGCATGCATTAGTTGTTAATGAATCTCAATGCAAATGCATGCATTAGTTGTTAATGAATCTCAATGCAAATGCATGCATTAGTTGTTAATGAATCTCAATGCAAATGCATGCATTAGTTGTTAATGAATCTCAATGCAAATGCATGCATTAGTGTGTAATGAATCTCAGTGCAAATGCATGCATTAGTGTTTAATGAATCTCAGTGCAAATGCATGCATTAGTGTTTAATGAATCTCAGTGCAAATACATGTATTAGTGTTTAATGAATCTCAGTGCAAATGCATGCATTAGTTGTTAATGAATCTCAATGCAAATGCATGCATAAGTTGTTAATGAATCTCAATGCAAATGCATGCATTAGTGTGTAATGAATCTCAGTGCAAATGCATGCATTAGTGTTTAATGAATCTCAGTGCAAATGCATGCATTAGTGTTTAATGAATCTCAATGCAAATGCATGCATTAGTTGTTAATGAATCTCAATGCAAATGCATGCATAAGTTGTTAATGAATCTCAATGCAAATGCATGCATTAGTTGTTAATGAATCTCAGTGCAAATGCATGCATTAGTGTTTAATGAATCTCAGTGCAAATGCATGCATTAGTGTTTAATGAATCTCAGTGCAAATGCATGCATTAGTTGTTAATGAATCTCAATGCAAATGCATGCATAAGTTGTTAATGAATCTCAATGCAAATGCATGCATTAGTTGTTAATGAATCTCAGTGCAAATGCATGCATTAGTGTTTAATGAATCTCAATGCAAATGCATGCATTAGTGTTTAATGAATCTCAGTGCAAATGCATGCATTAGAGTTTAACAGTTTCTCGGAATATCAGTGGCTCCATCATGCCAATCATAAATCAGGAGGATAATGGATTCCAAATAAGAACTATGTTAAAAAAGATGAAAGCAAAAGGTGTTCAAATTAATTAAAAGGTTCATTTATATAAAATAAAACATGAAGACAAATATTATTAAAAATCTAAAATAAAAAGGGCATTTGCCATTTTTATGAGGGTTGATTAGCATCAACATTTCCAAAGTTTTTTTAAAATTAACATGACAAAATGCTTGCTTATATATTTCCCCATTTAAGTTGGCTGTTTTAAATTCATTAATATCATTTACTATTAGAGATCATATTAATTAAAAAAAACAACCTACTATTTCAAGGAATTATATGTTTTTGATAAAAGGGGAGACAACCACAAATTTTAGCGACAATATCTTGCTGCAGATTACAAGATAAGACTCTATTAATTGTGTATGTTTGATGTTCAGTCCGACAGAGTTGATACCCAACCTTGATGTGAAGGATCCACAGTATGATGGCATTGTGGTTGTTACAGATAAACCAGAAAAGCTTGTGGGGAATTTAGAATGTCTGAGAAAACCTGTTGAAGACTATGGGAAGGTAAGAACACATGTTGAAGACTTTGGGAAGATTGTTGTTGTTGTTGTTATAGGATTTAATGCCATTTTTCAGCACAAGATAGGCTATACATGGCAGCCAGTATTAATGTTGGAGGAAAACCCTGGAAAGAACCACCGACCCATGAGAAGCTACTGGCAAGCTTTCTCACGTATCCACATTGGCCGAGGCTCGAACTCATGCAGACAGAGGTGAGATGGCAGTGATCTGTGATGGAGAACGCTTTAGACCACTCGGTGCCCCCTTTGGGATGGTAAGAACACTTGTTGAAGACTACAGGAAGGTAAGAACACCTGTTGAAAACTATGTACTGGTTTATATCCTGGGTCTGTGTGTAACAGAATTGTAACTGAGTGGGATTTAGATCAAATGAATAGCGCAAACACAATGTGATGGACGATGGAAATTTATAAAATGAATTAATAAAAATGTATATATATATTATAAATACAATGATTTTCTCACGCTCTCAACATACAATCGATCCAATCACTATGCACAAACAGTCACAAATTGAAAAACGAAAATATGATTCATGTGAGATTCACATAATCTGTATTATGCAGTGTAAGTGAGATTTCACATAATCAGTTGAAAATGTACTCAACTGAAACATCAGTTGGAACAAACATAAGCCTCTTGACACTTGTACAGTCGTATGATTCATAAACTGATGAACCACACAATTTCACCGAGTCCTTGGGTTTGCCCACACTTTTATCGGCCTCTCACACCCTTCATGGATCCACCACATGTACAGACATACATATACACATTCGTACAGGCAGCATACAGCACCCTTGCATTGGCTACGTCTACATTCATGGCTCCACCACGTGTACAGACATATGTATACACATACGTATAGACAGCATGCAGCACTAAACAGCTCCAGTCAGCCCTAAACTGCCCTGAACAACTTCAGATAGCTCTACACAGCCCTGAGTTGTGATTTTGTGATTTGATTTTTAATGTAGCTTTAACAATTTTTCAGTTGTATCGCTACGATGTTTGCAATGTGGCAGTTTATAGTGATGTCTAGCACTGGGGCATCATGCCACAGACATGTAGCATGATGTCCCACCCAGTCACATTATCCTGACACCAGGCCGACCAGTCCTAACACTAACCTCTTAATGCTGAGCACCAAACGAGGCAGCTGTTAGTACCATTTTTGTAAGTCTCTGGTATGACTCGGCTGGGGATCGAACCCAACACAGCCCTGAACAACTTCCGACAGCTATACACAACCCTGAACAGCTACAATAAAACCAAACTGGTCATAATAATGGGTTCTGAAAACTCTTTAGATATATGCTAATAACTTAAACTCTAACAGCAACTTGTAATTCAAAGTTCACAATGTTTCAGATCTGTGTAGTAGTAAATGCATCATTACATGCTATGACATTAAAACCTGAATAAACTTCACATATCAAATAAAATATGAATTTAACACTTACCCGTATGGCTGGAGAACACAATGGAGAATGTTCACTCCTTGACAAGATCCAAAACGACTAGTGTCGGTTAGTAATGGAATCTACCTTAAATCCATAGGAGAGTGAGTAATAGTCAGGGTAAAATACCCATGCATATCATGGTTTTAATGCCTCTCATCACAAGTAATCTTCGACAAGATACATGCTAGTGCAGTCGCTTACCTGGAAAACAATTATTCACCCTAGGTAATGTTGTATGCATGTACAAAGAAAGATGGTCAAATCGTGTTAAGGCAAAACCAAGTTATTTCTTGCCTTATTCTGTGACACTGTGCAGTTTGTTAGGAGTACTCAGTAGAACAGACAAAATAAATCCTGATCTGCTAGCACATTCTGCAATAACAGATTATGGTCAGTGTTCTATGAACTTGGATCAACATATAAGGTGTATATATACAGTATTTGAAATCAAAACAAAAATATACCAAAATATGTGATATTAGAGCTGTACCAGAACATGTCATAGGAGAGCTGTACTAAACTGTGTAATACGAGAGCTGTAACAGAACATGTGATATGAGAGCTGTACCAGTACATGTGATATGAGAGCTGTACCAAAATGTGTGATGAGATCTGTACCAAAACACATGATAGGAGATATGAAACCAGGATGAAGCTGTACCAAAGCACATAGAGTTGCGGTTAGTCAATACTTAGAAGGCTGTAATCATGACTGAAAGGGTATGGCTTCAAATCCTACAACTGGACCAGCCTGGGTCAGCTACCATAATGTGTCCTTAGGCAGGCACTTGCAACTATACTTCAGATGCTTCAGCACTAAATATCCTGCTTGTATTGCAGTGGCATAAAACACCAAATGTAGGAGATTTGAAACCACAACAAAGCTGTACCGAAATGCTTGATAGATTTGTTGTACCACATTTTGATAACAATACCTATCAGATTTAGGGACAAATAACTTGACTATGATCCCATTTCCACATATAGTATGATCCCCATTTCCATATACAGTATGATCCCCATTTCCACATACAGTATGATCCCCATTTCCACATATAGTATGATCCCCATTTCCACATACGCTATGATCCCCATTTCCACATACACTATGATCCCCATTTCCACATACAGTATGATCCCCATTTCCACATACACTATGATCCCCATTTCCACATACAGAATTATTCCCATTTCCACATACAGTACACATGATGACAGTTTCAGCATTATTAACCTGCCAGTATTTCAGTAAAGCTAACAAGCATGACTTGCACAAAAAACTTATATAAACCTTGGCACTTTTACAGATATATAGGTTATGTTCTTACTTCTGGCTTGTAAAGTTTCAGATATATTTCCTTGGCACTTGTTATGTTGTCTGAAAATACTCAACATCTTTACTTATTGCACTGAGATTGCAGTTTGTTTAAACTAATTTGAAAGTCTCAAAATGAAAAATGATTTCAGGTAATTCAGTAAATTTTGAAAGTCAGTTAAGATTTAATTTGTGTACTGGATTGATTGAAATAGCAGTTAATGGAGATATGCTAATTGTTAAACAATCAAAATAAAAGTTTAAAATATTATTTGAGAATTTGAACAGCTAAATATATTTTGACCCTGATGATCTGTGCATCGTGTGTTAATTTGTCACATTCAGAATAAAGATTAATTTTTAAAAATTGTGTTTAGTGTTTTACAGCACAGCAACACAAGTAGGTTACATAGTTCCAGGATAGTTGGTGTAAAAGTGCCTTGTCCAAGGACACCATGATAGGATTTCATATTATCCCAGTATGCTTTCATCCTGAAACACTTTTAGATTTTCTTACCAAGGATAAAAAGTATGGCCTTGGAAAATAGGTCACGTGTGAATCGTAAGTTTTGTTCACATGAAAGAAATGTGACCTGTAAATCACAAATTAAAGTTTCATCTGTTAACTTCACTTTCGAAGATTTCACATGACTTTGATTATGATCCTGACAAAATGCAAATTAATTATGAATTTAAGTTTGGAAATAATTTATATGAGACTGTTGATAAATAGGCAAAATTGCATAATATAAAATTTGGGAGATTGTTTATGTAGGTTTTATTTTTGTACTACTATTGGTACTTGTGCCTGTTTATTGAAATGGGCAGCTACTAAATTATGTAAGCCAGGTGAGTGGTATTATTTTCACTTGGGCCTCTTGTTGAAATATTGCACTTGCTCATGACAGCTCATGCTATAAGGTGTGGGTAAAATGATTTTACACCCCTACCCCATTTTTATGGCAGATCATTACTCAGAACACTAAATATTGCTGCAGTATTTCCTCCCTAATTGTACCTTTCCATCAATACTTCCTCTATTAGAATGTCCTAGGTTATGTAACCCTCAACTTAAAAGCCACCTGTTTTTAATGGCCAATTGTGGCCAATCTCTAGGATGACCACACATTACAAAGGTTTGACATATACATGTGTATGTGTGTTGCATTTTGATGTATGTGTTGAAGCTGTGATTTTGCTTCTGCATTTTGTTATAGAAAGGGTCAACTCAATTTAGGATTTGTAAGTTACTGCATTTGTATGGGAAAATAGGAACACTTTTTTCTTAGCTATATTGTACATTAAGAGGGAAGTAAAGCTCAGAAAAAGATGAGTTCATAATTTTCAGTAGAAATGTTTTTATTGTATATTCATTCTGCTTTTCCACTTAAGGTTGAATACTAAAAAAGCATACTACAAGAAACAAAAGTTAGTGAATTTCTTCTATTTCCAAAATAAATACTCAAGCAGAGCTAAACAAATACAGAATAGTACCATCCAGTGACCTTTGAATTTGGAAGCATACCACACATTCAGACATTCTTTGGTCTACTTAAAACTTAAATTTAGAATCATATTGTGAATTACTGTACCCTGGAAATAACTTATTCATTTGGTCTGTAATGGAGGGATTTTATTTTTATGTCCATCCAGCTAAATTCTGCATATCTGTTTGTGATGGACTGGATTGATTCTATATGATGTGTATGTACGTCATCAACTTTATCATCTGTTCCTTGAGATGGGTCAAAAACGGATATATCAGTTCAATCAAAAGCTCTGTTAGGTGTCTGTTAGACAAATGCACATAGTTTATAATAAAAATTAGTTCTTAACACATGGTATTTTAGACACGTCATGCAGTATGGAAAAATACTGCATGATTCTGACAATGTAACGTTAATGGAGAAAACAAACCGAGCATATAATAAGGGATAATATTTCTCTTTTGTTTTTTCTATGTACTTCAGGTTGATGATGCATACAGTGATGATGTGGTATTGATACAGACTAATGCTGTACCTTCTGGCAGACTGGTAATATAATAAAAATGTTTACCTCTACCATTCTTTCAACAAAAAAGAATTTGATAATGTACACAATACTGATTTTAGCAAACAGTATACAGTCGCATTTTTACTTTATTGATGACTGCCCTGGTGGCCTAGTGGTTAGAGCATCCTCCTTGGATGCGGGAGGTTGTGGGTTCGATCCCCGGCCAAGTCATACCAAAGACTTACAAAAATGGTACTAACAGCTGCCTCGCTTGGCGGTCAGCATTAAGAGGTTAGTGTTAGGACTGGTCGGCCCAGTGTCAGGATAATGTGACTGGGTGGGACATCATGCTACGTCTGCAGCATGATGCCCCAGTGCTAAACATCACTATAAACTGCCACACTGTAGATATCATAGCAGTATGACTGAAAAATTGTTAAAGCTACGTTAAAAATCCAAATCACACACACACATGCATACACTTTATTGATGTCTGTAACAGTTTCATTTTTAGATATATATATTTATTTGGTGTTATATCTCTGTGAATTTGCTAATTTTTGTTGGTATTATTTTGTGTAGTTTTCATTTTACAGATGTTTTTCACTTTAACATGCACCTGTATAAATATCCCTTTTATTAGGCTGGTATGTCCATGGACTCCATTAAATGTAATATTAATAATACTATTTATGAGCCTTCCCAAAGGTCATTGCTGTATGTGTGGGAATATTAATGATGGCCATGGACCCCATTAAATGTAATATTAATAATACTATTTATGAGCCATCCCAAAGGTCATTGCTGTATGTGTAGGAATATTAATGATGGCCATGGACCCCATTAAATGTAATATTAATAATACTATTTATGAGCCTTCCCAAAGGTCATTGCTGTATGTGTAGGAATATTAATGATGGCCATGGACCCCATTAAATGTAATATTAATAATACTATTTATGAGCCATCCCAAAGGTCATTGCTGTATGTGTAGGAATATTAATGATGGCCATGGACCCCATTAAATGTAATATTAATAATACTATTTATGAGCCTTCCCAAAGGTCATTGCTGTATGTGTAGGAATATTAATGATGGCCATGGACCCCATTAAATGTAATATTAATAATACTATTTATGAGCCTTCCCAAAGGTAATGGGCTGTATGTGTAGGAATACTAATGAGGTAATCATTTTCATTTAAGTATGTGATTATTAACAAAGTAGGTACTGATGGTATGTTATAAAGCTTATTTTGTCTCAGTAATAGTGTTATAAATTCATATACAAATTACATTGATGACATCACATTTGACATATCATCTAGATTATTACATCATGCCTTGGATGACTGGCACAATGTATGCCAGTATAAGACATAAAATACATCACTCATCTGTGGCTAATAAACAGCGATTATTAATCTTTTTAGATTTGGTCTCCAACAAGTTGACTGCTGTGGTGGCCTAGTGGTTTGAGCGTCCACCTTGGATGTGGGAGGTCATGGGTTTGATTCCCAGCCGAGTCATACCAAAGACTTATAAAAATGGTACTAACAGCTGCCTCGCTTGGTACTCAGCATTAAGAGGTTAGTGTTAGGACTGGTTGGCCTGGCGTCAGGATAATGGGACTTCATGCTACATGTCTGCGGCATGATGCCCCAGTGCTAGACATCACTATAAACTGCCACAATGCAGACATCATAGAGATAAGACTGAAATATTGTTAAAGCTGCGTTAAAAATCCAAATTACACACACACGCTCCAACAAGACCACTAAACAGGGATTATATTCCTTTCAGATTTGGTCCCCAACAGGACCACTTAACAGGGATTATGATGATGTCAGAAGATTCTATGATGCAGGTCTCAAGGGAATTAAAAGGTACCATATTTAAGTCACATTCTGGGGAAAATTGCACAATTAAAGAGAAGATAAAATAAAGCAGATTCATCTTGCATTCTTGTTCACAATATGTTTAGGAGGATATTTAGGACAATATTTTGTGTACATACAGTTTTTGACCAGTGTAGTCTGATACAGGAGTAGGAAAAAACAAACATTTGACAAATAAAATCTGTTTCAACAGAGCCATGATCTTCAGTACTTGTGGGTGGCAATAGCAAGTAAAATCCGACAGATTGCATGCAGCACCTGCAGCCAGGTTGTTGACATATTAATGCAGACCTTTCCAGTGGACAGTTCTTCCATACATGTCATAACATTTTCAACATTAAGTTATTCATTCTATGTGTGCAAGACATGGGAAAGAATGTATGGAATATTATATGCTGCAAACACTTTCAAATCCCTTTATTCTACATAAAGTTTTGAATAGTTTACTCAAACACTTACCTATTTCTTTATTTCTACATAAAGCTTTGATTCGGTTATTCAAACACCTCTTTCTTTATTACTACATTTAGCTTTGAAAAGATTCACAGACACTTTTCCTATTTCTTTATTTCTGCATAAAGTTTTGAACAGGTTACTCAGACACTTTCCTATTTCTTTATTTCTAAATAAAGCTTTGAATGGGTTACTCAAACACTTACTATTTCTTTATTTCTACATAACCCTTTACCTCATAGAGCATAGTGACAATGTGCAGCATACTATAAATAGAACACCTGTTACCTATTTGACTCCATACACATAGACCTGCCTGTGAACTGTTAAGCAATGTAGTGTATGTTACGTTTAACAGCAATTTTAACCAATTTAAATTTTTGGTACACATCTATTATATGTGGAAAAATTTAAGAGTAAAGACCGATTGTTATAGCTGTGTAATTATTTTTCACAGAAGAATTTTTTATGTGCTTTAAAAACTTGAGAGAACTCATTCAACGTCATGTCCATGAGGCCGCATGACCAACCATAGCTGCCATTTCCCATACTCGAAATTTACATGTTTTTCGTCTGCGTCTGCATCACTAAGTTATCTGAATTTGATAATTTATAAAAACTAATTGCTACCTACATCAATATTAGAGCCTTTACTTAAGTTATTGAAGCATTCATAGCTGTGATTCTAATTGTGAAAACTTTGTAAGTACTGAATGAAATCCGCGACTGCCATTTTGAAGAGTGGAAATTACGACCTAGTTTCTTTAAATAGCAGATATCACCCAGTGCATGAACAGTAACCACTTGATCTGATGTAATTGTAATTCGCAGAAATGAATGTAGTATCTAATAGGGGGGTTTCCCCTGAAGGTGGCGCTATGAAAACCAACTCAAAATGGTTTATGTTTACAACAGATGTCAAAAGGCACTTCCATGCGAATGGAATAGAGGTGTCAAAAAGCGCTTCCATGTGAATAAGGTTGAGGCGTCCAAAGACGCTTGCATGAGGTAAAGGGATAAAGCTTTGAATTGGTTACTCAGACACTTTCCTATTTCTTTATTTCTACATAAAGCTTTGAATGGGTAACTTAGACAATTTCCTGTTTCTTTATTTCTACATACAGCTTTGAAAGGGTTACTCAGACACTTTCCTATTTCTTTATTTCTACATAAAGCTTTTAATTGGTTACTCAGACACTTACCTATTCCTTTATTTCTACATAAAGCTTTTAATAGGTTACTCAGACACTTTCCTATTTCTTTATTTCTACATAAAGCTTTTAATTGGTTACTCAGACACTTTCCTATTCCTTTATTTCTACATAAAGCTTTGAATGGGTTACTTAGACACTTACCTATTCCTTTATTTCTATGTAAAGCTTTGAATAGGTTACTCAGACACTTTCCTATTTCTTTATTTCTACATAAAGATTTGAATAGGTTACTCAGACACTTTTCTATTTCTTTATTTCTACATACAGCTTTGAATGGGCTACTCAGACACTTTCCTGTTTGTTTATTTCTACATACAGCTTTTAATTGGTTACTCAGACACTTTCCTATTTCTTTATTTCTACATAAAGCTTTTAATAGGTTACTCAGACACTTTCCTATTTCTTTATTTCTACGTAAAGCTTTTAAGTGGTTACTCAGACACTTTCCTATTTCTTTATTTCTACATAAAGCTTTGAATGGGTTACTTAGACACTTACCTATTCCTTTATTTCTACATAAAGCTTTGAATAGGTTACTCAGACACTTTCCTATTTCTTTATTTCTACATACAGCTTTGAATGGGTCACTCAGACACTTGCCTGTTTCTTTATTTCTACATAAAGCTTTGAATGGGTTACTCAGACACTTTCCTGTTTCTTTATTTCTACATAAAACTTTTAATTGGTTACTCAGACACTTTCAGATTCCTTTATTTCTACATAAAGCTTTGAATAGGTTACTTAGACACTTTCCTATTTCTTTATTTCTACATACAGCTTTGAATGGGTTACTCAGACACTTACCTATTCCTTTATTTCTATATAAAGCTTTGAATGGGTTACTTTGACACTTACCTATTCCTTTATTTCTACGTAAAGCTTTGAATAGGTTACTCAGACACTTTCCTATTTATTTCTACATAAAGCTTTGAATAGGTTACTTAGACACTTTCCTGTTTCTTTATTTCTACATACAGCTTTGAATGGGTTACTCAGACACTTACCTATTCCTTTATTTCTATATAAAGCTTTGAATGGGTTACTTAGACACTTACCTATTCCTTTATTTCTACGTAAAGCTTTGAATGGGTTACTCAGACACTTTCCTATTTCTTTATTTCTACATAAAGCTTTGAATAGGTTACTCAGACACTTTCCTATTTCTTTATTTCTACATACAGCTTTGAATGGGTTACTCAGACACTTTCCTGTTTCTTTATTTCTTCATAAAGCTTTTAATTGGTTATTCAGACACTTTCAGATTCCTTTATTTCTACATAACCACTCTGGTGGCCTAGTGGTTAGAGCTCCTGTCTCAGATGCGAGTGGTTGTGGGTTCGAATCCCAGCAGAGTCATACCAAAGACTTAAAAAATGGTACTTACAGATGCCTCGCTAGGCGCTCAGCATTAAGAGGTTAGTGTTAGGACTGGTTGGCCTAGTGTCAGGATAAAGTGACTGGGTGGGACATTATGCTACATGTCTGCGGCGTGATGCCTCAGTGCATTGCGTTTTCTCAGTGTAGCAGCCAATGCATTGCTAAAAGGTGGGATCATGAAACTTACAACAATTATTGCAGAGATGTCACTGATAAACTGTACAGTTTATCCATGGATTGTATGGATGATTCAGAAGGGTCAGAGATGAAGGGTAAAAACATTTGTATGTGAGACCAGAATATGCAATCCTGTACTTTCAATAATGTTTTCCTTGATTTTATGAAACATAAATTTACAGACCAATTCTTTATTTATCACATCATGTTATGGCACATATGCATTTGATGCAAGCTGTGGAAAAGCCTTCTGGAGATAGTTTAAAGCTAGTGATACATAAGTTTCAGCAACATGAATTCAGCATCGTTCACCTTTTAGCAATGCATTGGTTGCTACACCGACAAAACGCAATGCACATTTATAACAGTGTTTGATTAAACAACTGAAGTGATTTCACCCGACATTTGACCTGGGCCACTAGACTTTAGGTATGTAGGATTTGGGTGTCTTTTAACTTTTTTAATATATCCAACCTCCTTTATTTGATTCAAAAGACCTAATTAATTTGACAATACAAAGGATACCAGCTCTTTATTCAGTGCAACAATACAACAAATACTTCTGCAAGTCAGTTATCAAAACACAGTTGGCACTTAATTAGGTTCTCAGAGAAAAGCTTGTGGAGATAGCTGTTACGGTAGATTGACACATTTTACGTTTAAATACACATTGCATTTATGATGATTATGCTTAAGTGGAAATAAAAGATATAATTAAAATGCAAATTTCACTAAATAAAAATTATTTAATTGGCATTTAAATATTAATGTATTGCCTACACTAGGCGTAAATGACATTTTCATTGATTGAAATTTCCTTGAATATCTTTAATCACGGTGTACTATAAATGTTGTTTGGGAAAGAAAATGTAACCAATTATATGACTTCTTATTTAAAGTTGATAATTTCAAAATGTTAATTAAATTTTCCAGGTCATATCTAACATTTTTTACCATAAAACTTGTACACATTTACTGTAAATATTCATTAGTACAATCATCCAGGTTTATTGACACGAAACAGCAAAGTTAATCTTTCCTTTATTTTCTTAAACCCTTCATGTTTATGTTCGTCTTTTTACACAGCTAGGGTTATGTCAGGTATCATTTTGTAGCAAAGTCCAGTTTCATCACAATTGTAAATCTGCTCTGGGGAATATCCACCTTCTATTTTTTCCCTCAATTCATCTGAATAGTTCATAGCATCTTCAGAATCTGATGAGCGGATTTCTCCAGAACCTGTCATGTGGCTAATCCCATGTCATCGCTTATTAAAATGGTTTAGCCATCCTTTTCATGTTTTGAAGCTGGAATCTTGCCCATGTAAGTCGGTGTGAAATTTTTTCAGCTTGTGCCTTTACAGTTGGTCCTTCAGCCCTAGTCAGCATAAACCACTGATACAGGGCTGCATCAGGTTGGGGGACTCCTGCTAGTCTTGCTTTTATTCTCATCAGTCCCTCACTTTCAGGCATATCCATAACCATCTCTGTTACTTTTGCTTCTTCCCTCTTTCATCCTCGGATTGTTGATTCATTCACTCCTAAATCTCTAGCTACTTGTGATTGTTTAACACTGGACTTAATCCTGTCCAAGGCTTCAATCGTCTCTTTAACAGTAAAAGCTTTACGTTTCCATTTTCCATTTTCCATTCAAAATGTCCACTAATTAACATGTTTACACCTATTAGTTTGAAAGACTAGAGCAAGAATATACGTCAGTAAACAATAGGGGTAGGGAATGGATGGTATTATTCACTGGTCAACTGATTGCATAAAACAACACAACCAAACCATGCGCACATGTTGGCAGCTTTCATTTTTTTGTTTTATAAACTGTTGCCTCATAATTTGAACAAGTTTAGCTTGGTGAATTGGGGGCTTAGTTGTATATGCAGTTTAGAGATATTGTTTGAGTGACGATTGTATATGGAATGCACTGAAGACAAATACAAAGTAGACTTGATGGCTGCATTGCTCATGGATCAGTAATAGTAAGATTAACACTTATGAGCTGTCATCTTTCAACAATAAACAAACATCAAGTTCTCAAAAGGTCCAGGCATTGGTGCAGATACTCATATTTCCGATGTTTATTTTGGCACAAAACTGTAAGAAATTGGTTAAATTTATAAATTTTAGGAGCCACACCATGATTGTTTTATATTCAATTTCATACATGATTTACTCCCCAAAATGATAATAAACTTTCTACATGTTATTTTTCACACTTTTAAGAAGAAATGTTTTCTGTGTATGAGAATAATACATTTTTATGATATTTCAGGTGCCACACCACAATTGTCTTATATTCAAATTTATATGCAGTCTCTTCTCCAAAATGATAAAACTTTATGTATTTTATTTTTCATACTTATAAGATTTGTTTTGTTTACGAGAAAAATACCAGTAATAAGGTAAATTAAATTTCAGGAGCCATGCCATGACCATGTTATATCCGAATTCGTGTTATAATGAAGCGTGCTATAGCAGGGTCACACTGTATATAATTTCATTTCAAGATCTTGGATAATTCATGATATTAGGTTTCAAGGTCTTGGATAATTCATTATATTAGGTTTCAAGGTCTTGGATAATTCATAGTTATAATTAGATCTCAAGGTCTTGGATAATTCATGTATGCAATTAGGTCTCAAGGTCATGGATAATTCATGTACATGATTATGTTTCAAGGTCTTGGATAATTCATGTATATAATTAGGTCTCTGTCTTGGATAATTCATGTATATAATTATGTTTCAAGGTCTTGGATAATTCATGTATATAATTAGGTCTGTCTTGGATAATTCATGTGTATAATTAGGTCTCAGTGTCTTGGATAATTCATGTATATAATTAGGTCTCAGTGTCAAGGATAATTCATGTATATAATTATGTTTCAAGGTCTTGGATAATTCATGTATATAATTAGGCCTCAGTGTCTTGGATAATTCATGTATATAATTAGGTCTCAGTGTCTTGGATAATTCATGCATATAATTAGGTCTCAATGTCTTGGATAATTCATGATATTAAGTTTCAAGGTCTTGGATAATTCATGTGTATAATTAGGTCTCATTGTCTTGGATCTAATTCTTGACTTCTGATAGCAGCAGTATAAAGAGGACTGAGTGTAATATTTTCATGTTTTGCCACTGACCTAATCAATTTAATTTTCTTCTTAAGCATGTGAAAACTGTATGCTTCGTAAAACTTTAGTTTTAGTTTTACTACTTAGGTGTGTATGATAGTTTAGGCTGTACTGCATTTAACCTTTAGTTGTGATTTTTGAAAGATTAAAATTAAATAATGAACAAAGAACACATAAAATAAAATATAGTGGGTTTTTTTACATTTCAGAGCCCTGAGTGCTGGATGTAAGAAGCCTCTGTTTGTCAGACCAGTAGATAATAGTTTTCCTAAGGCTGGATCTGTGGCAACTCTAGGAGCTCTGCAGGCTTTGTATGTGGTATGTATAATTAAATTGATTTTCTGTGTTTAATTTGTTAAAAGGAATATTATTGTTTGTGAAGTATTTGTAGTGATGGCATTAATTTGGATATAACTACATGATGGAACAACAATGTATGATGCCCATCTACCATGGACAGTGGTAGATTATTGTTGGGTCATAAGCTGCCATGAAACTAGCCTTGTTTGGGATAGAAAATAGAGGACAAACTAGCCTTGTTTGGGATAGAAGTATGAAGAGATTTCTATTTTGAGATAGTTATCCATGCTTCCTTTGATTTGAACTACACCACTCCCTCTATAACTCACACACAATGGGGTCCACAAACATAGACTGCACTATAAGTGTGGGTGCGAGTTACCAATGGACCTCCAAAAATTGAAAGTATCTGCTTAGACATCATCAAAACTGGGGGTGTGTGTGTGTGTATAGGGAACTGGGCTGTTTAATGACTGAATCCTCATTTTACATTCACGTCTAAAATAACTGCTAATAATGCGCTTTTTTGGATGAAGTTGTTTGTTATTCTGTGTAAATAACATTATTTTCAAAATGTCCGATATGTAAAAAGATAATTTCAACTGGTTTCAACAACCATCATGTGTACGCGAAAATGTGTATTATGTCACTGCATTTTGTTTTGATGATTAGTCTTGTTCCCGGACTGGTATTTAATATTATCCTGCCAAGTCAGTAGTCAAAGTACCATATTTCATGTATTTTTTGTACCCTTTAATTTTTCATAAACAATCCATTTATCAAAATAATATTGATTTAAATGAGTCATATTTTTTCATACATATCACTTTGTTGTTTTTTAAAAATCCATTAAATTATCGGACATGACATTTCTACTAAGAAGATTTAAGCTTGGAAAAAAGATTGAAAATACTGTATTGCCATTTAATCTTTGACAAAATTAATAATTAATTGTTGGTGAGAAAATAAAATGATTGATGCATAAGCTTTCTTATTGTCATTATAACATCTACTGGTGTTTATTAACAAGTGGACAAAGGCCTTCACAGAACATATCTTTAAATATTATGATTAATTAGTTCTCCTTATTAAGTCCATCACTGTAACAAAACACCATATGCATTTTAAAATGATTTTGGAAGATCTTTGATGCTTTCTTATCCAACAAAAATTATATTTCAGTACATGTCAAAGTGAAGACTACAGACCTTTGATCAACTAGTCGTATTGTTTCATTATAGTCATACAAAAATAAAATATCAAATCCTTGTCATTTTCTATTGTAAATGGGAAAGTCACTGCTCCATTAAATCAATTCATATATATACATATACAGTGTGATCCCGCTATAGCGCGCTCCGTTATAACATGAGTTTGGATATAACATGATTGTGGTGTGGCTCCTGAAATTTCATATACATTTATTTTTCTTGTGCACAAAAAAATCTTTCTTAAAAAGTACAAAAAATCCCATAAAAGTTGATCATTTTGGGGAAGATATCATGTTTGAATAATACAAGACAATCTTGGCTTGGCTTCTGAAATTTTATGTATTTTTCTTGTACACAAAAAAGTATTTTTTTCTTCTTAAAAGCACGAAAAATAACGCATAAAAAGTTTATTCTGCGATCGCATAGGTCTTCGTCAATGTCGCAAACTTGGATTGTTATTCCTTATTTGCTGCAAAACATACCATGTGGTGATTTTATTTTTATTGGCGACATTGTTGGCTGTTTAAGCTTTTGTATATAACCATTGGTTTGGAGTGCAGAAATTCAGAGGCCCCATGAAAGGAAGCCAAAAACTGGATATAAAATGCACTGAAATTTATCTATTGTTACATAAACAAATTCTTTGTCCATGTTGATAACCCATCTAAACTGTACATTGTTATATCATAATTCTCTTATCTTGACATCTAGCATGAGTTCTGTATGTTGTGAATTATCCGCTTTTTGTTGTTTCTGGTAATGGAGATCAACCGGATGAGGCAGTGTTTCGTAATCTATCTTTCATCTGATTTTCGGCCGCTCGCTAGTAATTAATATATTTACAAAGACTGACATTTGTATGAGGATGGAAAGTAAAATTTCTCTTCTTTTCACTCAGAATTAAATCCTTCAGAACACTCACATTTTCTGTAATAATCCCTGTCATCCGACCAGAACACCTGTGTCCCTATCATCTGTTGACCCATTGTTAATTTTCAGATGCATGCATGGAAAGCAGCATCACACTGCTACCACAAATTTACAAAAAAAACCCCCAAAAAACCATCTTACTTATTGGTTTATTTAATAGGCACAGAGGGACAGTAACTAGAATAGCCCAAACGATTGCCAATTCCTTTTTAAAAATGTACCCAGACACAATGGTTTGCTGAAATTTCAAAGGAAACATATTACCTTTGAAGCACCGATTGTTATGGAAACCTACTTGGCAAATGGAAAACATACCAGTCTCAATCATACAATACAGTTATTTGATGCTACTGGCACAATAAGAAATGGGCATTTGTTTGGTTCTCCAAAGCTGTCCTTTAGTGGTGACTTCAATAGCGCATGCACCCTTCATTAAGGAAAGCTGACTACAATCTTTCAGTAACAACAAAAAACATTTTTTCAAAGGAATTCAGTACCAAACTTAAAGTAATGGAACCTGATGGATTTTTGCATTTTCCAATGTGACTGGAACATGTTAACTGTGCTGTGAAAGTTTCCTTTTTGTAGGGAAAAAATGTATGCTTACGAATGCTACCAACAATGGCTTAAAACGCAAAGTAACTTTTACCAGCTTGGAATGTACTGAAAAGTAAATGTGCTTCATCATTTGTGACGTGATTGTGCTATGTTTTTCCACTGAATTCAGACCAATATGACCTTTTGACCTTTTACAAAATTATTGAATATTTTAAAGCTGTGTGTGTACATATTTTCGATGGAAGCACTTGTATTGTGGATTCAGTGTATATGATGAGGTTTGCAGGTGAGTACACAGTGTTGATACTCTATCGATACTATACATTAGACATTTATATATAAACAGGATTCACGTATATGTACCAATTCGTGGTTCACTAAATAAAGTAAACTATTATATGTCTTCTCTGTTTTTACTACAGGTGTATTTCTCATTTATTATGCATCAATTTAAGATGGTAACTGTGCCGATGAAGCACGCATTTTACTGCCCGCATTTATTACCTACTCCCCCCCCCAGTTTTGTTGGGGTACACTTTCTTCTGCTAAATGACCTAGTTGCTTATAACATGGTCTATTAACGCGGTCGGGTTCTATGGCTCCCAACTGCTGTGTATAGCGGGGTCACACTGTACTATCTTTTAATTGCTTGTACTGTTTTGAATTGGATATAATTAAAATTTTATTGTGAATCTATTCCATGATATATCCCTCTATTGTTATCTTTATTGGCCAGTTTGAATAACAAGTAATGCGTATGATCGCTTGTCCTTACAACATCTGCTGTATGGACAATGGCTTCAATAGCACATTGACAGATTTTCATTTCCCTAAAGAGAGTCTTATTTCCCTACTGGCAGCCTCGCTGATTTGACCTCTTCTGTCTATTCTTAAAACAAGAACAAATTGTTGATTTAGTGGGGTTAATTGATAATGGAATATATTAGTTTCGAAATACATGAGGATTAACACAATTGTCAGGTAACTGAATATAGTCTTTTTTCTCTTTGCAAAAGCTACAAATAAAAACCATCCTGAATAAATATGGTCTTGTGCACTGACAAAATTTTGTTTCATCTCTCTCTTTCTCACACACATGCGTGCTTGCACGCATTACCTAAAACGTGATTTCGAGTTCTTTATTTTATTGCAATTTAATGAGAGTTTTGTTGCTGTAAAAATACAAGTTGCACTTAATTTCTTGACAATATGGACTCATATCATTGTGTACAATTTACCAATACATAATGCCAAAAACTAACACATGTTCAAACCATCTTCATCATTTTGCCAATATTACAAAACATAATAGCTACAAGTATGCTTTAAATGCAGATGAGCTTGCACACTGAGACATTATTCTCTCTCTCTCTCTCTTGTTCACTAATAACAACAAAATTCTTTTTAAGTACTTTTACTTTTATTGTAAATAGATTCTTAAGTTGAGAGCAGAATAAGATTAAAATATATATTGACCTTGTAGGTTTGTATCATTAGGTTGTCGAGTAGCTTGTGTTCCACAGAACTTGTTCGGGCACGATCCCTTTATTTTTCTTTCACTGGCAGTACCACAAAATGATAATTATTTATTTTACATATAATTTTTCGTACACTGAAATTAATAATTACTTTTTCGTGTACGAAAAGTTACATGAAATATGGTAGCAGGGAACTAGACTAACTGTTGATACACCGCCAAACAAGATTCCTTTTTTTAAAAAAACTAGCGACATTTATTTCATGAGACAATTGTCTGTCGAAACTCAATTTTTGATTTGTTCAGTTAGTACATTATTGATATGATTTCATTGGAAGTAAGAGTGGAACTTCTTATCATCCTTGAGGATATCTCTAAGTGCCAGTTCAGGAATTCTCTGAAACTTGCTTGCCCACATTGGTCTGTATCTGTGAAACCAAGCTCTTTATTTTATGAAGTATTCATTTCGCTGGTTGCCTTGCTATCTTTGATCACAGTTATGAATGAGTTGGTTAGTTTAAGGTAGTTTATGTTGCATACACAATAACATTTATTACAGTGTTTGATTGATCACTCGATATACGACTGGCATTGCTACATTTTAAGTTTGTAGACTTTGCATGCTTTTTAGCTTTTCTTTTATTCCACCTTCTTTATTTAATTAAAAAGACATAATTAATGTGATCATAAAAAGGAGGCCACCTTTTAATTCAGTGCAACAGCACAACAAATACTTCCACAAGTCAGATCAAAATACGGTTGGCACTTAATTAGGTTGTCAGAGAAATCCTTGTGGACATAGCTGCTACAATAGATTGACACATTTTACGTTTCAATACACATTGCATTTATGATGCTTACACTTAAGCGGAACAAAAAGATACAAGGGGACAAAAAGATAGAATTAAAACACAAATTTCACTTAATAAAAATTATTTAACTGGCATTTAAATATTAATGTACTGCCTACGCTCGGCATAAGTGACATTTTCATTGATCAAAATTTCCTTGAATATCTTTAATTATGGTGTACTAAGAAAGGTGTCGTTTGGAAAGAAAATGTTACCAGTTATATGACTTTGTATTAACAGTCTTATCTGCTGTTTTTGACTATAAAACAAGTGATATATCAGCATTTCAGTTACCAAGCTTGATTGCAATTTACTCAAATTCAAGAAATAGGGATCAATTTTCTGGTTTAAAAAAATGGGATCCATGCCTGACTCCGCATTATTATCGGGTTCATGAGCTATCAGGGAGTGAGTTATCGATGGAGTGGTGTAATAGGTAAATACTGGAGAGCTTGTTTTCAGCATTTGCTGGAGTCTAGCTCCTTTTGAAATCTATATTCAGCATTTTTGCAAGAGTGACAGCTTTCCAGCAATTCAAACAGTTCAGCAAAAGTTGTTCTAAGGCTAACATTTTATATTATTAAAATGCAAGGAATATGTTTGTTAACCGTTAGGACAATGCCTTCACCCTTTATCTTGGATTGAGGTTTGTCTTCATATTTAATGTTGCTAATTGACATACTGTGACTGATACGACAACATGGCCAAGACTATGCGTCTTTTGATGGAATTACTTGAAATTGTCAAGTAAAACACATCTAAAACCTTGAACAGTGGACACAATTTATGGGAGCTATTATCTTTTGCAGCCATTAGAGATTCGAGAGGATGTTCCTAGTAAGGCACAGAAAGTGGACTCCTTGGGTATTTGGTGTGATGATGAGGAGAGGGTCACAGAGGGGATCAAGATCAACACAGCTTTGGAAATTGGACGGTATATATTTGGACACATCACTGCCTTACTTATATTGTTTATGGTCATGAAACTCATTAATTAATATGTCCCCACTGCAGTAGCAGAAAATGATTATTATTTTGCTGATTTGCATACATAAGATTTTATGTCTGAACACCAATACATCCATCCTGAATCCATTTTAGCTTGAAGGCACAACACTTCTAGATCTGCATCGATCTAAACACCTATACATCCATATTGAATCCATTTTAGTGTGAAGGAACAAATGCTGCTAGATTTGCATCCATCTGAACACCCATACATCCATCCTGAATCCATTTTATAGTATGAATTTAAAAACATTTCTAGATCTGCATTCATGAGATCCAGCATCTAAACACCCATACATCCATATTGAATCTATTTTATAGTATGAATTTAAAAACATTTCTAGATCTGCATTCATGAGATCCAGCATCTAAACACCCATACATCCATCCTGAATCTATTTTATAGTATGAATTTAAAAACATTTCTAGATCTGCATTCATGAGATCCAGCATCTAAACACCCATACATCCATCCTGAATCTATTTTATAGTATGAATTTAAAAACATTTCTAGATCTGCATTCATGAGATCCAGCATCTAAACACCCATACATCCATCCTGAATCTATTTTATAGTATGAATTTAAAAACATTTCTAGATCTGCATTCATGAGATCCAGCATCTAAACACCCATACATCCATCCTGAATCTATTTTATAGTATGAATTTAAAAACATTTCTAGATCTGCATTCATGAGATCCAGCATCTAAACACCCATACATCCATCCTGAATCTATTTTATAGTATGAATTTAAAAACATTTCTAGATCTGCATTCATGAGATCCAGCATCTAAACACCCATACATCCATATTGAATCTATTTTATAGTATGAATTTAAAAACATTTCTAGATCTGCATTCATGAGATCCAGCATCTAAACACCCATACATCCATCCTGAATCAGTTTTAGTATGAAGGCACAAAACTGCTAGACTTAGCCATACAATTTTACACACTTTATTGTGGTCATAATTTCAGATCATTACAGTAGTTTTTAAATCACTACAGCATTACAGCAATGTTGCAGTTGTAAGGCTTTCCTTTTCCCCTCCCCCCTGAGGGATGTAGAGAATAGATCTTATGCATCCTCCATTAAACCATAAGAAATAATGAATGGAGAAAACTTTTCTGGCCCTGGCATGCATCCCATGATAATGTTCCAGCTGTAAAACTCTTGGACCTTTAAAAACTTAAAAATAAAAAGTAAATGAAGTATTTGGCCCATTATTGCCTTTATTTTCATTTTGGACGCTATTTTTAGGACAATGAAACTTACTCTGCACTATATAGCCAGGAGACTCAACTCCTGCCTATACATATATTTATAACATTTTTGGGCTTAGACATCTTCTTATGGTCACTTAAGCTAGACAGACCAGTATGGTGGGTATAATTGCATTCCTATGTAGTTGATCTGATTAGATTTATATGGTGGGTATGATTGCATTCCTATGTCGTTGACCTGATTAGATTTATATGGTGGGTATGATTGCATTCCTATGTCGTTGAACTGATTAGATTTATATGGTGGGTATGATTGCATTCCTATGTCGTTGACCTGAGTAGGTTTATATGGTGGGTTTGATTGCATTGAATTTCCTATATTGTTGACCTGATTAGATTTTCAGGCCATAAGAGCAATTTTTCAGAGGTTGACACTTTATCAACTTTTCTGATTTGGATTATTTTCTTTTTCAAAAATCTTGTTAGGACAATTGAGCAAAAACACTGAAAGCTGATATATATCTTTGTATGTAGATGACCATATTAGATTTCATCTCATTGTTACAAAATATATCAAATTTATGGCATCCATGACATAATAATGGTAGATACTACTAATTGGCAACATGAATGTTTATATAGATAATGATACACTATATACTTGCTTATGCACCTACATTAATAATTTACTTAAAGTTTGTTTCCGTGCTTAGGTTGTGAAAATGTCATGATTGTTATATATCATGAAAATCTAATTTGGTCATCTGCAGATGAATACAGACATTTGTATGAAATTTCATTTTTCTCCCTTGTGTGGTTTTTGCTAGATTATGCTAACAGAGATGAGTTTATTACACATTCATGCCATTACATGTTTTACAAAGACAAATTTAATTTTAATTGGTTGCATTATTGCTCCTTAAATTATTTCATCTAATTTCACTTCTTTATAACCAAATAAAATGTAATTTCACATAATTAAATGTGTTATTTATATGTGTTTTATACACAATTATGACACAGCCTTATTGGAATGTACGTCTGTATAAGGGTGTCTTGTAATGCAAGTAACATTTGTGGTTCCTGGTAAGAGTGTAATTACTGAAGACAACTCTCATGTCACTGTTTTGATTCTAGATTGCAATTGCTGCCCTAGATTTTCTGTTTAAGTCCATGTAGTTTTCAGATTAACATTGATGATTTTTAAAAATGTGGTGGGTTGGTGGTTCTTCCGGGGTTCTTCCTCCACATTAATACTGGCCACCATGCATAGCCTATCGTGTGCTGAAAAATGGCATTAAACCCCACAACAATAACAACAATAAAAATGTGTGCTGATAGAATAGCTGAGATGTATCAACCTAAGGCTGTGTTTTGTTTTCCTCAGTGTCCTGGAAAACTTGGTTCTGGTTGTGTTATTGGGCAATTAGTGAATATAAAATTCAAATTTAGGTTGCATTGACCTACTTGTGTCATGATCTATTTGAAATTCAAATTTAAATATGACCAAGCGTCTTTTGAGCTACTGGCCACTGTTAATGTTCTGCTTGGATTTAATACTGATAGTGTTGTTTTATGTTCATTTGCCTTATGCCAAAAATCAAATGTTCATATTTTTACAGAATTGTGGCTCGTGACATAGGAGGATCAGATCCTGAGAGAATGGCTGCCCCCAGAGTGCTGGAGTATGTTGAAAATATTTTCAAGGACACATGTATCAAGGTATGAGAGTAAAACTAAATTTAGGCGGACACTTTTACCTATAGCATGTTCATTTTCATTCTCTATGACTGCATGATTGATGGAAGTCTATTTAGGGGAAACCGAGTCTCATCATGTAGGGATCAGCTGGCTAGTGGTGGATGTTCAATAGAATCCTGAAGTTAACATTGTGGATATTTTACCATCAAGAAACTGCATTTGTTTTTAATTTAGTGTGAATAAACAATATTTTATTCCATTGTTATGAACATATCAAGTTCATGAGATTCATGATATAATAGTGCTTCAGATTAATAATTGACTACACTCATATTTTTTATTGATAATGATAAATTGTACATAAAAATATACCTTTGCATTAATAACTTACCTTACGGCTTGTGTTTTGAGGAGTGCAATCACTCTTGCGCAGTCATGCTTCCTAAATTGCATCCAGGAGAACAATACATCTCAATTTTCATACCAGATTTCATGGCAATTGCCTTTCACAGATATTGATACATTTACGGGTTACACCACTTTGATATATGACATCATGTGTCATAAACAATGATATGCCATGAACAGTGATATTACAAATATTTGAAGAGAGTGAATAACTACAAAACATTACCAGGAGAGCTATTTGTAGCTCTTTGGCAGTGTGCAAAACACAAGCCCTGTTACTTGAAAATTTAGTTGCCATGATTACATTTTTTAATTTATGAAAATGCCATTCTTATTAAAATGATTAGATATGAAGAGCTGACTTTTAAAAAGACATTTATGTCAAAAACTGTATTTAGAAGTTCATGACGTTTCGGAGATTTGCTATTTCCCCAACCCTAGTTAATCAGCTTGCTCATTGTCAGTTATGCATCTTTATTTGGGAGGGGATACAGTTTTGTAAATCTGTCAGTTAAATTAGCACAGTGTTATAAACTTGACACATGTGTTTTGGATTGGATACATTTGTGTAAATCTGTCAGTTAAATTGGTGCAGTGTTATAAATGTGACATGCATTTGGGATGGGATACAGTTTTGTAAATCTGTTAGTTAAACTGGTGCAGTGTTATAAACTTGACACATGTTGGGAGGGGATACAAATGCATTTAGTTACATGATATTCAGTTTTCCCAGTGTTCGGTGGGTGAGGAAACACTAGGTGATACAGAGAAGCCACTAAAATATCACTAAAGTATGGTGTCTGCTCAGTACTCACAAATTGGAATATTGGTGTTATGGGTGGCACATACCTTTACTGATCCCTGATCACTGACCTCTGTTCACATGGGTTTGAGTCTCAGCTTGGCCAGCATGAAAGCTTGTGAGTAGCTTCCCATTGGTCAGTGATTCTTTCTTCTTCTTCCTCCTCCAGTAGGTCAATTCTAACTGCAAACTTCACAGACCCAAGTATGTGATTGCATCATGCACTAAGAGATCTGGGTCTGTGCTGTTTGTTAGGAGTAATCTGTACAACAAACAATATATTTTCATTGATGGATATAATCTCAGACCCCAGAATTAATATGTGGTGTATATTATTTTACAGGTTGATGTAATCTCTGATCCAAAGATATTTAAGAAGGAATATCCACTGCTAGCTGCAGTTAATAGAGCTGCTGAATGTAAGAAAATTTATACTATTTGTTACTTCTTTGTCATATCACCTGTGCTAAAATTCTTCTCATTATCAAACTTGGATCAAAACTGAAATGTGTTCATGTTTAGTTAGGCCCGTTGCCATGAGTCAGAACAGCATACAAAGCATATTTCAATTTAAAATATTTCAGATAGAATTTTTATTACAAACTATGCATCATTTTAAAGCCCATGTGAAAAAAGCACAGCATTATCTTTTGCACTTTTTGAGATAATGCTGAAAAATGACAAAATATTACGTAGCATCCAGCATTTTCTCAAGTTCATGAACCAAAATATTCTACTTATTGTCACACCTATGTAGGTTATCTGTATACAGTTTCATCTATGCATAAAGTGCTACTTATTTGATGTAGAGCATTGCAGACAAATAGAAAAGATGGCCTTAAACATGACATGTTTTTAAAAAACCTAAAATATGTTTTGAAAAATATAAAAATTTTCTATATATTGAGCTGAAAAATTATTTCAGTTTTCTCAGAATTTTAAGGGGAGATAATTAAAAAAATCTAGACCCAACTTTTCCTGAAATTTAATATTTTATCTTTGAAAAATAAAACCCATTATACTTATTTTCTTATTACAATCATAAAAAGATGTATGTGCCAGTTCACTCATTCAAATTAGAAACTGTCTACTAAATAATGTACAATGCAACATTTTGTATTTATTTGTTACTGCATTTGTATGGGAAAATATGAACAAGTTTTTCGGATGTAAATACTGCATGACCTTGGGAGTGCAGTATATCCATCCCACAAAACGATTTCGTATTTTCCCATACAAATGCAGTAACCTTTTTATTATATGCTCATTTTCTTATTCTACCTAATGCTTAATTATTAACAAAATACACTACAAGAAACAAAGCAATTGAATGTATGCTGTATTCCAAACTAAATACACAAGCGTAGATTCATCATTACACAACAACAACATTATTACTACACACATAACTCTGCCCAGATAAATTTGAACTTAGTCGCACGCTCGACAGAGCTTTCGAAAGAAAATGGCGATTCTAGTTAAAATTAAAATTTCAAGTCATATTGTGAATGAATGCTCATTGCAGCAACTTTTCCATTTGATCTGGAATGAATAGATTTTGGTATTTTTTTTCGAAATTTTGTGATAATGGACTGGATTTATATGTGACAAAATTCACATGAAATACATCAGACTGAAGAAGCAAGGGAGAAGCAGGTTGACATCTGCAAATGTGTTTCTGTGTCTGTCATTGAATGTTTGAAATTATAATGTGGGAAAAATATGAAGTCTTTCAATTGCAATTATCAAAAAGACACCATGGAATTTAATACTTATTTCATTTTGAGTGCAGTAAGGAGGTTGTAATTGCACTTATATTCAAAATTAGAGTACAATTTTGAAATGTGTAATCAAGACGATATGGCTCAGGTAATTAGGATTTGCAGAACTAAGAAAGGAAGTTCAGGATGTAAAACTGTATTAGTATATTTTTTTTCCATTCTTATTGCCAGCTAAAGAAGACAGTTTATGCCTTTTCACTTGTATGTTATTTGTAAGGACCCTTTCTTGCATCTACTGTATAGCTAGCCTAAATCCGAAACATTGTATCAAAAAGTTAACCCGGAAAATGTGCCAAAGCAGCTGGTATGTGGCAGTCCACGAAACATCTGATTTACTTAATTCAGAAACCAATTTAATCAACCAAAACGTAAAGTGCCTGCTAAGTGAGTGTACATGATTTGTTTACAAATCAAAAGTGCTGGCGTCTGCATTCATTGTTTGTTTACAATAGAAAGTAGTTCCTTTATATACATGAATGCAACATGAAGGTGTGCAATGTCATAAAATACTGAACAATTCTGACAATGTAAAGTTAACAGTGAAAAAAATGAGCACATAATATATAATAAAACAATTTTCAATCTTGACGTTTCAAAAGGTCTAAAAATTTGAAGATGCCAGTTGCAATCTTAAACATTGTTAATTTGTGTTCCTCCACAAAAAATCCACAAAAAAAGAAAAACAGTTTGCTAGAATGAAAAAGATTACAAGTACAACAAGAAAACTGCTCAGATACTAGTTTTGTTCACCGTCTGACACAATGTCTAACTAGAAATATAAAAATGACTTCCCCAACACAGTGCCTGACAAAGCCTAAAACAAAACGTGTTCCAAAGTTCCAGATGACACAGATGGCTCTAGTTTGAGCAAAGATTCCAAAGACTGAAATGTCCAGTTTTGAATGGGATGACTCAAGTCTTCAAACAGAATATCAACTTCTAAGAACATTGGGTGTGCATGAACATCTGAAAGACAATTTAAGCTTAAAAATTTATTTATCTGAATGGAATTAGTAAATATAAAGTTTTATCAAACATGTTTAAAGTGTCCTTTGAGTTTTGTTGATAAATGAATTTATGAAAGTATGAAATTTATGTTGATGTTCAATTTCTTCATTTTCTTAAGAGCTTTAACATTATTTTAGTACTGCTCAGGTGTAGAACTGCTCAGATGGCCTAGTGGTTAGAGCTTTCACCTCAGATGCGGGCGGTCGTGGGTTTGATCCCAGGCCGAGTCATACCAAAGACTTACAAAAATGGTACTAACAGCTGCCTTGCTTGGCGCTTGGCATTAACAGGTTAATGTTAGGACTGGTCGGCCTGGTGTCAGGATAATGTGACAGGGTGGGACATCATACTACACACACATTAACAGGTTAGTGTTAGGAATGGTCAGCTTGGTGTCAGGATAATGTAACTGGGTGGGACATCATGCTACACACACACATTATATTAGACATTTTAAGAAAAATTAGGGACTGGTTTGCAGAGAAATGCCAAGTACTTATAATTATTATAATTGTAAATGTTTTAAATGCAAAGGACCTTTTAAACTTCCTATGTATCATACTCACTGAAAATTCATTAATAAACCAGTAATGCCTACTAGCACATACTGTTGCTGTGAATTTAGATAAACAGAGAGGGGTGGGAGCTGCAAAATGCTCATCAAACCTTTAAATACTGAAATTGGTATATAGACCAAATTTTAAAACTAAATTAATGAATAACTGATTAGATTAAATAAATTGACAGTAAATATCATAATAAAAGAACACGAAATAGAAGAACCTTTGTTCAGATTGACTATCCATAGTTATAACTATCTATTATGCAACGTGTATTGCATTTTCCAGGTAAGTCGCATCCCTAATTAAAGTTTAGAAATGACAGCATTATTATTAACATAATTTACAAGAGTTGTGTGAATTGTTTCTATTGAATGCATGCTGATTACATACTCGTTGAAAATGTTTAATGTAACAACTATTGGTTAGAATCTTCCTATATATCATACTCACTGACCTACCATAAACATGTGATGAGCCATAGCAGCCATTTTACTCCAGGCACCTGATTATCTTGAAATCTTTAATTCAAATTGCAGCATACTAACTATTGCAAAAGATGTGATTTCAGGCTGATTCAATGCAGAAAGAAACATTTTATCTATCTGACAGTGCACTCCTTAAAATAACCAGAAATAATGGAGGAAAAAGAAAAAAACTTTCCCCATTTCATTGTTCTTGCTTGTTCTTCATAGTGCAAATACTGTGGGAAAGGTCATAGTGTCACCTGTACATTAAACCCGATTTCACTGGGTAAAACTAAACACACCTCCACGCACAGAGAAAATCAAATTGTTTATTTTTTAGGAAATGTGTCATTAATGGGTCACTGACCTGGCTGCAATGGACAGTTGTAATGACTGAAAACTAAACAGCCAAGTACATGTACCTATTTCAAACTCATCCTAATTTCTTTATTTTTGATGGGAGAATGTTAAAACTTTCAAAAGAAAAAGAATGGAAAGAAAGCAAGATGATGATGTAATTTTTATTTTCATGGTTCATGGGAAACCCATCGAAATTAAAGGGTAATTATTGGATTTTCACTGATCTGCCATTGATTACCTATTATATCTACAGACCTCTCAATCATGGTGATAAGAATTTATGATGCTGCTGATCAAGATTCAAGTTTTATTCAAAATAAAAGTATCAACTGTATGGTGAAATTAAACAGATGTGCTTTGATATTGTCTTTCCAGCTACAGTTTTGATAAAGTTGAATCCCTTAATTGTTGAAATATCTCTAGATGTTTATATACAAGTGAAATAATTGTTGACTTAGAAGTGAAAATGAAGTAAAATGTTAACTATATTGTTTCTATTGACATGAATGTATTTCTGTTTACAGTGGTACAGAGGCATCAAGGGAGACTAATCTTCTTGGAATATGTAGGAGAGGGATCCATTGACAAAACACTATTTCTTGTTGGAAAGGTGCGGTTTATAATATTTTTCATAAATGTAAAATTGCAGAACAGAGCTTATACTTTAAAATGCTTTAAACTGTGTTTTATTTAGTCAAGCAAATTTAGGTCATGCAGGGTTAACAGAGCAACTGTTGGGACTATTACAGGGTGATACAAAGCAATAGAAACTTACATTTGAGAAATGTACTTTGGTGGGGGTGATGCATTTTCTATTTTGTTTCTGCACAACAATCTGAGCTGTCCACCACATACTGTTAGCAAAATTTATAAGTATCTTGCATTTGGGGTGAGGAAGAAACATAATAAAAATGTTTGCTTGCAAAGGTAAAATTTCAATGTCACAGACTTAAATAAGGTAAAACATTTCCACACAGCAGCTCAGCTTGTACAGATATCTTGACAAAATTTTGTAAATTGCTTGCATTTGAATAAGAAAGACATATGCAGTGGTCTCCCTCTTGAATGGCCCACCCTGTTCAGTGTCAACCTGTTGTATTTGGCCAAAATCCCTGGACACAAATGAGTTTGTGTTCAAAAGTACTCCTGTAGGATGGACACTTCTTTAACATTGACAGTACTCCTCTAGAATGGACACTTCTTTAATATTGACAGTACTCCTCTAGGATGGACACTTCTTTAACATTGACAGTACTCCTGTAGGATGGACACTTCTTTAACATTGACAGTACTCCTCTAGGATGGACACTTCTTTAACATTGACATTACTCCTCTAGGATGGACACTTATTTAACATTGACAGTACTCCTGTAGGATGGACACTTCTTTAACATTGACAGTACTCCTCAAGGATGGACACTTATTTAACATTGACAGTACTCTTCTAGGATGGACACTTCTTTAACATTGACAGTACTCCTCTAGGATGGACACTTCTTAACATTGTCAGTACTCTTCTAGGATGGACACTTCTTTAACATTGACAGTGGCTGGTATACAAGTGTTAAAACAGTCAAAATTACTTCATAGTCAGACACATAAAGGGTTTACAGATGGAAATCTCAAGAGTATTTGTTATTTTCTAAATGTAAGACAGTGGAGACACCTGTTGTTTTTTAATTCAAGAGGTCCAGCATTTCTTCCAATGAAACTTTTTTCCTAAAAGTATTTTGTTAACCACATGGCGGATGAATACTGTACCATTTGCAGTAAGCGTTTTGATTTTATAAAGTTACTTGACAAAGTAAAATACACTCATTTTTCACAGCTGTTAGTTCATAAAGTTAATTTGCAGTTAACTGTTATAGATTGTCACTCCTGTGATGCAGTTCATGGGACAAGGCATAGTCCCTAAATTTTACTTTTATGAGCCCATATCTGAACTCATTCAAGATATTACATTTCTCAAATCTCAGTGTTTGTGTGATACAGTTTGCCAATATGAGAACACCGTGTGGCATGTGCCTATCGTGTGAACTCATTGACAGTGGATGACATTAATTATACATACAATGTAGTGAATTTCTGAAGTGACACCTGCATTTTTTGGATACTGAAAAGACAAATTTTGATAGCCAATAAAGGTACATCCTGTTTATAAAAATGTTAGCTATTTATACTTGCCCTAATGTAATAAAAACTGTTGTAAAATAATCTGTATTTCAGAAACTATGAATGACATGGCATGTTTGTTTTCCAAAAAATATTAAACTTATTCTGTTTTACATTCCAGGGAATCACCTATGACACAGGTGGTGCTGACATCAAGGCAGGAGGCCACATGGCAGGAATGCATCGAGACAAGTGTGGAGCTGCTGCTGTAGCTGGCTTTTTCAAGGTAAAGTCAGTTAAAAAATACACAAGTCACAAATGTTTCATGAAGATACATTTTTGGACCAATTTAGCAAGGAAACTTTAGTTATATATATATATATATATATATATATATATATATATATATATATATATATATATATACACCAATGTTTTACAATAAGGTTGTATAGACTTATTTAGCTCATCAGTAAATTACAAACATTTCAGTTCTGCAAATATGGCACAGTGAAGATGCTTGCATGTGTGCTAGATATGGGAGTGGTTCATAATAATTATGTTGAGTATGTATTTTGGTACAAGCATAATTTATGATAAAACTTATATTTGTCAGTGGAATACATGTCGATCACATTAATGTTAGGAGACTCTGTCAGAGTTAGAGGAAATGCATAAACATCAAACTTTGCCCTGATCATCCTTTGGAGGGCATTATGATATGGGTCCCAATCTAAGAGATAAAACCACTCTTCAAGTGAGAGACAAGAGATAATAGCTATTGACACATGATAAGTGCACAGCCTTAGGCATAGAGTTAGAACACAACATCATTTCCTTCTTGAGGAGAAAAATCATGGCAGATCGACTGAAAGTTTTTCAAACCCCTACCTATGACAAGGTTGTGCCAGCCTTAACAAGGTCTTGTGAATATCTCGGCAACAATCATCTCAGCAAATTGAATATCTTGGCAAATTGAATAACTCGGCAAATTGAATATCTCAGCAACAATCATCTTGGCAAATTGAATATCTTGGCTTGGCAAATTGAATATTCGGCAACAATCATCTCGGCAAATTGAATATCTCGGCAAATTGATCGGCTAATATCTCGGCAACAGTCTTCAGATTGAGTCCCTTGTCTGCAATCACAAAGTCTGTGCATGCCAACTGACAGTCAGGGATAGCTCTAATCTCACATACCAATATTTTTATGAGGCATTCCTGATTCTGTGAAATTTCATAATACATTGAGAAAGTAATCCACTTGAGCCAAGAAGCCAAAGGTTGGGGATTGATGTCTTGCTTTTGCTATTTCTGTGGAAGAAAAAGTCTTAATTATCCTTCACAAATGCTTAAGTCTTAAGCGCATACTTGTGAGCATGAACTTTGTCCTGGAGTCTAGCCCCACTCAAATTTCTAGCAAAGACAAGAAATGATTGATTATAAACCTGTCATGGAATCTGGCCCTCTCAGACTTCTAGCAAAGACAGGAATGATTGCGTGTGATCTGTGTCCTGGAATCTGGCCCCTCTCAAATTAAAAAAAAAGACAGGAATGATTGAGTGTGAGCTGTGTCCTGGAATCTGGCCCATTTCAGATATATAGCAAAGACAGGAATGATTGAGTGTGAACTGTATCCTGGAATCTGGCCCTCTCAGACTTCTAGCAAAGACAGGAATGATTGAGTGTGATCTGTGGCCTGGAATCTGGCCCCTCTCAAATTTAAAAAAACAAAGACAGAAATGATTGAGTGTGAACTGTATCCTGGAGTCTGGCCCATTTCAGATATATAGCAAAGACAGGAATGATTGAGTGTGAACTGTATCCTGGAATCTGGCCCTCTCAGACTTCTAGCAAAGACAGGAATGATTGAGTGTGATCTGTGGCCTGGAATCTGGCCCCTCTCAAATTTAAAAAAAAAAGACAGAAATGATTGAGTGTGAACTGTATCCTGGAATCTGGCCCATTTCAGATATATAGCAAGGACAGGAATGATTGAGTGTAAACTGTATCCTGGAATCTGACCCCTCTCAGATTTCTAGCAAAGACAGGAATGATTGCGCATGAACCATGCCCTGGAATCTGGGCCCTCTCAAATTTCAAGCAAAGACAGCAGTGATTGAGTGTGAACTGTGTCCTGGAATCTGGTCCCTCTCAAATTTTAAAAAAAAGACAGGAATGATTGAGTGTGAACTGTGTCCTGGAATCTGGCCCTACTCAAATTTCTAGCAAAGACAGGAATGATTGCATGTGAACCGTGTCCTGGAATCTGGGCCCTCTCGAATTTCTAGCAAAGACAGCAGTGATTGAGTGTGAACTGTGTCCTGGAATCTGGTCCCTCTCAGACTTTTAGCGAAGACAGGAATGATTGAGTATGAACTGTGTCCTGGAATCTGGCCCCTCTCAGATTTATAGCAAAGACATGAATGATTGAGTGTGAACTGTGTCCTGGAATCTGGCCCCTCTCAGAGTTATAGCAAAGACAGGAATGATTGAGTGTGACCTGTGTCCTGGAATCTGGCCCCTCTCAACTATATAGCGAAGACAGAAATGATTGAGTGTGAACTGTGTCTTGGAATCTGACCCCTCTCAGATTTCTGGCAAAGACAGGAATGATTGCATGTGAACCGTGTCCTGGAATCTGGGCCCTCTCGAATTTCTAGCAAAGACAGCAGTGATTGAGTGTGAACTCTGTCCTGGAATCTGGTCTCTCTCAGACTTATAGCAAAGACAGGAATGATTGAGTATGAGCTGTGTCCTGGAATCTGGCCCCTCTAAGAGTTATAGCAAAGACAGAAATGATTGAGTGTGAATTGTGTTCTGGAATCTGGCCCCTCTCAGATTTCTGGCAAAGACAGGAATGATTGTGTGTGAACCTTGTCCTGGAATCTGGGCCCTCTCGAATTTCTAGCAAAGACAACAGTGATTGAGTGTGAACTGTGTCCTGGAATCTGGTCCTTCTCAGACTTATAGCAAAGACATGAATGATTGAGTACGAACTGTGTCCTGGAATCTGGCCCCTCTCAGATTTATAGCAAAGACATGAATGATTGAGTGTGAACTGTGTCCTGGAATCTGGCCCCACTCAAATTTCTAGCAAAGACAGGAATGACTGCATGTGAACCGTGTCCTGGAATCTGGGCCCTCTCAAACTTCTAGCAAAGACAGGAATGATTGAGCGCCTTCTGATTACCTGTGGACAACAACCAGCCTTCAAATGTTTCCACAGAACAGTGGATGAAGACCCATCATACCAAGTTGTGCAGCACTGAAACTTTGAGATGAAGAATATTTATTGCACCAGAGGCTTGTCTTACAGGTGTCCTCAGAGACCTTGAATTTTTTACACTTGGTCTATCTAGTTGACATTGTGTACCTGTAACAAGAAGGGATAATGACTAATCATCTAAAGAAGGTACAAAACTGTACAGTAATTATTGCACCGAAGTTGTAACTTATAAAAACATGAAGAAATTCAATAGTTTCCACTATGTAACAACATTAGTTTGGTATGTAAGTCACAAAATGTCAAATATCATATGACAAACTAAGTCCACAATGGTGGAGAAACATAAATGTTACCAATGCTTAGTACAAAGATAATTCAGCAAAACAGTGCCAACTTTTAAGATATAGTTGCAAATCTAGATAAATCCAAAAGATATGTGGTTGGGGTTGGAGATATACTGCTGTGGTGTTATGAATGGTGGATTTTGGAAGATAGCAGTAGTTAATTCCTAATGTTAATATGGTTGGGTAATGTACTTGACTTAATTTGGGAGGGACAATATGGTGATGGTGATGACAGTGCATTGTCCATCTTTCCTCTCTCTTAATTTTGGGAGTGACTTTGGTTTGTTGTTCATTATACATCATTTGGTTAAAAAGACTCATTCAAAAAAATTGCATGATTCATACCAGAATAAATTTTCATTAAATTTGTGTTACCTTATAAATTAAATTTACCTGAAAGTACTTGATCATATTACAGTTGAGTTAATTATATACATATACTTTTTTTTTAGACCTTGTCAATCCTGAAGCCAAAGGGCCTGAAGGTGGTAGGAGCTTTGTGTATGGTGAGAAACAGTGTTGGATCAGGTACAGAATTAAGACATTTTTATAATTGTTTTGGTTTCTTGATATTACATCAAAGGTTTATATAAAAAATGCATGAAGTATCAACCAACACACTTCTTAGACATGTCAAAGATCAGTTATTTAATGCAATTAAGTGGCTTGAAATTTTTCTGCGTAACTGATCTATTTATATCAATAAATCCTGTATTGGGGGACACTCTATTGGTCCATATAATAAAAACGTCCAGAGATATGGCATCCATGTAATTAACATGTTAATTTTAATGCACAGTGGGTTTAACAACTAACAAAGTTTCTCTACATTATGGCACATTTTTGTCATTTGGGCAAAGAGAACTCAACTACTTAGGGAAAATAAAAAATATGGACAGACATAAGCTTTAACTCCTGGCCAGTTTTAGCAGTATGACTAATTCATAGAGAATACTTTTGGGGATTAAAGTAAGATAATTCTTTCAACTTTATTTACTCTCTACTGTTTCTTTTGTTCTTGATTTGCCTGCCTCACTGCACCTGCCCCAACCTCCAAATTCTGTAAAGTATAAATGTCTTCCTGTGAAATTAAAATCTGGTGGAGTTTACAACCACCCTTCCCGGTGTTTTCGTTATGTCTAAAACTAGGGTTGCGGTTCACCTGCATTGCTTTCTTTATGTCTAAGGCTAAAGGTGGAGCTCGCCCACAGTGTTTTCTTTGTGTCTAAGACTACACATGGAGTTCACCCACAGTGTTTTCTTTGTGTCTAAGACTAAGCATGGAGTTTACCCAGTGTTTTCTTTGTGTCTAAGACTAGGCATGGAGTTTACCCACAGTGTTTTCTTTGTGTCTAAGACTAGGGCTGGAGTTCACCCACTGTGATTTTCTTGTGTCTAAGACATAGATGGGGTTCACCCACTGTTTTACTTGTGTTTAAGACTGGGGGTGGAGTTCGCCCACTGTGTTTTCCTTGTGTCTAAGAGTAGGGGTGGGGTTCGCGCACTGTTTTCCCCATGTTTAAGACTTAGGGTTACCTGCAGATAGGATGACTATTCATCAGCTATATACCAGACATTCCAGTTTTCAGCTAGATTGTTCCCTGCTTAAGGTAATCATATTTTAGAAAAGAGCATCCAGTTTCTTGAGTTTGTCAGTGACCACCCTACTTTTAAGCAATATACAGTCAAACCTGTTCATAACGATCACCTTATCATAGTGAGCATCTAGTCACAACATCCATTCTAATTTTCCCCCAGCAAATTTCCTTTATAAATGTTTTCTGTAATGGGCACATGCTAACTATAGTCGGCGGTCAAGTGTTTCCTAACCAAACAGTGGTTTCTCCCTGACTAAACAATGACTGAAGTTTACCAACAGTGACTGATCAGTCTATGCAGACTAAACTATTGCTTTATTAGGAAGGTCTTCCCCAGATAAAGGACTTTTTTCATCTTTCAATGACTTGCTCGCCTCTTGTACATCTTTCAGTGACTCCCCCATTCTCTCTTTCAAGGGTGAGAAAACCTTCTCCAAAAAGAAGTTCAGAGAAGGTGAGATTAGAGTGTCACATTATCGTTGTCAATTTCCCTGTCTCTCTACTTCATCCTTAGTCCTTCCTTTTGGTTCTATGTCCTCATCTTCTGGTACTCAAATATTTCCTATTACTGTTTCATCATTTGGAATTTCCTGAAGCAGGCCAGCTCTTTGGATGTTCTGTAAGGTTTTAATTTGGTTGATGGTGAACTCAGTCACCATTTGTGCCAACAGTTTTTCTGTCCTCAACCTCAGAGAATTTAAGTACCTGTTTATAAAGATGCCATCGGGTACTCTGGTACCTGCCCATTCATAATTACCCAGGTACCTGCCCATTCATTATTACCCAGGTACCTGCCCATTCATAATTACCCGGGTAATACAATGAGCCATAGGCTACCCATTTAATTAATGTGGAAAAAAACAATCTAAGTTCAGATTGACAAGCAACCATATTTGTCTGCATATAAGTGAATATGTTTTGATCGAGAAGTCTGCATGTCCAGAAATAATTGTTTCTTCATAGTACAAAAAATAATGTCTAAATAAGATGATTATAATTTTGGGGAAGGGATCGTGTATGAAAAAATATAGGAGCCAGCTACGATAAGGATTTGAGCTTTTTACAACGATTTCTCCATTCCCAACAAATGCGATTACTTCTGTTGGCAAGAATAATGAACATGCCACTGGTGAGAAAATTACATGAGTAAGTACCTGGTGTTTCATAATATAGGTTAATCATTAAACAGTACTGTATTCAGAGTGGATAGTGTGGCAGTTTAACCCTTTACCTTGTGCAAGCACCTTTTGACACCTCTACTCCATTCGCATGGAAGCGCCTTTTGATGCCTCTAATCCATTCACATGGAAGCGCCTTTTGACGCCTGCTGTAAACATCAGCCATTTTAAGCGGGTTTTTGTAGCGCCACCTTTGGGGAAACCCTCCTATTAGATACTACATTCATTTCTGCAAATGACAATTATGTCAAATCACGTGGTCACTGTTTATGCTCTTCTCGAAATCTGCTATTTAAAGTAACTGGGTCGTAATCTCCCCTCTGCAAAATGGAGGTCGTGGATTTCATTCAGTACTTACAAAGTTTTCACGATTAGAATCATGACTATGAAAGCTTCAATAACTTAGGTAAAGGCTCTGTTGATGATGTAGGCAGCAATTAGTTTTTATAAATTATTAAATTCAGATGACTTAGTGATGTAGACACAGACAAAAACCTTGTAAATTTTGAGAATGAGAAATGGCAGCTATGGTTGGTCATGTGGCTTCACTATCTTGATGGTGAACGAGTTCTCTTAAGATTTTAAAGCACATAAAAAATTCTTCCGTGAAATATAATTACACAGCTATAACAATCGGACTTTACTCTTAAAGTTTTCCACACGTAATAGATGTGTATCAAAAATGTAAAATGGTTACAGTTGCAGTTAAACATAACATACACTACATTGCTTGACAGTTAACAGGCAGGCCTATGTGTATGGAGTCAAATAGGTAACAGGTGTTCTATTTATAGTGCACTGCACTGGGTAACTTTTGAAAAGAATGAACATCACCAAATTACACACATCAGACTCTCTTGAAATCGGGTGTATTCATAATAGCTGATCCTTTCTTCTCATTTTGCAGAATGTTATGTAGCTGATGAGATCATTACATCTCGAGCTGGTGTCAGGATCAGAGTGGGCAACACCGATGCTGAAGGTAGAATGGTGATGGCAGATGTTCTCTGCCACTGCAAAGAAATGGTAAGTAATGCTAGATTTTCAACAAGTCACCCAACTTTCATAAACTGTGTCAAAACAGAGGAGAGAATAACTTAGTAGAATCAGTTTAATAATTGAAAACATCATACATTTTTTACTAAACATTTTGGATAATTTCTTTTCCAAAATATGTTTTTACTCATATGTAAAAATGTTTTAAGGCCAATATAGGGCAATGAATGAATAAAATTTTGATTTTTGTGGGTGTTCTGTTTGCATTTGTATAATTTCCTGGACAGGGAATTATTCCCTGATTTATTTTGGCTGATTGATGTGTATTAAAATTTTGAATGTTTTGCCACCTTTTGGTTTGTTTTGAGTTTTGAGTTAGGAAGCATAAGTAGGGTTTACTTAATGAACAAACTGTCCAGCAGGCACAAGAAAGGCTTGTCTAGAGACTGTACCAGTATGCAGGCAAGAGAAAGGCTTGCCTAGAGACTGAACAAGTATGTAGGCAAGAGAAAGGCTTGCCTATAGACTGTACCAGTATGCAGGCAAGAGAAAGGCTTGCCTAGAAAATGAAAAAGTATGCAGGCAAGAGAAAGGCTTGCTTAGAGACTAAACAAATATGCAAGCAAGATAAAGGTTTGCCTAGAGACTGTACAAGTATGCAGACAAGAGAAAGGCTTGCCTAGAATGGTTTACTTATAGAATGAAGAAGCCAGCAGGCAAGAGAATGGTTTACGTAGAGAATGTTGTTGTTGTTGTGGGGTTTAACGCCATTTTTCAGCACGATAGGCTATACATGGCGGCCAGTATTAATGGTGGAGGAAGAACCCGGAAAACCCCGGAAAGAACCACCGACCCACGAGAAGCTACTGGCAAGCTTTCTCACATGCCCACATTGGCTGAATCTTAGACTCGAACCGCCGCAGACAGAGGTGAGATGGCAGTGATCCGTAACGAAGAGCGCTTTAGACCACTCGGCCACTCGGGGCCCCACGTAGAGAATGAAGAAGTCAGCAGGCAAGAGAATGGTTTACCTAGAGAATGAAGAAGCCAGCAGACAAGAGAATGGTTTACCTAGAGAATGACAAGCCAGCAGGCAAGAGAATCCTTTACCTAGAGAATGAAGAAGCCAGCAGGCAAGAGAATGGTTTACCTAGAGAATGAAGAAGCCAGCAGGCAAGATAATGGTTTACCTAGAGAATGAAGAAGCCAGCAGGCAAGATGATTAATTTACCTAGAGAATGACAAGCCAGCAGGCAAGATAATGGTTTACCTGGAGAATGACAAGCCAGCAGGCAAGAAAATGGTTTACCTAGAGAATGAAGAAGTCAGCAGGCAAGAGAATGGTTTACCTAGAGAATGACAAGCCAGCAAGCAATAGAATGGTTTACCTAGAGAATGACAAGCCAGCAGGCAAGAGAATGGTTTACCTAGAGAGTGTAGAAGCCAGCAGGCAAGATAATGGTTACCTAGAGAATGAAGAAGCCAGCAGGCAAGATAAAGATTTACCTAGAGAATGACAAGCCAGCAGGCAAGAGAATGATTTATTTAGAGAACAAAGAAAGAATAGGCAAGAGAGAAATTTACTTTGGTACTGAATAAGTCAGCTGGCAAGAAAATGGTTTGCTTAGATATTGAATGAGTCAGGTATTGAAGTGGTATATATTTTAGTTTTCAACATATTACTGCATATCTTTCCATCTTGATCACAATAAAAAAAAATGTTATTGGTCCTTATTGATCAGATTATTCAAATAAAATATTCTCAGTCATTTGGTTCTTCTTTGATTATGCTATCCAATCACAGTACGTTAGGAAACAAATACCACGTGCAAATCCAGCCCTCCCAGATACAAAAAACCTTGTAGCTAAAAAGAGCTAAAAGTTATCTGCCCTTTCATGAGGTGGTCAGGCAGTGTGATCTCCCCTTGATACAAGAATTGGTGGTAAAACTTGTGAATGTCTCAGTTACTACTTTTGCTCATGTCAAGAAGCATGCTTTCACCATGAGAGGCCTTGCAGAAGTCAGAATTAAATTTGATATGAGTTGGAGGAGTTCTCACTTTCCAGGAAAGTATACTCCATCTATGTTTCCAACTTTTCTTTCTTAAGTTGACAATGTTCTGCCTTTACAGTTTTGCCACATTTTGTTGTCTTTTTGCCACTTGCTCAAATATGAGGTACAATCTGCAGAATTGGATCAGCTTAACTTGGCTCACAGATCCAAGTACAGATGACTGGGTACACCTACTACCATCTTTTTAGGAAGCCAGTGGAGTGTGGTCTCCCTGAGAATGGCATCTACATATCAATATCCTAGTGATGAAGGCCATTTTGAAAGCCTTTCACTGGTGGCAGGAATTTTTAACTGAAGATGGAGACATTATACCATCCAACAAGTCTGTGTTGGTAACTTATCTCAAACAGCAAGGTGAAACCAAGTCCCCAGACCTTTTCATACTGGTGTGGGACTTTCTAAAGTAGTGATATCAACAACAAATCCACATCCAAGTTCAACGTATTTCTTGACTTCCAAATATACTAGCAGATTCTTTGTCCTGGAACAATAATTTCAAACAGATTGGCCTCACCATCCCTCAGTTTTCACTCAGATACGTATCTGATTCGACCAACCATTGGTGGACCTATTTGTGACAAGGTGGAATACCAAGTTCCCAACCTTTGCCTCACCAGTCCCTTATCCCAGTGCCTAGGCAGTCAGTGCATTATCCATATACTGGAACAGCCAGGATTAATAGGCTTTCCCTCCAACACCTCTCATTCCAAAGGTGATACAGAAAGCAAGAGAATCGGAGTGTCACTTCATCCTTATTGCACTACTTTGATCAACAACCTCATCAATCTCAAATGGAAGTTCTCCAATCAATACAGAATTTCCCTCATCTACTCAAACAACCACAACAGAAATTATCCAGAATTACTGAACCTGCACATGTGTATCATGTTAAAAAAGCTCTCAGAAATAAACACTTCTCACAACTAGTCATAGAGAGAATTGCTCAAGCAAGAAAAGTCCCTCCACTATGAAAGTATTAAAAGGCAAATGGAAAATTTGTACACAGTGGTGTGCACAAGAATGCATTATACCTCTACAGGCATCTATACCTGAAATAGCCAACTTCCTCCTCTGACTCTTTACAAGAAAAAGGTTACTGCTCCATGATTGCCGACACATTTCGTCATCATTGAAGAGAGGATATCCAACAAGGTAAAGACTTATATGACCTTCTCTTCAACTTTGTTGAAGAACGGCTAAAAACATCAGCTCAGTGCCAAAGTGGATCCAATCATTGGTGCTAACCTGGTTGAAAAGAAACACCTTTCAAGGGCATCATTGAATCACCTTTCATACAGGACCTGCTTTCTCAATACATTAGCGATGGCAGGCAGAATCTACAAAATATGTGCCCTATCAGGGGACCCGAATTAAATGAAGCTATGACAAGACAGATCAGTTTCACTCATGATGGTTCCCTCTTTCATTGCCAAGAACAGGCTTCCATCCATGGGTAACCAGAGTTTTGTAATGAAATCATTGTCTACTCTGGACACTTTCACTCAAGGCCACCTACAAGACCCAGTGCAGGCATTGAAATGGCATCTTAAAAGGTCAAAGCCTTTGGGGGACCCCGAGTGGTCAAGTGGTCTAAAGTGCTCTCCATTGCAGATCACTGCCATCTCACCTCCGTCTGCGTGGGTTCGAGTCTTGGATTCAGCCAATGTGGGTATGTGAGAAAGCTAGCCAGTAGCTTCTCGTGGGTCGGTGGTTCTTTCCGTGGTTTTCCCGGGTTCTTCCTCCACCGCTAATACTGGTTGCCATGTATAGCCTATCGTGTGCTGAAAAATGGCATTAAACCCTACAACAACAACAACAACAACAACAACATCAAAGCCTTTGTGTTGAGGGAGATCACACCTATTTTTACCTCTCAAACAGGGAAGATATAACAGTGCAGACCTTTCTTCCTGAATTGAGTGGGTTATTCACTCTACATATTGAGAAATAACCCCAGCTCAAATGATTTCGTTAATCTTTTCGGCTCACAAGATTTGTCCTGTTGCCACTAGCATAGCCTTTGATGGGAACTGTTCTTTAACTGACATTATCCATAGGATAGCTGTCCACATTCTTTAGCTCAGAGATCTTTCATCTCAAGGGGCTCAACTCAGTCTGGTGAAAGCTAAAGCCATGGCACAACAGGTGACCTTTCCAGGTGACCTTTCCAGGTCGCTTGACAGAATAATAAGACATGGCTTCCCAACAGATGATAATGTCTCCATTCGGATTTCCTAGAAGCTGTCTCACATACTTCAGGACCAGAGATGGCATCTCTGGTGTGAGGGGATGTATCTCTTTCCACCTCTTGCCTATTCTCCTAAGGTATTATGATTGGATATTGTATTCAAAGGAATAACTAATTTTTTTATAGTAAAATATTTCTTTGTGAATACTTACCCAATTATAATACACATATACCCTCCCAGCCAATCATAATACACATATACCCTCCCAGCCAATCATATTACACATATACCCTCCCAGCCAATCATAATACACATATACCCTCCCAGCCAATCATAATACACATATACCTTCCCAGCCAATCATACTACACATATTCCCTCCCAGCCAATCATAATACACATATACCTTCCCAGCCAATCATACTACACATATTCCCTCCCAGCCTCCCAGCAGCTACATCCATATAGAGAGCGTTCCTTATGCTCCATTAGTAACTGAGATGTTCACAGGTTTTGCAGCCATTCCCTGTATCATGGGCAATTACTAACACATAGGTAGGCATATAACTTTTAGCTCTTATTAGCTAAAAGTTTTTTTATCTAGGAGGGCTGGATTTGCGAGGTAATAGTTCTCCTAAGGTATTATGATTGGTTAAGTATTCACGAAGAAACATATTTTACTAGAAAAAGATTAGTTTTCTATGAAGAGTTTTAGTCACTAATCATTAAAGTGATTGCAGTTACAGCTTGATTTTCTAATTAAATATATTTTTATGAATTTGCCCCATAAAAATATGTATTCATACATGATCAGGGTGGTTTTAGCTAGTTTGCAGTTACTTTGACTTAAGCTATTATGACATTTTGAAAGTACAAGTGTAGTTGAATTTTAATTTTAAATGTTTAAGAGGGGTCACAGATGGCAGAGTGTATAAGGCATTCCTCAGTCTGTACAGGTTCAAGTCTCAGTTCAGATAACATGAGCATATGAAATATGTTTGTGTTTTTCCATGTGTTGGGTGCTTGTGTTTTTCCTTGTGCTGGGTGCTTGTGTTTTTCCATGTGTTGGCTTTTTCTTCCTGGGGTTTTCCTGGCTCTGGCTGCCATGTATCATGTGCTGAAATAAGGTATTAACCCCAATCCCCCACCCTCCAAAAGTCAATCATGTTGAAAAAGCTATTAAAGGTATTTGGTAAGTAATCTAGGTACTTAGGTGGTGCTCTACAGTTTCACATTTTGCACAGGGTTAGAATTTTAAAGAAAAAGATTTTCCCCAGCTTTCCTCACTGGTTTTACTGGCTATTTATAAAAGACCTTGTATATCTTAGGTGTAATTCAAAGAACCTTTATTTCCCTTTATTTTGGTGTATGATTGATGGGTGTAATATGGATTATAGAGCATACAGCATGGCCTTAGTCCAGATGTACACCTTTCAAAAAAGTGCTTGCTCCACTTGGTCATTTTCACTTCCTGAACTTCAGAGGTAAATTGTATAAAAAAAGAACCAGTAACATTTGTTTACATTTTATGTGTTTGGTAATTAATTAATTCATTGCACTTTCAGAAGCTGGTATTGTCTAGTCAGCCAAAATTCATTTTCCCTATTTGAATAGCTGATATGGAAAGTGTATTTTACTCTGATTTTTTAGCACAAGGGAGCAGTCATTTTAGTAAGCATTGTGCTTAGATCATGTACAGTTTCCAACGTACAATATCCAAAGAAATATCATCCACATTACATTAATATAGCATAGTGTTATGCCAGCATTCTCTCCATTATGCTTGTTTTAAATGCAAACAACTTCATCTTACATACATCACTCTCCCAAAAGTACATAATAACTGGCGAGCGCCCCCTTAGTAATCTATCATTTAAAAATGGCAATAAGACATAGTTTGCTATGTGCAGACATTTGCTACCACAATCGTAAAGGACATTGGACCCTAAGACCCAAATGTTTACAGACAGTGATTGATATTTGATCGTAGCATAAAAATATATGACTGTGAATTTCACTGGATAAAAGATTAAAAATTCATCACTTTCCTACCAGTTTTATGCCCAGGTCTGTTGAGAGTATAAATTTTTCTCCTGAAAAAGGCATAGTATAGATAAGATTTACAATGAAATGAGAACATTTTCCCTTTGGAAACTGCCACAAAATATACAAAGTTTGTGATAGTTTAACTTGATGTAAAGATAAAATATCACACCTAGTTATAAAAGAGATTTGTGTTAGCAGATGCGAATGAACTGTGCATAAAATGATGTTTCTCTCTAGGCACTGGAAGCAGTAAACCCACAGCTGTTTACGATTGCCACACTGACAGGACATGCTATTAGGGCTGTAGGAGAGGACTACACAGTGAGTACACAGTTTTGTTGATAAAATGTTTATGATTGCCACACAGACAGGAAATGCTGTTAAGGGCTGAAGGAGAGGACTACACAGTGAGTAAACTGTTTTGTTGATAAAATGTTTATGATTGCCACACTGACAGGACATGCTGTTAGGGCTGTAGGAGAAGACTACACAGTGAGTCAACTGTTTTGTTGATATAATGTTTACGATTGCCACACTGAGAGGACATGCTGTTAGGGCTGTTGGAGAAGACTACACAGTGAGTACAGTGAGTACACAGTTTTATTGATATAATGTTGCAGAAAATGTCTAGGATAGTTAACTGGAGACAAAGTGAAAATGTTCACAGATGAGATCAGTTAAATATTTAGTACAAAGATAAATGTTGATACTAATATGTATGACAAGCAGGTCATTCCACTAGCCATGGAATTTGTTCCCACTATTTTTTTACATAGCTTTATTTTTCATTTACTCATGAAATTTTAAATTAAATTACTAACACCATTGTACGAATTCATATAGACTGACAAAGGCATTCCAGGGTTTGTAGGCACATAACAGAGCAACTACAGTCCTATATATTTACCAGTGGATTTGAATGTTGACCAGTGTCTATGTTTAGATAACATAAAACAGGGTTGACATGTACCTAATTATACACTGATCAATAATCAGTTGATTAGTAATCAGTGAGTACAGATGACTAGATGGTTAAATTTGTTTACATGTTGCAATTCTTGCCTTGGTCAGCATATTGAGCAATGTCAGTTCTGTTATGAGTCTTCAAAACCATAGCATCCATCAGTCAGTACTGTTATTATGTCTACAAACCATATAACCCACTTGTCAGTTCTGTTATGTGTCTATCTGTTTTTCAGTTCTGTTATGTGTCAACATAACCACAGAATCCATCTGTCAGTTCTGCTATGTGTCTACAATCCATATATTCCATGTGTCAGCAAAACCACAGACTCTATCTCTCAGTTCTGTTATGTGTCTATAAACCTTATAATCCATTTGCTAGTTCTGTTATGTGTCTTTCACTTTGTCAGTTGTGTTATGTGTCTACAAACCATAAAATCCATCTGTCAGTTCTGTTACTTGGCTACAAGCCATAGAATCCATTTGTCAGTTCTGTTATATGTCTCTATATTAGTTCTGTTATGTATTCACAAACCAGGGAATGCATTAAACAGTTCTATTATGTGTAATCCATTTGTCAGTTTGGTTATGTGTCTACAAACCACAGAATCCATTTGTCAGTTTGGTTATGTGTCTACAAACCACAGAATCCATTTGTCAGTTTGGTTATGTGTCTACAAACCACAGAATCCATTTGTCAGTTTGGTTATGTGTCTACAAGTCATAGAATCCATTTTACAGTTCAGTTACATGTCTGTGAATTTGTCAGTTTTGTTATGTATCTACAAAACATAGAATTCTTTTGTCAGTTATATTATGTGTCTACAAATCAAAGAATACATCTTTCAGTTCTGTTATGTGTCAACAAACCATAGAATCGATCTGTCAGTTCTGTTATGTGTCAGCAAGCTATAGAATCCATCTGTCAGTTGACCAGGCCGGATTTGTGTAAAGCAATGTACATTTGTCTACATTGATGAATGAATAAAAAGAGAATAAAAAATTGCAAAATATTCCTTGCTTACTGATATTCTTAATAGAAATTTAGGTCTGTTTATAAATGGGTATTAGATCATAAAGTTTCATATAGTTTTATTTTCAGAAATTCCTGGAGTCTCTTCAGAAGTTTTTTGTTGCTATTCCCAACTAATTGCCAGTACTCATGGATAAAGGACAGAATTGGACATCTTGATATCAGAAACGACCACATTTTATTAAAGAAAGTTCATATGTTTTGGTATCCTGTATAGGATTTCTGGTGTTTTTGTATAAAAAAAAATTATTATCCAGCATTTTGTCCTATCTCCAGCATTTGTATAATTGCTTTCCAGTCTTCTAGTTTTTGACTTCATTATATATGATGTGAATTTCTTATTTCAAGATCATCATGGATAATGGCCCTGCCAGGAAGACAAAGAATGCCCAGCATTTCCAGGAAGTTGGAGACATTTGGGCTGATCCTTTTGAAATCTCTACTATTCGCAGAGATGTAGGTTACCTTTTACCCTCATTCTAAATGCTATCACTGTTAAGAATTATCACTTGTAAAATGTTGCATTATTTCCCTTTATGAAAAATCTATATTTTTCCATAACTAGAGGTCCAAGCCATCCTAAATCACTAAAACTGTATGGGTTGATGTGCATTTTATAAATCATTTTTTAAAAATGTTCAATATATATTCCCAATAAAGGTCATTACATGGATAAGATTGCAAAATTGTGGCTGTCACCCATTGTCCATAAAACAAAAGCTGAGTTTTTAAAAATTAATCAAATTTTTTCAGCTTGATTATCATAGATTCTTGTCAGATATACACAGAAAACTGTTTGGTGAGTGAATGTTATGACACATTTAACACACTGGTTTTAAGCACAAGAAAGTTTCCACAGACAATTTACATACAGTCAAAAATCACTAATGGTTGACCAAGATCACATAAATTCATATACTTTTAGTTGATTTTGTAATCTTTCCAAATTCTGTTTTAAGTCATTTTTATTTTTTTTAATAACAGACAATGCTGTTACTGTTTATTTACATAAGTCTCTCCCAAAGTTCATATAACACTACGACAAAAAGAGGATCTTAAATGAGTGCTCATTTTATGTAACTTTTATGAAACAAGTCAACTAATTTCTCTTTGACTTGCAAAAGATTCTGTCTTTTCAAAGAGTTTCATAAATTTCATATGAATGATCACAAATGTGTATTCTGTTTATATCATGACCAAAAATACTGATTTGATATGACCAAATGCCTGGATTGTGTAGTCAAATTAAATCAGTATTTTTCATCCTGATTTAAATAAAAACTAGAGTAGATCTAGGTCTGCCATCACATAATGTTCTTGTAGATCTTGGTCAGTGCAGTTCATTTCTGTCACATAGACCCATATATGCTATCCCATAAATGCAATGGTAGATTTGAGTCAATGTTGTTAGCAGTTGGATCAGACTTATATGCAAGTATATATGGTATTACAAGTGAGTTCCATAGACCCTGACCACCTGGTAGATTATTAAGTATATATGGTATTTCAAGTGAGTTCCATAGACCCTAACCTTCTGGTAGATTATCAAGTATATATGGTATTTCAAGTGATATCCATAGACCCTGACCTCTTGGTAGATTATCAAGTATATATGGTATTTCTAGTGAGTTCCACAGACCCTGACCACCTGATAGATTATTAAGTATATATGGTATTTCAGGTGAGTTCCATTGACCCTGACCTTCTGGTAGATTATCAAGTATATATGGTATTTCAAGTGAGTTCCATAGACCCTGACCTCCTGGTATATTATCAAGAATATATGGTATTTCAAGTGAGCTCCATAGACCCTGACCTCCTGGCAGATTATCAAGTATATATGGTATTTCAAGTGAGTTCCATAGACCCTGACCTCCTGGTAGATTATCAAGTATATATGATATTTCAAGTGAGTTCTGTAGCCCCTGACCTCCTAGTAGATTGTCAAGTATATGTAGTATTTCATGTGAGCTCCATAGACCCTGACCTCCAGGTAGATTATCAAGTATATATGGTATTTCAAAAAGTTCCATAGACCCTAACCTCCTGGTAGATTATCAGATATATATGGTATTTCAAGTGAGTTCATTGACCCTGACCTCCTGGTAGACTATCAAGTGTATCTGGTATTTCAAGTGAGCTCTAAATCCAGACATGCTGGTTGATTATCAATGGTAAATGGACTGTTCATAACTGGGACTGTATTATACAAAGCTCAGCATTCTTTGCTCTGTTTTTGTCCCATACACATAGCATGAGAGGTTACTGAACAATATTTTCCAGTATATGTCATTATTGTCAGGTGCATGGTTTATTCAACCTTGAAAATAATTGAATATGAAGCCTTGAAAATACCATGAATATGGAGCAAGTTAGCTTGATCCTTGAAAAGTCCTTGAATTTACTGAAAAACTCCTTTTGAATTTTTTCCATAACTCTAAACATTTTTCCAAGAAATACAAGATATGAAATGTGAATGAAACAGATCACTTTTTGAATTCAAAATTTTTTTGTCACAAACTTATTGTCCAAAAAGAATAAATGAACAAATAATAGGTAGAATATGTTGATTCAATGAATCACAACACAGATCTTTATCAGGTGGGGTGATGTCCCTTTGCAGTAGTGGCATGCTAAGTTGTTTTTTTTTGTTTCTACATATCAGCCTATTTATGCATAATAAAAAATGTAAGATATGGAGAAAGTTCAATTTCTGTAAAACTTTTGCAAATCCTCAAAATCTCTATGAAAAACCCTGCAGAATAAATTCTGGGGCCATATGAAGAATAGAATCGTACAGATCATTGATAAGAACTTGCTGGATGACATCATGTTTTGCATTATGACATCATCCATATTAACTTGATGTATTAATTGATACCAAGAATGAAACTGAGTAAAGAATAGATAAAGCATATTTATTTGAATATTTTCTACTACTGGTGTTTAGAGATCTGATAACTGATACTACTTACAAGTTAGAGTTATAATACAAAAAAGATTATTTTATGTGTACTGTCTGATATCTTGGGTGAGCTTAATCAACATTAAACCAACTCATAAGCTCACCAACTATATGATAGAACAACTCGTCTACCTGAAATATAAGACAGTACACCTGCAGTCATGGTACTCATCCTCTGACTTGTCTGTGTGTAGGCTATGTTTTAACTTAGGCAAGATGTGCAGAAAATCACCTGAAATGTTCCAAGTATTGTAAACGTAATATGAATTTATGTACACATTTTTTGGAGCCATTCAATAAAAGCATAACATTCTGTGTAGATCTTACTGGTTTCTACAATGGAGTTAAACAGTCCAATAAAACCAAAGGTACAGTTAATAAGCAATTATGTATTAACCCATGAATTAGTAGATAAATGTAGTTTATAGTCCATTCTGTCAGACATGGGTATGTAATCCATTGCGTATCTGAATCATTTTGTTCCATTGATTCAACTGAGCCCATAAACTGGAATGGATATGTGGTCCTCACTTGATCCACATAATTAGCTTTATCGTAAAAGCCTGATACCTTCTTTCATCATGTATTGCCACCTTTTTATGGCTTTTATACACAAGAGATACCACTACAAGTTGGAGGAGTTTTTCACTTCTAAGGAAAGGATACTACATCTATGTTTCCAACTTTCTGTCTCTTTCTATCAAGACAAAGTTCTGCCTTTACCAGTTGCCACACTTTGTTGTCATTCACACATTTAGGTACTTGCATGTGGCGCCTAAACAACTTCACTGTCAGTTTGTGATATGCTTATTTTATACATGCAAGTCTCTGTTGCTCATATAATTAGCTCCTGTATATGTGTCATCGCTTTACAAATGGGTGCATATTGGCTAGTTTATTTCGAAAGCTTTCCTAGCATCCACGTGCCAACTTTAATGTATTTACTTGTACAGGTGGTCTCTGGGTCTTTTTCCCTACAAGTATTGCCTCATAATGAATTTCTGTCCAAGGCTTTCATAGCATCTGGATGCCAACTTGAATGTATTTACTTGTATGGACAGTCTCTGGTCCTGTTTTCCTACAAGTATGGCCTCATAATGGATTTTGTCACACCTATTGTGTTCGTCTCTATAACAGTGCCTCAGTTCCCTTTTACGCAAAAGTTTTCATTTGTGTGTAATTTAGACACTCTGGTACATTTCTGTATTTCTTCTGTTCTGGTCAGAAAGAAGAGGTCAGCAATCTATAAATGGTTTATTCAGTCAACTCCTTCACATGCATGTTTCTACAGGTGACCCTTGAGTCATGTTTATACCCATAAACTTTAAATCATATTTATTGAGCACTTAAATCATATTTGTTGAGCACTTTTATCTATTTTGCTCAGTTTTGTCTTACAGATTAGAACTATGGGCAACATGCAAACAATATACAGATCAGACCGAAGACATCACCAGTCTACATGCTGATTTTATTTCCCCTCATTGTGAATCTTTATGTGAACAAGGGAGATAATACAACTTACCCTTTAGCCATGAAGCGCTGGACATTGACATGCTCAGAAACAGCTCTGGCAACCAAGTCATCACCACCAGACTTGTAATTTTGGAACGCACCCTACTTGCCTCCTCGGCATCTGGCCTAATTCCCCCTACAGAATGTGACAGAGCTAACAGACAGTCAAGTTCCCTATCATTCAACGAGGTCATGGGCCAAGTTATACCAAAGATGTATAAAAATGGTTCTAACAGCTGCCTCACTTGGCGCTCAGCATTAAGAGGTTAGTGTTAGTAGGACTGGTTGGCTGGGTGTCAAGATAATGTGACTGGGTGGGACATCATGCTGCTGCATAATGCCCCAGTGCTAGCCATCACTAAAAACTGCCACAATGCAGACATCATATCGATATGACTGAAAAATTGTTAAGCTGTGTTAAAATCCAAATCACATCACATCACCCTCTCATTCAGCAGACGTACGTACAAGTTACATGGATCAGATATACCATAACCCATCCCAACTGATGATCCTAACAATATCCTCCTCACACTGATGGCCTATTTCTGTTATGACCGTCCTAGGCCATATACTAGGGATCATGAAGGGCAAAACATCAATATTATAGTCTCAATCAGTGGCAGCCAAGTTGCCATTACTTCAAACCCGACATTTGCAGACACCTGCAGGGACCATTCTAACTAATACCACCTTTTGATACTCATTCAGCATGATACCACAAGTAGATCCTCATGCCTCAACGGATGTTGATTCACAATTTCTCTACACACTGAAATGTGAAGAGCCTCTTTACTTAGCAACTGTCTTGTAGTCATGGTTTCTAATTCAGGGCATTCCACGAGCTTAGTGAGCGACAGACATTGTCCCTCTGGTAAGTCTCATGCATTACAGGGGACCGTAGCCTCATTCCACACAACCATGATGATGTTGCTTGTTCTACCAGTACTGTCATCTATTCTACCACACATTAGGGCACAGGAAGATTCTGCCTTCCAAACCTCCATTGAGGACGTTTTTCCACCCCTTTGTTATTTTACTCAGACTCCATCAACAACATGTACCAGCGCTCCAGCTTCTGTTGATCTTATGATGAACGGAAGGTTCTGACTTTAGTAATGTTCGCAGTCTAGGAGAGTTACATACTTTCTGGCCCACCTTCGTGATCATTTCGTCAGCAGTTCTAACATTTCCAGTCCCACCAGCTTTTCATTCGGAACCCTAGCCTTGTCAGTGATCTCACTGCATGATGGATGACATAGCCACACTCCATACATATGGATCAGATGGTCTTTGTTGATACTGCGCAGTTAGTGAGCAGTATTGTTACCATGACTTCATTGTTGGACTTTTGTTCACTTGGGATATCTTCCAACCGCTGGGACATAGCTTATCTTCTCCCACTCAGAATACCTCAGGGCATGCCTGGGAGTCAGTGTCAAGCTAAGAGCACAGCCTTTATCCTCTACCTTCCGTTTAATGTCCTGATGGATGAAATACACTAATAAGCCATCAAGGAGACACATTAACCTCCCTTCCGCAACCACATTGTTGATAAAGGGATAGTACAGGGAATCAACAAAAGGACCCAAGGGTCACTCATAGGATATGAACCTCTAAAAGCCATCCTATTCAAGCTCCAACAGTGTCATACCATGCAGATATAGCACAGAGAGGGTTCTTTTGTTCATTCCATAACTTTTTCTTGATCCCAACAGCAAACAACTCTCTATGTTTGGTCGTCAGCCTAAGCACCATCTATCCATTTATCCATGCTTCTTCATTAGATGTGCTTACCTTCATGTATCTATCAATAAGGCTCCCAAGCTGTTCCTGTGATTTGCCTATGTCGTATATCAATTCAGGGCATCCAAATTGAGGCTCAATGTTGGCCCTGTGGTCTTCCCTTGTCTGACGAATTGAGTAATGATGCATGCCTGGATCATTGCTATGGCAGTGTGATAGACCTGGGGGTGTCAGAGCTGTAATATTATTGATTAGGAGGGTGATTTTTTGTAACACGTAATGTTTATATATTTGCTAATGACAGAGTGTAAATGGACAAGTGATGACAGTTATATTGTATATTAACCCTCAGTTTGTGTCACTGGTTGTAGAGTATCTGTTCGGCACCATCAGACCTGTTCAGCATCCTGAACAAGCAATGATTGGTTAAATTTATGTCACATGACTATTTTACAAAGAGTATAAATAGGAGTGAAATTCAAAATTTGGCAGATATCTGTCAACATCAGCGCCGCAATATCAGCATCTCGCCACCAAATGAAAGAGCACTGTATTGAGGTTGTTATAATTACAGCTTTATTGAATAACATTAAAAAGCTCAAAGATACTTATAAGAATAAGTCTACAAATTTTAATTTCTTTATTCTCAAAAATAGACTGGAATTACATATATATTGTACAACATTAGGAATCAATTCAAATCAAATTAAATCCACTGCTATTGATTCAAGCTTAATATAAAAGTAATATTGTGCCGCATAAATAAGCAGCTATATCCCGCCACACCAAGAATTTAGGGTTAACTTTCAAAATACTTACTCCGTGGGTCGTCCATTTCTGAATGATTATGTTAAGGTTATGAAGTCCAGCATATTATAGCATTTGTGTATTGCATATGTTACACGTAATCAAACACATACATTCATGTTTTAGTCATATTTCTTGTACTCAGCATCTTATCACAATTTCATAGTAAAAATAGAAAGGTCCTGACTTTGAGCATTCTTGAAATTTATTATTACATTTACACAAGCTAGCCCATACCCCCCAATCTGTTACATCAAGTTACCAAGACAACATCCTGCAGCAACATTAATGAGTTAGCTCTAACCAGTCATGATTACCCTTGTTACCAATCTGGACCTCTCATCAACAAGTGAAAATCCAGCCTGGTAGCATGTCAACGATTCGTTCACCTAGTTATAGATCTCATTATACAGGCACCATAATTATTTTCCCTCAGGATCAGGCATTGAAATAACCCATGTTAGCAACTTTTAATTAATTCTATCCCCGTGGGATTGCTCCACGTGGCATGGACGTGATGGTCCTAGGTCACTTTATACTGCATTGCTAATGCTTTTTCTGCATGAATGGAGTCCTCATGTTTTTCCACAGATCCTCTCAAACTCTGCACCCAGTTGAAGCAACATCGATGGAATTGGGAGCAACCTAACTTGGCTCATGGTGGGTATGTATCTACACATCCACCTACTCGAGATCACAGTCTGTACCAATGAAAGTATGAAAGGCTTGGGAACCTGCCAACTACCATCATATGGGGATGCCAGATGTGCATGCTGTCCCCAGGAATTACATCTTTTTATCTTTAATTCTGGAGAGTACAGCCTTTGTAAAAGCTTTTCATTGGTGGCAAGAATATTTAGATGGCAAGGGAGACAGTTCTCATTCTGTCTGACAACTTTACAGTGGTGACTTAGCTGAACAACAAGGATTATCACAATCCTTCCATGGTGATTTATCTCCAGCAAAAAGGAGGACCCCCAGTCCCCAGACCTATGCATCATGGTGTGGGATTTATCGCAAACAACAGAGAGGAACTCAATCCTTCAGTGGTGATTTATCTTCAACAACAAGGAGGACCCCAGTTTCCAGACCTTTGCATCATGGTGTGGGACATTTTGAAGTGGTGTTGTCATCAACAAGCCATACCGGTTCACCATATCTGGGGACTTCTCAAAGCACTGACCTGTCATTCATCAAGGAATAATCGACTAGAACAGAACGAATGGTCTCTCCATTCCCTCGGTTCTCACTCAGATCTATACCCATTGGGAACGACCATTGGTGAGCCTGTTTGCAACATTTCTGAATGCCAAAACCCCATCTTTTGTCTATCCTGTCCTGGACCCAACAGCTTGGACAGAGGATGCCCAATCGTTGGATTGGACCAACTTGAACTCATACACCAACCACCCAACTCCTCTGCTTCCAGTGTGATACAGAGAGCAAGGGAATCAGCCTGTAGCCTCATCCTCATTGCACTGATCCATTAGGAGGAGTTGTGGATTAAGTACCTCATCAGTTATGCATTGTAAAGCCTGCAGAATTCAGGTTTTCTTTCATCTACTCATATAGCCATGATGGCAGTTGTTTCATCCTTTTCCATAGCCCCAAACCTGCATGTCTGGATCATCTCAAACAGGCCCTCTGAATTTAACATTTTCCCAACCATTTATACAGAGCTCAGGAGTGACGGCCCTCTACTCCGAAAGTATATGAGTCAATGGCACAGTTTCACCCAGTGGTGCACAAACAAACATATCTTACCTCTCCAGACATTGATACCGCAGATAGCTAACTTCCTCCTCTGGCTCATAAAAGAAAGGTTAGCACTGAGTATGATCCAAGGTTAATGCTCTACGATCGCTGACACCTTTTGTCTTCATCAGAGAGAGGATATCAGACAAACCCAGGACTTATCCAACCATCTCACCAACTTTGTGCATACATGGCCAGAAATGTTAACCCTATTACCAAAGCAGAACCTATCTTAAGTATTAACCTGGCGGGACCATTTTCAATGGCATCTCTGGTGCTCCTTTTCGTACAAGACCTGCTTCCTCATGGCATTAAGAACTGCAGGCAGAATGCTCAAAATACATGCCGTATCAGCAGACCTGATTTACATGCAAGTTCCGACAAGATGGGTCAGTCTTATTCATGATGGCATCCTCTTTCATTGCTGAGAAAAATCTCTTTTCTACGGGTAGCTAAACTTTTGTTATGAACCCTCTGTCTCATCTGGACACATCAACTAAAGGCCATCTCCAAGACCCAGTCTGGGCTTTCAGGTGATTCATTAATATGAACAGAACCATTGTGTCGAGGGAGATCACGCCTCTTTCTACTTCTCATAAAAGGACAGGAGTATCAATCGGAACAGAATATCACATCCTGTAATAAGGGGGTTATTCACTCAGCATACAGGGAAATAACTCCAGCTCAATTATTTTTTATGCTTTTTACCTCAAGAGGTTAAAGCAGTTGCCACCAACCTAGCATCAGACCGGAACGGTTTGCTAACTAACATCAGTCAGGCTGTGGGATGGAGATCGGTGTCCATATTCTCTAGCTTTTATCTCCGAGATCTCCAGAGAGGCCAATTTGATCTGGTAGGACCTTCATCCACAGCTCAACAGGTCTCCCTTCCAGATCGATCTGGTAGGACCTACATCCACAGCTCAACAGGTCTCCCTTTAAATTCAATCTGGTAGGACCTACATCCACAGCTCAACAGGTCTCCCTTCCAGATCGATCTGGTAGAACCTACATCCACAGCTCAACAGGTCTCCCTTTAAATTTGATCTGGTTGGACCTACATCCACAGCTCAACAGGTCTCCCTTCCATATCGATCTGGTAGGACCTACATCCACAGCTCAACAGGTCTCCCATCCAATTTGATCTGGTAGGACCTACATCCACAGCTCAACAGGTCTCCCTTCCAATTCGATCTGGTAGGACCTACATCCACGGCTCATCAGGTCTCCCTTCCAGATCGATCTACAGCTTCTTAAGATGCAGCTTTATAATTTCCACTGTATTTGCATGGTGGGTGGGGATTTTTTCCCTTTTAAAGCTGCGCCCCAACAGATGGAGTCTCCTCCAGTCCGGTTACCTAGAAGCAGTCTCTTACCTTAGGGGACTGGAGATGGTATCTCCAGGGTAAAGGGATGCACCTCCCTCCACCTCTTACCTCTTCTCCTAAGGTATTAGGATTGGGTAACATTTTTGAAGAAGAAACCAATTTTTCCTATTAAAATATGTTTCTTCAGAAATACTTACCCAGTCATAATACACATACACCCATTCAGCCTTCCCACAGTTACATCCATAGGGAGCCTGCCCTCTGCTCCAGTAATAACTGAGATATTCTTACACTGTGTCACCAGGTCTTCTCAGACACATTGTATGTAGAGTCATTGAATGGCATGAGACATTGAATGGCATGAGTCACTGAATGGCATGAGTAATTGAATGGCATGAATTGCAAACAAGATACTGGTAATGTCCACATAATCTTTGCAATAAATATATTATTTCTAATAACCTTGATACAGTGAAACCTGCCTTAACTGCTACTTCTATATAAAGAACATCTACCTATATAGGAATGTAGGAATATATTGTTTATATAAGGAAAACATTTATAAGTCTTTTCCCTCAATTTATATATAATTTGTATCTGCTGTACAAAGAACATCAGTTGTCCATAAAGACAAAGCTATATATATATATATACATATATATATATATATATATATATATATATATATATATATATATATATATATATATATAAAGACAAAGCTATATATAAAGATACAGCTGTATGTCCTTGAGTGTCCTTTGTAGAGAAATGTCACTAATGTATTTTTAAATTTTTCAGGACTATAATTTCCATCGTGGGAAATCCGAGTATGAAGATGTATTACAGTGTAACAATATGCCATCCACTATGACAGATCGTGGTCACCAGTCACCAGGGGCTTTTCTCATTATGGCATCTGGACTGGACAAGGTATGCACTTCACAATATGGTATCTGTAGGAACATTCTCATTTCCAATTTGACCAAAATAACTTTGACTCAATGCATGTTGAATAACTTTGACTGAATGCATGTTGGATAACTTTGACTCAGTGCATGTTGAATAACTTTGACTCTCTGAAATAAGATAATAATAGTGATACTTTCCATATTGGTAAGTTTTGGGCTGACAGGGATGTAGTTATTTGTAGATTCTGTTAGAAATATAACACTTGATGAAATTTCAACCTGCAACCATTTGGTGAAAAAAGTAATTCCATTTTCATAGCAAGAAAACTATTGCTTACATTGCTATTAGTGATGATGCATAATGAAGTCATTATAATGTCATTACATTGTTGTTAGTGATGATGCATCATCAAGTCATTGTGATGTCATTACATTGCTGTTAGTGTCGATGTATCATCAAGTCATTGTGATGTCATTACATTGCTGTTAGTGATGATGCATGATACAGTCATTGTGATGTCATTATATTGCTGTTAGTGATGATGCATCATTAAGTCATTGTGATGTCATTACATTGTTGTTAGTGATGATGCATCATCAGGTCATTGTGATGTCATTACATTGTTGTTAGTGATGATGCACCATGAAGTCATTGTGATGTCATTACATTGTTGTTAGTGATGATGCATCATCAAGTATTTGTGATGTCATTACATTGTTGTTAGTGATGATTCATCATGAAGTCATTGTGATGTCATTACATTGCTGTTAATGATGATGCATCATCAAGTCTTTGTGATGTCATTACATTGCTGTTAGTGATGATGCGTCATCAAGTCATTGTGATGTCATTACATTGCTGTTAATGATGATGCATCATTGAGACATTGTGATGTCATTACATTGCTGTTAGTGATGATGCATTATCAAGTAATTGTGATGTCATTACATTGCTGTTAGTGATGATGCATCATCAAGTAATTGTGATGTCATTACATTGCTGTTAATGATGATAAGTCTTTGTGATGTCATTACATTGCTGTTAGTGATGATGCATTATCAAGTAATTGTGATGTCATTACATTGCTGTTAGTGATGATGCGTCATCAGGTCATTGTGATGTCATTACATTGCTGTTAATGATGATGCATCATTGAGACATTGTGATGTCATTACATTGCTGTTAGTGATGATGCATCATCAAGTAATTGTGATGTCATTACATTGCTGTTAGTGATGATGCATCATCAAGTAATTGTGATGTCATTACATTGCTATTAGTGATAATGCATCATCAAGTCATTGTGATGACATTAAGTTATTATGGTGTAATAGCAACTACAGACTTGTTGACAGTTCAAAATGGACACTGTTTTATATTCAGTCTTTTCTTTAGCATGCAACAGCAAAGGAAGGGGACATTTTAACTGGATATATGTTTTGTTTTGGAAGTCTGTCTTAGTTGAGATAAGAGTTACACATCCTTATTTGTGAATTTAAGCAATCAAACTTCCTCCTAGGTGGTGCTGTCTTTTCTACAGGGTTCATTCAGGTACAAGAATGAGTACAATCGAAACAATGAATAGTACAACAAATTTATATTCTTTGATTCATCTGGATTTTGTTTTCTTTTCAGAGTAAATCAATGCAAGGTGAATTCTAATGTATAATTTGGGATGATTTACTGCCAGATTATCCTAGATAGGACAAACATTGCGATACATGTTTTCAATGTCTTTTTGATTAACTTGAAGAAATGTAGGGTTATCACACAATTATTTAGTTTAGGGTACTATAACAAGTGTTTACATTTTTTTACATGTTTGCTGGTTCTTTTTTGTTGATGAAAAAACATCTGATCACCAAATCACCAAAGTCCACAAATTTTGACTACATGCTATTTTTATTTTCAATTTTTTTATCGGCTTTTGTTGTAATATCTTAAGATTTATGAGTGACCCCCTCACCATAAACATATAATAATGAGGTCCCATTAAATCCCCAAAAAGTTAATAGTTCTTAAAAATGAAAATTATACAAAATACCTTGAGCATACTAGCTACATATAGGCTTATAAGGGTTTATATAAATTTAATAAATAATTTACAAATAAAATTAGGAAGTAAATATATTTGTTTGATCAAATTACCTCTGTCTGAACAAGCAGTCTATGGCATTAATGGACTTAAGTTCCTAATACAACATTATGGAACAGAAAGGAAATCTGGCATAGTAGTTGGTAAAGCAATGATTCATGAAAGTGAAACTTAATCAGACCATATGTTAGTGAAAAATCTTCATTGGAACCAAAGTACCCAAAAGACATTACCCATGAACTGTGAAAAGTTGTACTTAATAACCATCTGGAATGGTTTCCAAACTTGTTCCAGAAGGTAGCTATGTGTATGCCCTATCAGCAAGGGTGTCCCTCATCACAGAACAATATTTATACACTGGTGAGGAACAGATTAAGCTCAGAAAAATGGACTGAGGCAACTGCTTTTAAAGATTTTGATTTCTGTAGGATTCCAACAGAATGTAGCTGGAAGACAAGATAAATGTATATTGAAGTGATAATTAAATAGTGAACTATGGCCATTTCCTCCTCCCTGCTTTTTGATCTACTCACCCACTTATTTTTGTAACAAGTGGGAGGTCCCTCCCCCATTTATTTCTCATTTATTTCTATATTGTTTTTGTATTTTTTTCTTGTATTTAAGTTACTAACTGAAGAGGAACACTTTATGCCATGAGTAGTCATTGAAAACTGGAAACTGGTCATTGAAAAGTCATAGAATTTCAGCACTCCAGACCTGTATGAACCCTGTTCTATTACAGTTTCACCAGCACATATTCTTTCCTCATGAATTCTAAAGAAGTCCAATTTTCAGATTTTACCATGTTTTCAAGATGTTTGCCAAAAATATGAAACAGAAATGGCACTGCATGATTATGATCAGTTAATCCTGTCAGTGTTAATCTGTCCATGAAAAATGTATCCAAAAAATGCTGATGACATTGCTAACTTTGAAATCAGACCAAGGCTGTTTAAACATATTCTATTGTCTCAAGAATATGGAATAAATGACAAATGGATTGAAAATAAACTTGAATAACTTGTGAGTTTATATCCATTATAATAGTATTAATAACAATAATCCTGCTCTTCCATTGTACAATCAGACCCTCCCTGTCAGTCGGGACACTTGTTCTGACCCCTTTTACATGGACCAACAAGGTTTCTGAGTAACTGAATCGCTTCAAAGAATAACTGAGGAAATTGGTTTCCAGATATTTTTTATATAGTGGGTAATGAATAATATTATGAACTGATTCAAAGAATAATTTATGCCTGCTTATAGGTCAGGTTCAGAATGTTAACAGCATTGACCCTGATCTGCCATAACATAATATGCTAGTAGATAAGGGTCTATGTTATTTGTTAAACTGATTACTGCTAACAAAAAAGCATAGACACATATATGTTGGTGCCTTTTTCAGTGGCAGATCTGGGTATTTCATTATATTATCCATTTGTCTTCCTACATAAAATATATTCAGGAACAGATTTATTCAATTATTTGTTTAACCAACTCATTATTTTATCCATATGTCTGACTATATAAATTAATTTTGCAAGTTCTAATCACCTATATCAGTAACTCTCAGTGGCTTACTTAGATGTAGATGTTAGGTCGATGTTTTGCAAGCAGAGGAAATGATGTGTTAACCAATAATTTTCTTCATTACATCATTCTCATATATATTGGATTAGTAAAAAAAATATAATCCTTTTAGTACATAAATGATTGTCTCAATTTAGAAATGTCGATTTCTGTTATCTTTTTCTTCAGCATGGATTGGATTCAGAAAAGCAGCTTCCTTACTCTCATATTGATGTTGCCGGTTCCAGCGGACCTTTCCCTGGAATTCCCACTGGAGTCCCACTGGTAGCTCTTACAGCTTGCTTTGTGCTTCCGAGACTATAGTAGTGTCAGTTCCACCTAGGGTTATCTCCCCTGGAAAAGGTTTTTTTCAGATTTTAATCAGGATTGCAGGATATATTTGATTATAAATAACTTGGTATTTTGGTTTTCTTGGATTAAACAATGATATTTGTAATTCTGGTAACAGACTTAATTCTAGCAATCAATAATTTTTTCAGGAAAGAAAGCACATAACAAAACATGCACCATGCTTATTGTGAATTAGGTTTATTTTCATGGATATTAATTTTTTGTTTGTACTCCAATTAATGGATTTGTCTCTGGTTCCTATTCTTTTCACTGATAGATCATTGTTATTTTGTATTGAAATTTAATGATGATTTGAAGAAACAATGAAATTTGCAGATTTTGATATGAATAGAAATGTACTAAAAATAATTTTTACAATCATTATCACATTGAATTTTTTTTTCTCAATGTATTCAAGTTTTTTCTCATTGAATCAGTTTTCACACTTTTTTTATTAACTTAAGGAATACCCATTGGAAAAGGTGATTTCAAGGTTAAATGTGAACACATTGTAACATAGATATGAATTATAATAACATTGTACAAAAGCTACATATAAAGTGTAATGGAAATCCATGGGAAAGGTAAAATTATGCACTACATGTGGCAAGTGATGCTGTTGGTGGCAGGGAGATTCAGAGACACCCTAACTGGAATAACATTTTTCAGTTTAAAGTAGGGAGTGAAATATTCTCCAGCACAAAAAATGCTCAATAATTTTTTTATACCATTTCTTAGCTAGTATTATTAATTAGATATGTGTTACATTATAATTGACATGTTGATGGTAATTAAATATCTTAGAAATATTGTTTCTTTTGTCATTTATTTATTAGTTTATTTCTTGAAATAATTTAGAAAACATGTTATGTTGTCTTGGTCATAATCATAAAACTATTGTAGACCATTCTGCATAAACAATGAAATAACTTTTAATTGCGACCAGTAACTTAAGTTTAGTTTACACAAATATTTGTGTAAATAGTGGACTAACTGCATCCATCAATGTTTTTTTGCTCTTCTTTTCCTTAAGATATCTGCTACATTTGAGTTACATTATGAAAATGTCCACTGGAAATATTTGCTTACAGTGAGTTTGACATCTGGACAGAATAGGAATATTTAAAACACAGTGGAACAAGTCTTAAGATTCCTTTTATATGAATGGTTTTAAATATACAACAAAGAAAGAACTATATAATTGAAATGTGTGGTCTCTTAAGTCAGATGGTCTTCTAAATGAAGTTGTCTTTAGTACAGGTTTAACTGTATACATCAACCACAAAACAGGCTTATGTTCAAGTACAAATTACAGCACAGTTTATGAAATAAGTGTAATTAAATATTTTGACAATCAGTATCATTTTGATTGGACTAGGATTTTTTATTTTGGATTATGGGTTATTATTTGTCAATTAAATTGTAAACTAAAAATCAATTAAAAAATTTCGAAGTTTAAAGTATCTAATGTTCATAGTATTTTAACATAATTATGATTTGTATTTATGGGCACCTTTTTCCTTGTTTATTTTTGTATGTAAATCTCTAATATCCAGATACATATATACTACTTTATAAAATTGTCATCACATTGATACATTGATTATTCATGAATTAAAAAGCAATGGATGACAATTTATGCTTACGATCAAATGGGTGTCATCAGTATCCTTGTACATCTCTTTGTCCTTTGTAACTCATATTGTATCTTTGATTATGTAAAGCATAAAGTATAATCAGGTCTTGTGTATTGTCGTATGTCTAACAAAAAAAGCACAGGTCTTTGTATATTGTCATATGTCTAACAAAGAAAGCACAGGTCTTTGTATATTGTCATATGTGTAACAAAGAAAGTACAGGTCTTTGTATATTGTCATATGTCTAACAAAGAAAGCACAGGTCTTTGTATATTGTCATATGTCTAACAAAGAAAGCACAGGTCTTTGTATATTGTCATATGTCTAACAAAGAAAGCACAGGTCTTTGTATATAGTCATATGTTTAACAAAGAAAGCACAGGTCTTGTATATGTCATATATCTAACAAAGAAAGCACAGGTCTTTTTATATTTTCATATATATATATATCTAACAAAGAAAGCACAGGTCTTGTATATGTTATATGTCTAACAAAGCAGTCAAGATCCTATGTTTGTCAAAGCAAAAAATATCCAGATTTGTTGAAGCTAGTGGAACTTAGGATTTCAAAGAAAAGTTCAGGGACATAAGAAAGCTTTAAATCAAAAGGGACAAAGTTAAACGAAAAGAATATTGCCTATCTGGACTCAATCTCCCAAAGATTCGCATGCCTAACTTGTCATATCTTGAATAATTCATGAGTAAATGAGTGATGCATTGATTAGAAAAATCATTGATTAGAAAAATCACTATCAAAGGTATTTTAGATGCAAAGTCACTTAATAATAAGACAAGTAAATATAAGGAGGGTGAGCAAGATTGAAATTTGTATGTAATAATAAAAATACTGCATGATATCTTCCTGTAACTGATGAATAGTACTGGTCATTAACAGTTTTAAGGATGTTAGCAAACACTGATTCTTTTCTGGATGAGTCACTTTTTCCTATGTTGGAAAATTTGATGTCATATCTGTTAAATCATGAATAACAAAGCTGTACAGTTTTTTTTTGTCTTCATTATTATGTGGACATAGGTGTGACACTAAGTTCTGCCGAATACTTGTTTCTACCATTTTATTAACTCAGTAAAGACATTTGGAATCATAATAATGATGGATGGGATAGGGATAAGTGGCGCTAATGCTATCTATCTGTTATTTATACTAAACTGCCAAGTAATAATGATTACACACCAGTGGAAATCAATGGTTATAGAAAAATACTCTCTTTCTGTGTGTGTGTATCTTTCTGTGTGTGTGTATATATATATATATATATATATATATATATATATATATATATATATATATATATATATATATAGTACGAAAAAACATCATGCTGCATGTCTGCAACATGATGCCCCAGTGCTAGGCATCACTGTAAACTGCCACACTGCAGACATCGTAGCAATATGACTGAATAATTGTTAAAGCTACATTAAAAATCCAAATCACACAAACACACACTGTACATATTAGGGAGTCCAAAAATTATAATGACTTGCCAGACATATATAAAGGCATATATAGCTGTACAGTTTCACAAAGACTGGTCATAGTGGTTAGAGTGTCCACCTCGTATGCTTGAGGTTGCAGGTTCGAACTCTGGTTGAGTCGTACCACAGACTTATAAATATGGTGCTAGCAGCTGCCTTGCTTGGCACTCAGCATTAAGATGTTAGTGTTAAGACCGGTCTGCCTGGTGTCAGGATAATGTGACTGGGTTGGACATCATGCTACATGTCTGTAGCATGATGCCCCAGTGCCAGATATCGCTATAAACTGCCACACTGTAGACATTGTAGTGATATGACTAAACATTTTTTAAAGCTACATTAAAAATCCAAATCACACACAAACTGTTTCACAAACTTGAAAGCATATACATATGTACAGTCAACCATTCTTTCTTCCTAGGTGCTAAGCGCTATTTTAGAGTAGGTTTCATAGCTAGTGGATTAAAAGGTCTATCTTTTTGAACTTAATGGTATTTGTACGTTGTTTAAGCTTTTGCTTTTAGCTGGGGACTTTTGACCCTGTGTGTATCGATATATACTATTCCTGGTATCATGAAACTTGGTGAGGGGGTGTATCTGTGCTGATGAGTGCACTATACTCATCACAAAAGTAGGCCACTGTGACCTATATATTTCATGCTTCTGTAACTTGGAACTTGGTGATTGGATGCAGCTTGATAGGTGCTACATCGTTGGTGTAAAATGTGGTCTCTGTGACTTATATCTTGTGCTTCTGTGACCTGGTTTAAATTTTTTAATATTCATTTATTGGGTACTATATTTATTCCAAACATGAAACATGAGAATAGGATGCATTCTCTTACTAGAATACCTTACAAGAAAAAAAAGGTCAATATGAGCTATATTTTGTGCTTTGCCAATATTGTTTAAGAATTTGTGCTTAGCTTGTGACCATGTGGATTCTTCCATGCTAAATACATCCTTGTTGACTCTGTCCATTTCTGATTTGTTCAGTTTGAAACAGGACTAAATACGTTTTTTTCAGTAGTAAAGTTTGCATATTAATGACTATAGTTGTTTATTGTGATAGATTATCCTCAACAGGTTAACTGTGTAATTAGATCGGTATAATGCATGTTGGTTTATTGTGATTAATTACCTCCACAGGTTAACTGTGTAATTAGATGGGTGGAATGCATGCTGGTTTATTGTGATTAATTACCACAACAGGTTAACTGTGTAATTAGATGAGTGGACTGCTTGCTGGTCTATTGTGATATATTACCACAACAGGTTAACTTTGTAATTAGATGAGTGGACTGACTGCATGCTAGTTTATTGTGATATAATACCTCAACAGGTTAACTGTTTAATTAGATGAGTGGACTGCATGATGGTTTATTGTGATATATTACCACAACAGGTTAACTGTGTAGTTAGATGGGTGGACTGCATACTGGTTTATTGTGATATATTACCTCAAGAGGTTAACTGTAATTAGATGGGTGGACTGCATACTGGTTTATTGTGATATATTACCACAACAGGTTAACTGTAATTAGATGGGTGGACTGCATACTGGTTTATTGTGATATATTACCACAACAGGTTAACTGTAATTAGATGGGTGGACTGCATACTGGTTTATTGTGATATATTACCTCAAGAGGTTAACTGTAATTAGATGGGTGGACTGCATACTGGTTTATTGTGATATATTACCACAACAGGTTAACTGTAATTAGATGGGTGGACTGCATACTGGTTTATTGTGATATATTACCTCAAGAGGTTAACTGTAATTAGATGGGTGGACTGCATACTGGTTTATTGTGATATATTACCACAACAGGTTAACTGTAATTAGATGGGTGGACTGCATACTGGTTTATTGTGATATATTACCTCAACAGGTTAACTGTAATTAGATGGGTGGACTGCATACTGGTTTATTGTGATATATTACCACAACAGGTTAACTGTAATTAGATGGGTGGACTGCATACTGGTTTATTGTGATATATTACCACAACAGGTTAACTGTAATTAGATGGGTGGACTGCATACTGGTTTATTGTGATATATTACCACAACAGGTTAACTGTAATTAGATGGGTGGACTGCATACTGGTTTATTGTGATATATTACCACAACAGGTTAACTGTAATTAGATGGGTGGACTGCATACTGGTTTATTGTGATATATTACCACAACAGGTTAACTGTAATTAGATGGGTGGACTGCATACTGGTTTATTGTGATATATTACCACAACAGGTTAACTGTAATTAGATGGGTGGACTGCATACTGGTTTATTGTGATATATTACCTCAAGAGGTTAACTGTAATTAGATGGGTGGACTGCATACTGGTTTATTGTGATATATTACCACAACAGGTTAACTGTAATTAGATGGGTGGACTGCATACTGGTTTATTGTGATATATTACCTCAAGAGGTTAACTGTAATTAGATGGGTGGACTGCATACTGGTTTATTGTGATATATTACCACAACAGGTTAACTGTAATTAGATGGGTGGACTGCATACTGGTTTATTGTGATATATTACCTCAACAGGTTAACTGTTTAATTAGATGAGTGGACTGCATGATGGTTTATTGTGATATATTACCACAACAGGTTAACTGTGTAGTTAGATGGGTGGACTGCATACTGGTTTATTGTGATATATTACCTCAAGAGGTTAACTGTAATTAGATGGGTGGACTGCATACTGGTTTATTGTGATATATTACCACAACAGGTTAACTGTAATTAGATGGGTGGACTGCATACTGGTTTATTGTGATATATTACCACAACAGGTTAACTGTAATTAGATGGGTGGACTGCATACTGGTTTATTGTGATATATTACCACAACAGGTTAACTGTAATTAGATGGGTGGACTGCATACTGGTTTATTGTGATATATTACCACAACAGGTTAACTGTAATTAGATGGGTGGACTGCATACTGGTTTATTGTGATATATTACCACAACAGGTTAACTGTAATTAGATGGGTGGACTGCATACTGGTTTATTGTGATATATTACCACAACAGGTTAACTGTAATTAGATGGGTGGACTGCATACTGGTTTATTGTGATATATTACCCTCAGCAGGTTAACTGTAATTAGATGGGTGGACTGCATACTGGTTTATTGTGATATATTACCCTCAAGAGGTTAACTGTAATTAGATGGGTGGACTGCATACTGGTTTATTGTGATATATTACCACAACAGGTTAACTGTAATTAGATGGGTGGACTGCATACTGGTTTATTGTGATATATTACCCTCAAGAGGTTAACTGTAATTAGATGGGTGGACTGCATACTAGTTTATTGTAATAGACTGAATGCTGCATGCTGTTCATATGTGGTCTTACCTGTAGTGGCTGTTCAAGATAAATTTTTTATGCATGAACTATGCTTGTAATATTGTTAGTCTCTCCAAGGGTGGGTGATGATACAGTAATAGTCTATAAAGCAGATTCTAGAAACATTAGTCTCAAGTTTATAAAAGCTCATGATGGTACTTCTACTTTTGAAGCTTATATATTTTTTACCTATGATAGATAGTCAGCAGCTGCTAAAATTCCCAGGCACAGAAATCCAACCACAACTTAAAGCAATGGTTTCAAGAGGAATCAAAATGAAGGCAGCAATGGCTATTAAAAGATATGCCAATCTCCACCACAGAGCTGTTAGTGTGGTGCAAATACCATCCATTGTTCACCTGTAAAGCCTTAAACCATAAAAAGGTTTCAGACTTGATGATCATTTTCAGGTGAAGATCATGTTGGTCTTGGATTTTTCGATATATAGACATTATAATTGCAATGTTAGTAGCATGATATGAAGCTTTAGATTCAAATGGAGAGTTGGTATTTTGTATATCTATACCATTAACTCATTTGTTTCTACAGGCAAGATGGTAGCGAAGACCCAAATACCACAGATATTATAGTAATAATATTAAGGGCCAGATCTGAAGAGCCTATTAGCTGAGATGCAGTAGAGTGCATCTTTTCTAAAAATATGTTGGATTTTTGTGCTTCTACTGAGAACATTCATTGTGGTTTTTTACGTGTTCCAGCACAAATATTACTGCTGTGAGCTTTTTGTGTTCAAACGCAGCTATTGTAGTAGCAATCATGCCTGACATGCTCCAGGGGCAGTAATTTCAGCTGTTGGCATGGTAGTACTTTTGGCTGTTGTTTCAGCAGTGACAGTGCAGTTACTTATAGCTGCCTGCCATCCTGGCTTAGGTTGCAACGGGTAGCACCAGTACTTGATGTCTATCTGCACCAGTACTTGATATCTGTCTGCACCTGGTCCAGTACTTGATGTCTGTCTGCACCAGTACTTGATGTGTCTATCTCAACAAGTATTTGATGTCTATCTGCACCAGTACTTGATGTCTGCACTAGTACTTGATGTCTGTCTGCACCAGTTCTTGATGTCTATCTACACCAGTACTTGATGTCTATCTGCACCAGTACTTGATGTCTGTCTGCACCTGGTCCAGTACTTGATGTCTGTCTGCACCAGTACTTGATGTATATCTGCACCAGTACTTGATGTCTGTCTGCACCTGGTCCATTACTTGATGTCTGTCTGCACCAGTACTTGATGTCTGTCTGCACCAGTACTTGATGTATATCTGCACCAGTACTTAATGTCTATCTACACCAGTAGATGATGTCTGTCTGCACCTGGTCCAGTACTTGATGTCTGTCTGCACCAGTACTTGATGTCTAAGTACACAGTTCTTGATGACTATCTGCACCATTGCTTGATGTCTGTCTGCACCTGATCCAGTACTTGATGTCTGTCTGCATCAGTACTTGATGTCTGCAACTGGTCCAGTACTTGATGTCTGTCTGCACCAGTACTTGATGTCTATCTGCACCAGTACTTGATGTCTGTCTGCACCAGTACTTGATGTCTATCTGCACCTGGTCCAGTACTTTATGTCTCTCTGCACCAGTACTTGATGTCTATCTGCACCAGTACTTTATTTCTAAGTACACTTGATGTCTGTCAGCACCTGGTCCAGTACTTGATGTCTGTCTGTACCAGTACTTGATGTCTATCTGCACCTAGTCCAGTACTTGATGTCTGTCTGCACCAGTACTTGATGTCTATCTGCACCAGTTCTTGATGTTATCTGCAACTGGTCCAGTACTTGATGTATATCTGCACCAGTACTTGATGTCTGTCTGTACCAGTACTTGATGTATATCTGCACCAGTTCTTGATGTCTATCTGCACCAGTACTTGATGTCTGTCTGCACCAGTACTTGATGTATATCTGCACCAGTACTTGATGTCTATCTACACCAGTAGATGATGTCTGTCTGCACCTGGTCCAGTACTTGATGTCTGTCTGCACCAGTACTTGATATCTATCTACATCATTGATGTCTGTCTGCACCAGTACTTGATGTATATCTTCACCAGTACTTGATGTCTAAGTACACAGTACTTGATGACTATCTGCACCATTACTTGATGTCTGTCTGCACCTGATCCAGTACTTGATGTCTGTCTGCATCAGTACTTGATGTCTGTATGCGCCCGTTCCAGTACTTGAAGTCTGTCTGCACCAGTACTTGATGTCTATCTGCACCAGTACTTTATCTCTAAGTACACTTGATGTCTGTCAGCACCTGGTCCAGTACTTGATGTCTGTCTGCACCAGTACTTGATGTCTATCTGCACCTGGTCCAGTACTTGATGTCTGTCTGCATCAGTACTTGATGTCTATCTGCACCAGTTCTTCATGTTATCTGCAACTGGTCCAGTACTTGATGTATATCTGCACCAGTACTTGATGTCTGTCTGTACCAGTACTTGATGTCTGTCTGCACGAGTTCTTGATACTTGATATCTGTCTGCACCAGTACTTGATGTCTATCTGCACCAGTACTTGATGTCTATCTGCACCAGTACTTGATGTCTATCTGCACCAGTACTTGATGTCTGTCTGTACCTGGTCCAGTACTTGATGTCTATCTGCACCAGTACTTGATGTCTATCTGCACCAGTACTTGATGTCTATCTGTACCTGGTCCAGTACTTGATGTCTGTCTGCACCAGTACTTGGTGTCTATCTGCACCAGTACTTGATGTCCATCTGCACCTGGTCCAGTACTTGATGTCTGTCTGCACCAGTACTTGGTGTCTATCTGCACCAGTACTTGATGTCCATCTGCACCTGGTCCAGTACTTGATGTCTGTCTGCACCAGTACTTGATGTCTATCTGCACCTGGCCCAGTACTTTATGTCTCTTTGCACCAGTACTTGATGTCTATCTGCACCAGTACTTTATCTCTAAGTACACTTGATGTCTGTCTGCACATGGTCCAATACTTGATATCTGTCTGCACCAGTACTTGATGTCTATCTGCACCAGTACTTGATGTCTATCTGCACCTGGTCAAGTACTTGATGTCTATCTGCACCTGGTCCAGTACTTGATGTCTATCTGCACCAGTTCTTGATGTCTATCTGCACCAGTACTTGATGTCTGTCTGTACCTGGTCCAGTACTTGATGTCTGTCTGCACCAGTACTTGGTGTCTGTCTGCACCAGTACTTGATGTCCATCTGCACCTGGTCCAGTACTTGATGTCTATCTGTACCAGTACTTGATGTCTATCTGCACCTGGCCCTGTACTTGATGTCTGTCTGCACCAGTACTTGATGTCTATCTACACCAGTACTTGATGTCTATCTACACCAGTACTTGATGTCTATCTACACCAGTACTTGATATCTATCTACACAAGTACTTGATGTCTATCTGCACCAGTACTTGATGTCTATCTACACCAGTACTTGATGTATGTCTGCACCAGTACTTGATGTCTATCTGCACTGGTTCTTGATGTCTATCTACACCAGTGCTTGATATCTATCTACACCAGTACTTGATGTCTGTCTACACCAGTACTTGATGTCTGTTTTTATCTTGATGATGAATGTAAAGGGGTTGTGGTCACTAAATACAGTAATCGAAGAAGGAGTTGAACTTAGGTAAACTTCAAAATGTTGTAATGCCAATATCAAACCCAAACATTCCTTCTCGATTGTTGAATAATTTCTTTTGGTGCTTATTTAATTTCTTCGAAAAATAGCACACTGGATGATCAATACTATTTTCATCTTCTTAAATCAAAACTGCTCGAACCCCAACATCACTTGCATCAACAGACAGTTTAAATGATTGGCTGAAATTTGGAGCTGTAAGAACTGGCACGCTTTTAAGTATGGCTTTCAACTTGTCAAAAGCCTCTTGACAATTTTCAGTCCAAAGGAACTTGTTTTTCTTACTCAATAAATTTTTCAGGGGTACAGCAATTATAGAAAAATTGGAACAAAATTTTTGATAGTATCTGGCCATACCCCAAAATTACATCAGCTGCTTTTTATTAACAGGCACAGGAAATTCAGAGATGGCCTTGACCTTAGCATCTATAGGTTTAACTTGTCCATGTCCCACGATGTGTCCTAGAAACGCTACACTAGCATGGCAGAACTCACTTTTAGATAAATTAATTGTCAAACATGCATCTGTGAGTCTGTCAAAGAATTTCCAAATTGTTGCTAAATGTTCTTTCCAGGTGTCATTGTAGATGATGACATCAATTATATGAGCATTACAATTGTCTAGACCAGAGGTAATCATATTCATGAGACGTTGAAATGTACTTGGCGACCCTTTCTTCCCAAATGGCATTACTTTATATTGGTAAAGTCCATCTGGAGTCATGAATGCTGACATTTTTTTTGCTCTTTCCATTAGTAGAATATGAAAAAATTCTTTCAGAAGGTCAAATTTGGTGACATACTTGGCATTCCCGATCTTATCAGTACAGTCATCGATTCATGTTAATGGGAATTAATCTGTTTTTTGTCACACTATTCACCTTCCTATAATCAGTGCACATACAGAAAGATTTATCTGATTTGGGAACAAGTATGCATGGTGAACTGCAGTAACTTTTACTGGGCTCTATAAAATCAATCTCCAGCAAATATTTAATTTCTTTTTTCAAGTATTCCTGTTTGAGAGGGTTCATCCTATATGGGTGTTGTTTGACAGGTTTAGAATTTTCAATTTCAGCTTCATGGAAAATTTTGTTGGTTCTTGTAGAAACATCTGGAAATAAGTGCTCATATTCAAATAATAACTGTTTAAGTTCAGTTCTTTCTTGCTCTTAAATGTGAAAGTTTCTGGTCCAGATCTTTCATAATTTCTGAATTTCAATGATTTGTCACTCCAATGTCAGTAGAATCTGATGATATTCCTTCACATAAATCTTCACTTAGTGGAACAGGTACAACTAAATTAATTGCATGTTTAACCTGGCCATCTCTTTCAATATACTCGTACTCCTATAATTTATTTAGATCCCAGGAACGCTAATATTATAATTTAACTCATTCATTTTCTTCTTAACTATGCAAGGGCCATAATATCTAAACTGAAGAAAAATTTGAAGAACGAGCAAGAGAAACAGAACTCTATTATTACCATACTCAAAAATTCTCTCCATTTTAGTTCTGTCAAACCATAATTTCACTTCTGAGAAAGTTCCAGACCTAAAATGTGACCCCTGATCCAATTGGATAGATTTGGGAAGGCCAAATTGAGTAAATAAAAACCTTTATCAAAGTTTTTACTCTTGTTTTAGATTTTATATTCCTCAAGGGAATTGGCTCTGGAACCTTGTTGGTGCACACATAATGTTCAGCAGGTATTGGTTACCTGACTTGGTCTTAGGTAAGGGACCAACACAATCTACCTACCATAATTCTACTAAATAGTTCGTCAAAGGCAGGAATCGGTTGTAGATGAACCCTGGGAATTTTCTGATTTGTTTTTCCTACCATTTGACAGGTATGACAAGATCTACAGTATTTACCAACATCACTTTTGATTTTTGGCCAATAGAAGTGAGTTAAGATCTTGTGATAGGTTTTATTGATCCCTAAATGACCAGCCAATGGAAGTTCATGGGCCAGACTAAGTATTTCCTGTCTGTAAGGTTTTGGAACTACAATTTGATAGTTCACTGACCATTCATCATCAGCAGGTACCTTGGGAGGTCTCCATTGTCTCATAAGAATTCAATTTTTAATAAACTAACAGACAGGAACTTCAGTAGCTTCAGTTTCACTAATGGCCCTTTGAAACAAACAGATCTCACGATCTTTTTCCTGTTCGAAGACAAGTGATTGTCGTTTATCACCCAGATTAGAATAAAGAGAACGAGTCATTAAAAGAGGATCACTGTGATCAATACCTTCTGATTGATCCAAACACAGACTGCAAGTGACCTCATCTAAAGCCTGTCCAATACATGTGTCGTGTAAAGAAATACTTTCCTTATCAATGTCATTCTCAAGAGCTTTCTTTGCCGTAGCTCTGGTAACTGCACAAACTGGAAATAAATCACGAAATTCTTTTTCAGTTGGATCAACTTTCGATCCAAGCAAGGATTGTCAGTTACAAGTGGATTAACCACAACATTGTCCCCAGCTAGGTCGTTACCTAGTAATAAAGGAATGCTCTAAACGGGTAAAACAGAGACTGTTCCGACTCTCACGGGTCCAGAGACTAAGTCTGATGACAAATATACACAATGGAGAGGAACTTTAACAAAGCTGCACTCTACTCCCTGAATAAGAATACTCTCATTAAAAGAAGACTTCTCAGAAAAAGGCAAAGTACCTGACAATAAAAGACTCTGAGAAGCTCCTGTGTCCCTTACAAGATTAATAGGGATAAGATTGGCTAAATCACCCAAGAGTGATATAGAACCATTCGATATGAATAGTTCATAATTCTCCATAATAAGGTTGGGATTTATTAGACCCAACAAATATATTGTTTTCAATACATGACCGTGACCTTGACCTCTTAGAAATAATAGCATTTGAAATAGAACTGTATTGATTCTGATGCCTATATTTCAATTTGTAGCAATCAGAAATAGCATGTCCTTTTTTTCCTCCAATAGGTACATGGAAGAGACAATGATCATGAATCAAGCTTCTATGAAGTTTGATTTTTAGAAGTTGTGCCAGTTTGAGTTTTAGAAGGGCTTGTATTAGGCTGAAATACTTTTCTGCCAGAAGACTGTTGAGTAGATGTCTTATTTACAAAAGGAACTTTATGAGTTAAAGAATACTCATCAGCAGCTCGAGCAGCATTTTCCAAGGTTTCTATCTGTTGATCGTCAAGATAAGACTTAATGTCACTATGGACACGGTTTTTGAAATCTTCAAGTTTTTCAAAACGAGTAAAGTATTTGTCTGTTCATTTTCCCTGAAAGGATGCACTAATTTAATATTCTTTGCAAGATCAAAACTTAAATTTGGATTTAAATTATGAATGTGCTTTTCACTTGCCAGTTCCGTTTCTTTCATTCTACATTGATACTCTCTGTCACTCGTTCTCCCTTATCTAATTGCATTTGCAATTGCTCTTTTTGTAATTGAATGTTTTTCTTTTTCTCTTTCTTCTGCTTGTAAATGCATTTGCTCTTTGTAACTGTATTTGTCTTTATTTCTCTCTTTCTTCCTTATCTAACTGCATTTGCATCTGTTTTTCTTTCTCTCTTTCCTGTCTCCCTCTCTCCTCTTTGTCATAGTGTAACTACATTTGTTTTTCTGGTAAATTGCATTTGCCTTTCTTTCTCTTTTTCTTATTTCTGAAGTTCCAGCTTCCTCAACTCAAATTCCAAAATTTGAAAAATAAAATAATTTATTTCCCTGGAAAATTTCTGAAAAAATGAAAAATTATGAACTTACGCTTTTATAGAATCAAATCCAAAAATAATCCAAGAATAATCCATGAATACAATTTTTGAAGAGCTAATAACAAAATGTTTAAATGATTTAAAGTCCCGGCGAAGAATCAAAGATGGAAGACGATGACGTATGCTGTAGTGTTAAAGTCTACAGTTCCTTGTAGAAACAAGAATTATCACTCCGGTTTTGGAAATTTGTATAAAAACTGTCCTTGTTCAACAATTTCACATGAGCGCAAGTATTTTCCAGAAAGAAAAGAATTAATCTTTTTCAGTCGAAGTAATTTGAAATAACTCCAAACAGCACAACATACAACTTAAGTGTAACAGCCCAACTTCTACTGAGAAAATCTCTCCAAAACAAAGGTTATATTGTCTTCTAAAACGTGGTCATGTTCTAGGTCCTCATAGAAATTAGGTACTTGTTAAAGATTACGTACATCCAGTGTGGTCCTTACGAAAACCAATCATTTTACTCTAAGAAATAAATTTTAAAAAATGGAGTCCCATTATGACCTCGACAAAACCAATCGTTTAAAAATAAAAATAGACCTTGTATACGTGGTAGCTACTAATTTTGAAACAAGGGCAGGATTTAGACCAACACCTGATGTTTATATAACGAACAGTCAAGGTCAAATTATTTTCTGGAAAAAGTATCATCTCTAGTGAATACATTTACGTTATAATATGTGACAAAGAATTAAATTGAAATAAATATGTATTAAATCAAATATACATAACATGAGGATACAACCACCACAGTTTTATTTAAGTTTTTCATTGAATCCTAGCGAGAAGAACCACTCACAGCACAACAGTTCTGCTGACTGATTTGGTAATATCTGTTTAGCACATGACCACGGTGTCTGACATCCACTAATGAATGCCATCAAGGCAGACATATCAGCAGTTGCTGACTAAATCAAAGAAGTTGGATACGTAAAGCCTCAGTGCCCAAGTTTTTAAGGCAAGTACCAAATCAGAGGGCACTAGTGCGTATGGCTTTGTCTTAGCATCAGGTACAGAGATATTCATGCCCAAATTTGCAGGGTCACCCACTGCATCAGAGAACACAAACACACCATTTGGGTCTGTGTTAATGAAGTAGTTGCTAAAAGCTGCAAGGTTGCCCTTGGTTGTGTACTGTGAGAAATTATTATATTGGGTGCTGGCTTTTTATTTACTAGAGCAGCCATGTGTCTACAGGCATAATATGTGTTGTGCTTTATGGTTAGATGATATCTCCTGATGTGTAGAACTGCCTGGTGTAAAATGGCATGGTATTAAAATTCACAATAAGTAAACTGTAAATCTCATAGGCCACAATAGGCAAAGGGACAACAAAACATGCATAGATACGTTAGCCCACAATATTGTCGACCCCATACAAGGTTGTCCATGGTTTTCTAATAAAAGGCAATCCATGTGTCCTTCGAGTAAAAAATTATATTGTCCTCACCAAAATATCCACACTAGCTGAATTTCCATATCTTCATTTGGAGAAAATGCTACTTGTAACAAATCATTCTTGTTTTTTTTCGAGTGGTCCATTCCTGATGATTTTGTTGCCACACTCAGAACTTGATTTAACTGCGAAATGGATGTTGCCATCATCTATAATTGTTTTTAACCTTACAACTATTTGATTATGCTTTCGGCTTGATGGGATCTGTCACATTCATGATTTTGTTTGAGATCATGTTTAGGATGCCCACGAGCCTTGGAGACTTTCAATGTGTGTTGGCCATTAACATATATTTTTAGGGGGCATTATGTGGCTGGGTGGGATCGGCAACATTACGAACAGAAGCCCAGGAAATGTCAACAGCTTGAGACCAAGCAAGACCATTAACTGCACCACTGGTGGCATAGACCGCCATGATGTTAGATGCCACACTAGCTGTATTGGTGAAGAGCATTGAGACCTCATAACAGCTTTTTAATTTTTAGGTAGGGTTGCAGAACACAATTTAAGTCATTCTGGTATTTGATAATACTGCAATTGCTCAAGCTTCACAAGGCTGACTTTGGTCACATAGTTGGTAAAGTAAAGTGTGCTCATTGATTTTGCTGAAATGACAGTGGAATGGGTGATACTTCAGCACTTCATGTTTGAATTATACCAAAAGGAGGGGTCGGTCTTCAGTAGTTGTCAGTTGAAAGATAAACTGTGTTTGGCAGTGTTTCACACTAAAATGCCTTAATACGGTCATTTAATGATGGCTGTAAACAGGATCATAAGTCTTTTGTAATGGCCAGGATTGTAAAGTAGGTAAGCAGAAGGGAGAAGGATAAACTAGCTCAAACAATGCATAGTGCATTCTTCAGTTTTATGAAAAGTCAAAGTTGATGATACCCACTCTATGTCCACTGTGCCTCCTGGTCAGTGCGCCAACTAATCAAGCATATGGACACGTGCTTTAAGGGATGGGGCATATGAAGCACATACATGGAAAGAGTATTTACCCCCCTCCTGCAGGGCAAAAGCAGGCTTCGTCCTTTTTTGTATCATTTAGTGACACAGATTGATTTTTGCATGACATTGCGTTGTCTGCAACTGTACATATTTGGCAGCAGTATTCCGGTGGTGTTTTCAATGGGTGTGTGGATGCCTTTTGGCAGCAGCATTTTGTTTGAGAAGATGACGACCATAGTCCTGCATTTTGCAACTGCACAACTTGTGACACGGGCCTTGAGGAAGATGTTCACAACAGACTGTATGACCAAGTCGAGTTTTTGCAGGTAAGACATGAAGGCCTAGGTGCATGTTTTGCTCTCGATCCATACAGCATATGATTTGATGGTAGGCATTGGCTACATTCTTTTGGCATGGTCTAAAAGGATTTATGTGGCTGCCATCAAGTTCTCATTGAGGTACAGGTTCACCTTTGAATGATGCCTTGCTTATCAAACCATTCATTTGGTAGAATACAAATGGCCAATACAAAAGATACTAGAAGGTGTGGTGATACCATACTAGGCGCTGATTTGTCCTATACTGACAGTAAACAGCTGAGTGGCAGGCATCTGTGGTCATGGCCAGAGAGGTGGTAATGTTCATGTCTCTTGGCACATTCATGAAGTGAAGTTTATTTCCGCCACCACCAACGAAGTTACAGCCAACATCTAAAGTGGAAGCTTTGAAAGCATGACATTGCCTACGACCTTGGCATTAACGCAAAAGATGGCGTTGTTGTCAGTCACTTTATAGATCAGTGTGACGATTTACTTGTTGCTGAAAATAACCTTGTGGACATATGGACAGAAGTCAAAGATATGAGTTAATGGTATTGTGCATTAGAAGTCACCATGCTCGTCCACCTGTGCCTTCTGCAACAAGAAGACTAGATTAATTATGTGGTTGCTGTCCCCACTACCTTCTTGTGGCCATCTCACAAAGCATATCTGACTATCAGAGCAAACTAGGCATTGTCAGCATGGTTTGCTTAAAAGGGTGTGTAAATCAGTAATAGGTGAATGCTGGGAGAACAGCCGTTACTGTATTAAGAACGGCTAAGAATAGTCATAAGGACATAGACCTGTTCAAGGCAGATATCAATAAATGATTCGGGCGGAGAGAGAGAGAGTACCACGAGGTTTTCTGCACCTATTTCTGCATATGGCTCTTTTGGATGGGAAGGCGGAATTTGTACTAGTAGTAGTGCAAGTTGCGGACGCTGCTGTTAAGGAGCAAAGGACCATTAACAGCGAGCCCCCGAAGCTAATAAAACGTTCAAATTCTACTTTTATGTGTCCCTTAATGCCTTGGCCGGGCAGGTGGCCTTTGAGTGCCATAAAAGAAACTCTGCCCAGTCGTCAGCCTCAGCTTATTGTTGGTCGCCTTCCCGTGAACGTGCCCAGAGTTTCTGCCAGTCTTCATCGTTACCAGAGTATAAGGCCTCGGTCAGACTCGATAGTGCCATTCATGCACTGCTTTCAGTGTTTCAAGTTCGGCAAGCTGCTTGGATGCGGGTGTTAGGCTTCCTTAAGGCCTTCAGGTAGGCTTTTCAACGCAGATACTGTTAGCTCCTTACTTTTCTGAACTCACCGGTTTTACGCTTTGACCAGTGCTAGTAAGGTGTTTTGTGGCGAAGCTTCTGGGTGTTGATGCTGTCTCGTCAAAACAAAACTTTTGCCAGTCCATGTCGGTGGCACATACATGTGCTGTGCAGGTCTGCAAGCAGTGGCCCTCAGTCCCGCGAGAACGGACGGCCAGATTCGTGTAGTCAAAAATCGTCTTTGGTAGAAGTTATTTGTGGATTCCACCAGTTCCTTCCAACATATATGGCTGGTTAGAGCTTTTAGAGGAATCCCCTCTTAACTTTCAAGAAGCCCGGAGGTTTATTATGGTAAAGTTTCATATTTTCGATGTACCTCTGTATGTGCTAAATGAACCAAGTTGGCATGGCTGAGGGGTTTCTGGTTCCGTACTCGCCTTTTGGTCGCCTTTTCTTTCCCATGCTCCCCTTTGTCATATATCACTGTTGGATGTGTTCCTTATTAGACTTTTTATAATATGACTTATATGTTTTTGTATCTAGCTACTAATTTTGGCAAGAAAAGATCAATAGTTGTTTTAATATTTTGTGTAAAGTATTCATTTTAGTGCGTGCATGCTTTCACACCATTTTGATGGCACCTCAATATGTACAAGAGTCCCACCATATGGTAGGTTTGGTTTTGTACTTTTATTTTTTTTAGTTGATCTTTTATATACTTTAACCTTTAACCATTTATACATTTTAGTCCGTTTTAGAGCCAACCAAGGTCAGTTTATAATGATCAATCTTCTTTTGTTCCCTCTGTTTAGTCACTTTTCTCTTTTTCGTTTGTCATGTAATTGGTTTCTCCTGTTGTGTATTATATTCTTTTCTTTAGGGACTGACGTCGAGGAATCTGTCATTGTTCTCTTTTTTGTTGCTTTCCTTTCCCTTCCTTCTCCCTGCGCTTTTGTGTTGAGATTCGTTTACTTTGTTTCTGTTTTCTACCTGTAACTATGGATGAGTTGTGTTGCCATATTCTACTTCGTCTCTTTTATCTCTATTAACTTGCTGCATTGCAGCTATGGCATATTTTTTGGTTTGGTAGATGGGCGTAGCACTGGGACAAGTACAGCACGTCGGCGTTCTTGCATCGCCCGGGGATAAAGATGCGCTTTGGGTTCCAATGCCCCTATATTTTCGCCTGTGGCCTCTACCAGCAACTTTATCTGTTCGATAACGGGAGTGTTAATGATTTGCAGCAGGATGTCTTTACCTTTTGGACCGTCCAAGAAAGGTGGAAGCACGTAGAACCGGTTTCCTTCCATCTAGTACTTTAGGATGTTAAGCAGTAGATGCGTCTTTCCACAGCCATAGGAGCCAGTAAGCATCTCACATATTCTATCAGACGGCAGGACCTAGTAATGTCGTGGCTTTGTTGGATTTTTTCGTGGATGAAACATCAATGACATCCATGCTATTAAATGGCCGCCAACGTCGCTTACAATCCTCACTTACTGGGACTAACATGCTCCAAAGAACTTGGACGGTACCCGAGGTGAAAAAGTTACCATAATCACCGCGTGTGCCGCCACTACTAGCCTTCGACAGGGTACGCAAACACAAGCAAGGATGAGATACTACTGCCAGCCTTGAAAAGCTGCAGAGTTTGCTAAGTGTTTATGTGCACGTTGCTGTAATTAATCGCAAAGGCGTGCCTGTGAGGCGGGATGAGGTCAGTGTACTTTGGAGCAGTTGAACCTTGCCTAGGCCTAGCGGCTGTTGTGTGGCAACTGAGACGCAAACGGTTGGTCTATGAAGAGCACTGCCTGGTTTCAAATGCCCTAGCAATGTACCTATATGTGCAGGAAGAGTCTGAAGGTGAGTAATACCGTGCGACAGACCCTTTGTGGTCGCTCATGGTGTTTACCCTGGCTGACCGGTTTGACATCCCAGATTGCCATCTTTATATTATCTTTCTGGGTGTAGTTCTTGACGTAGAAGATTCGTTGGTAAGGAACGATAGATTGTCACTGAAGGCTTTCAGCTACTACTGAACGGCATATAAGAGCAAGGCCAGATCATTCATTGAGGTAGTGCTCTTCTTTGGAATGTAAAAGAAAACTGATTGATTCAGTGGGATAGTATTTGGTAAAAATAGCCAGATTATCCGTACCCTTGGATCAGGCGCCATTTAAATATTTAGGGCAAGACTATTTGCAGACCTAGTGTATTCAGAAAGCTAGCGATGGAAATCTAACTTTGAAATGGATTGCATTTCCTCGTTTTGGTCTCGCCACTTATACAATTGAAGAGCCGCAATAAAATCTTGACGACATTGTTAACAAGTTCTTCGAAGCGTGGTGACAAAAATTCCAAGCTCCTCAACCATTTGCAGTATATCAGTAAAGATGAGTCCCTCTTTCCAGGCTTTTTTTTTGCTCGGTAGTGGTCGTATGACTGTGTTGCGATGGCTTCCGGCCCATTCCACGTGTTAGTGCGGACAAAGGCTGCTCTTCTCTGAATAAATTCCTTAATCAAATTAACGTTAGAGAGATAAAGTCTTCTTCCCCCTGAATCCATCCTTCGAGCAAAGATGAAAATGTCGTCTTTTATCTGTAAATACCATATAGATGTAGGGAAGAAACTCTTCCCATTCCCTCCACCCCCTTGACCACCGCTAGACTGTTCCAGTTGTAAACGTTTCCTCGATACACTATCAACATAGTCCTGTAAGGCCTTTTAAATTCTATGAATATCGTTGTGATTTCATCCCATCTGCCCAAAGAATCCGCATATTAGAGTTCAGTAAGGTTTTTACTGCTTGTTTCAATAATCGGAATTAACATCGGCACAGCAAGATCACGATTCCCTTCCTCTTCTACCTTGCATAAACACTAACTATAGTACATCCCACCAAGTTTTTTCGACACATCTTTTTACTCCCTCATTTAAGCCAAGAACACTTGTTATTTCCACTTAATACAATGTCTGGTTGAAGCTCTATGTAATTTCACATGTATATCTTCAAAACAGTGTCTCCACAGTATGTGCCTGACTCGAGGGAGATGAGGTGGGGGGTGCTAGGCTAAATTCTCACTTTACCGCTAATTAAATTACTCTGAAGCTAAAACATGCATGGGCGGCTGAACATTCTTATCACGCCTCGGCGTAATCTGTACCGCCCTGTATTTCACAGTGATTGTGTTTAATCTTTTTTTGAGAGATTTTTGTCTGGTCAAAATTTCGACCGTTCTCTTACAGCCGTGGACAGGGACAAAATTTGTGACAAACGTTTGGTACTTATCAAGATATATCTGGTATACCATTGTTTATAGAATATGTCATAAGTTAAAACTCGAAACTTAACGAAGCACGTACAAATAATCTTCACCTTTTAACCAATTTAGACTCCTCGTCTCCCTCCTCTGCGGCAGGTGCCTTGATATCCACTTTGAACTACCGCCTAGACTATGGAAAGAAAGACTGGCTAACAATCAGTAAAGGTGTTTGTTAAGTATATGATTTTATCTGTGCGGACACCGGAACCAACGCTTAATCCGGAGGGAGGGGAGTCAACAGCTTACTGTTGCTACCATAGATGTGATGCATCATGTGATTCACAGGGCTGTTGGAAGCTTGATTTACACTCTGATCTAATGTCGTTCACCTAGCCGATTGCCACTATATATATATATATATATATATATATATGTGTGTGTGTGTGTGTGTGTGTGTGTGTGTGTTACACATTCGAATCGTTATGACTCCACCCTATATTTAAAAGATTGCTTTCAAACTTTACCCTTACCGAATGTTAACAATTGTACGTTTTATCTTAAAGTTCGTAGTGCCTCTTGTTAACATTTTTTGGAAGCATTTATGTTCCTTAGGAACTGAACTTTTATTAGGCGCCATATAGTCATTGCTGTGTTGACATGTCATTAAACCCTAAAACATATTAATGTGTACTGAAACATTTTAAGACTATTTTTCATCCACTCATACACTAAACTATTGCTACTAATTCGCATGGTGTAAATGTGAACAGAAAATTCTCTTATTTTATATAACGTGTTATAACAAAGGCATATTATATTTCCTTTGAAGATAGGTCAGGCCTTTTAAACGATGACACAGAAAGCTGGAAGGAGGATCACACGGACACATTTAAAAATAAAATTCCTTGCTACGGTACACTACGTATTCAATTGAAACTTTATTTTATTATTCCATCTGTAAAGTTTAAGTCCGGCAGTTTATGAGAATGAGAAGTCTGAAGGTTATATGCTATATTTAATAATAACATTTTTAACACGCGATTGAATCATTCTTCAGTAGCCTCAATGGGTCCATTCTGTAATTCATGATGTTCGAGTTATCTTTCCAGATAGATAACAATATGGCTGGCTGTTGGTTACTTAAGGAGCATTCCGAAGCAGAAAGGTAATTTCATTATTGATTTCAGTTTTACAACAGTCACTTCTTGTGCACGTATTTAGATTCAATGTACTGTTTCTCGGTTTGTAAAACACGAGATTAGACGGTTCTCTCTGTCTGTCTGTCTGTCTCTCTCTCTCGTTTGATTTTCGTTTATACTTTAGACATTAAAAACTAGAAACAAGTAATAGAGATGTAAAAATCCAATACCATTTTAGCACATGATAGGCTACACATGGCAGCCAGAATATTTTGTGCAGGAAGACAACAGGAAAACCGCAGGAAGAACCTCACACAAGCATCTGGTCGGAAATTGCAATAACTTGTACGCTTCCCATCAGGCCTTTGTTTCACTACTTTGTCCATATACGTCTTTTCCAGATGAGGTCTGCCAAATGGTCAATCCAGCTGGTCAATCGAAATAAAATTAGGTTTTATCTCTGCATATCTCAATGAACACTATTCTATCTATATGCCGAAAACTTCAGTAAGCTGGCTATGCATTTTCAGCCTTAGCAATGGAAGCGGTTCAAACTACCGGCAATAGCAGAACGAGTCCAATGCTGTGCTCCGTCATGAAGTTATATAACTGTAGCTGTTCCAACAATGGTCCAACTGTCCTTCGAGCTCGTGGAAGCTCATCAGCCATCATCTCAGGCTACCGTGATAAGTGCGCACTTGGAATTTTCATCCGTATACACAGGTCTTGAAATACCGAATAATACATACAGCGGTCTAAGCTAATGACGTGTTGCAGGATATAGACGTTCCGTCTAGCCCAGGCACCGACTAGCGTAAGCTACCACCCTTACCTTACCATATATATCCAGGGAAAGGAACGCTCATATTGCTTCACTACTCCAAGTTGTATCAAGTATGAAGGAACGACTGAATTTGGAATCAGCTAACATCTGTCCAGCAGAGAACGATATTCATTTTTGTAACCAGGTGCAAGGCCCTTCGCCGCATTTTCAGCATAGTGAGCTATGAACCGCCTTTAATAACTACAAAACCAACGAAATGCTATATTTAAATAACTGATTTCTGGGTGGCCAATTTCTATACTGCATCTACTTTGTAAGGATGGGTAGCAGCTCCTGCAGATGATATGGTATAACCAGCTCTTTGGAGACATGTATTAACCAGTGCTTGTTTCTCAAGCAACTGCTCGAACGTGCTTGCAAACACTACCACATTGTCGAGATAGATCATTCAAACTACATTTCTCCGCTCTGCTAGTACGGTATCTATCGGACTCTCATATGTTCCTGGCATGTTACATAAACCGAACTACATCACTTTGAAATGGTATAGACCTCTTCTTGTTACGAATGCAGTCTTAGGTAGGACAGTCTGCTATATTTACAATAGTCAGCATCCCAACATCATAATGGCGAGAATCAGCTCTTGCAAGCTCACAAATCAGTCTTTGATTCGAGGAAGAAAGTATGTGTCGAGTTCGTTAACCGAATTCGGAGCTGTATATTCCGCTCAAAACAACTTCTTCGCATTTTTCTAACGCTAGTTACTCCTTTCATCAACATACCATCTTCTGGGCGGAACTAGGTCGGTGTGTCACTTCCTGTTTTAGCAGTGTTTTATCAAATTTGTTGACCCAATACATAATCATCTTTAGGAGAACATGTGCAAATTTCAATCATCTGGATAATGAGCACAGCAGCTTAAAAAGGTTTAAAATGCCTGCTTAATCGCTCTATAAGTGTAGATTGGCCTTCGAATACTTGGTAGAACACTCGACATAGTGCTTTCATAATGTTTCACAGGCATGAGCAGACCAAATACCAGCTACCGCTCCGGTGGCCTAGTGGTTAGAACGTTCGCCTCGGATGCGGGAGGTTGTGGGTTCGATCCCCGGCGGAGTCATACCAAAGACTTATAAAAAATGGCACTAACAGCCGTCTCGCTTGGCGCTCAGCTTTACGAGGTTAGTGTTAGGACTGGTCGGCCTTGTGTCAGGATAATGTGACTGTGTGGGACATCATGCTATATGTCGGCGGCATGATGCTCCAGTGCTATACATCACTATAAACTACAGACATCGTAGCGATATGACTGAAATTCTTTTAAAGCTACGTTAAAAACCCAAATCACACACACACACACACACACACACACACACACCAAACACCAGCTGCAAATCGACTGCATCTTTAATAGGATTCGATAAACATACTGGCACCATTCCGTCTGTGCCTGGAACAACTTCTGGTGAAACGAGTGTTTTCGTTTCATGACAAAATAGCGATCAAGGCTATGGTCACCGTCACGACTTTGCAGACAACCTCCATCTGCCACATTTAGCAGTAGGTTTCCATTCAAATTGAAAATGTGTAAGAAAGAATTAGTTTTAGCAGAAATTTGTTTTTCCAATATTGAAAACAATTAACCTACAATGCATCATACCTCATCAAATGATATCCATAAATTTAATTTTCTTCAGGAATGCATATTCCCGGACCCCATTCACCATTCATGTTAATGCTTTCACTTGCATTTGAACCCAGCTCTACTCCTGTTGATGGTCCAAAGAGGGGCTGCTGTGAGTAGAGTGAGATTTAATAATAAACAAGAACAATGTCGGTAACAAACTTATTCAAACTTATTTCAGTAATACAACCAATAAACGTATGTGCACACGTTTAAATTGTGATCGATGCCGCAGACATCGAGGATTAAACAAAATTTATGAAGAAATTACCAATGTATGTTTGATAACATACACAGAGCAAAGAACAATATCAGCATCGAAAAAAGAAGAAACAAACCGCCAGTTGTGCTGATGAAAGACTTCTCAGAATGGTACCCTCACTGGCATTGAGAGACAGCAGAGTAAGATAAAATGATGATAATTATGAAGACGACGGACAAAATGAACATTATCAATTACTCTCCATTATTATTTGAGTATTCCTGTCCGGATTATGCCTTTCTCTTGCTATCAGTCAAGTTTAAAAGTAGAGCATGTAAATCTGTTTACATGGATTTTACAGTGTCATTCTCTTAGGTTTTGTCATGATTTGAATCGTGTGATAATTATTATTTCTGTCAGGAAATTAGTAGATGTTTCTTTGTTTTTCTATTTGTAATTTGTTTGATATGAAAATCGCGTTAAAGATATTGTAATGTTGTTTTCCTCGATTAATTGTTATTGGTGTTGCGACTATCACAGGAATGAGCGAAGCGCCATTTTTGGTCTAATTTGCCTGACGAAGGGTTTAAAGATGTTCGTGGACCAATTGATCGCTATGAGCATCACTCTGAGCAACAGGCAAAGGGAAAAGGCGCGGACTGTGATTACGTTAAAGGATGACTTCGCCTTGCAGACCTTGAGTAAAGGATGGGTGTACCAGAAGCTCTGCGTAACCATCTCTCCTGGTATGGTGGTTCGACAACTTTACAGTTCAATCAAAGCAGGAAAAATAGCACGAAATATTTGAAGTTACAGTTCTGATACTTCAACGAGAACACAAAGATGACAGTACATTCCAAGGAAACCATCACAAACTTCTATACCGACAAAGACCGTCCCGGTTAAAAAAAAGAAAAGCTTTTACAAAATAACCGTTAAATTCTTCAGCAAGATCACTGTTGTATGAAAGATTTCCCATCTTAACAACAGAATACGTGGTTATCAAACTATACTAGCAGATAAATATATTATATCAAGAATTATTTTTAACTCAGTTATGGTATATTTCACTTGTGTTTACCAGCTGCAGAATCTTTGCATATAAATCTATTGTAGGTAATGTTTATATCATCCCAAGTAAATATTAAAATTGTCCGCCATGTTGATTCCATTAATATATTTAATATGACAATATGCATCAGATGATATATGAGGTGAAATCTGGGTGAAGACAGAGCTTTGCCCTTTTGAAGAAGTGATCTTCACAAGACCCTTTAAAACTCGTCAAGTGGATATTTTGATCTTATCTAACTGTAGATCTGGAGCAAAAGTAGAGTGGTTTGTCTTCTTTGATCTCATTTGAGAGTGGACTTTATATACAAGTCAAACGACTGAGCAAAGATAAATATTTTTATCTGGTGTGCACCCGTCTGCAGGGTCTCGAAACTGTTATGCATATACAGGAGAGAAAAACGTTATGAAACTATTCGAGAGCACTCCACATTTGTCCCGAGCTAGCCGATAGCGCTGCATGATAAAGACAACAGAAGATAAAGATGCCACATTGATCAACTTCGGATTAAATCGTGGTTACATGTGTTACATACTCTGTTTGCATTGCAAATGTTCATGTTCATGTACAGATCTACATCGATTTGATAGAGAGGCCAAACTTAATGGATAAGAGTCCAGTTTGTGATATAGGTGTATCCCCAACAGGAATTCAACATTTAGCGTAAACTGTAACAGAAGTGGTTCACCTAGATTGTCAGACGTTATAGGTTGAACCGGAATTAAACAGTGTGAGCCATTATTTGTATCTACAGGAATTGAATACAGAGGCTACATTGTTACCGTGTCTGAAGTGGTTGATCTAAAATGGTGCTACAGTGTTGTATTTTTAGAAGTGGTTGAACTCAAATTGGGCCCATTAACACACTGAGGCTACGTCATTACAAGTTATTTGCCTAAAATGGGTAACACGCCATGTGTAGTGACTAACACAGATTCATCTACTATCTAACACCCCTCATAACATCAACACGCCGCGTGGACTGACTAATACCCTACATACATCATCCAACAAGCCGTATGTAGTGTCCAACATCCAGTCATTTTCTATCCAACACCCAAAATTATATATTCAAGGTGACGTCTATAGTGACCTGATACCTAGTGACTATATGTATATATCTGGATCTTATATATAAATCATTAGCCGTATCACACACAGATCATGTTTGGAGTATCAGTAAAATAAAATATGAAACCAGACAATTTGAAAATGAAAGTTAAAAAACAATTTAATGAATGAAATTAAAAATCAATAAATTAAATGTGAAAACCTGAAATTTCTAACCTAAATTAAAATGATTTAATATGAAAATTGACAAGTAATACACACAGACTTACCAAAGGTATAAAATCCGGATCTTAATGCAGTGTTAAATGAAAAAGATAAAAATACTGTGAAAACCGTACACAACGAGTAAATATTCTTCAAAAGATTCCAACAGATTCAAAATCGCTCGGATGACCTAGTGGTTAGAGCATCCGACTCAGATGCGAGAGGTCGTGGGTTCGATCCCCGGCCGAGTCATACCATAGACTTATACAAATGGTACTAACAACTACCTCGCTTGGCGCTCAGCATTAAGAGGTTAGTGTTAGGACTGGTTGGCCTGGTGTCAGGATAATGTGACTGGGTGGGACATAATGCTACATGTCTGCGACATAATGCCCTAAAGATAGACATGACTATAAACTGCCACAATGCAGATATCGTAGCGATATGACTGATTTTTTATTTAAAAACACTACGCTAAAAGTCAAACTCTCTCTCTCTCTCACACACACACACACAAACACACACACACACGACTGTTTCAAAAGCACAAACACTAAATGTTCTCTCTGCCTAACAACTCTCGACCTGTGGCCTCAAATAGTTGCTCATTGCTTCTTGTAAAATCGAAATTCCTTTCTATCAATTTTAGATTTAGCGAATACAAACAGTTATATATATATATATATATATATATATATATATATATATATATATATATATATATATATATATATATATATATATTCACATCGACAGCTTCTAAATATACTTCTCATTATTGCATATCTTTTTAATCTGTACTTTTCTAAAATTGATTATATGTAGAAATTTTTATTATGCATTTTAAACAGTATTTTTAAGTGATTTTATGTATTTTATCATTGATTATTACTTTTCATTAGGAGTTGAATTCACACACGCGCACACACACGCACACACACACACACACACACACACACACACATAAACCTGTATTACATTACAGTTTCAGAACGTTTCGTGCTAAGCAAGCCGTTCATGCTATAAAGAAATATTTCCCGGTAAAGTTTTGAACTTATCTCGGTCCAACGACAACGAGTTTTGCCACCCGGATAAAATATATACATGGCCACACATTTGCTTTCAAATGGGACCAAACTAGATAAACCATGTTTGTTCTAGAGCTGCAGGTCGACTATGGTAAAGTAATCGTTAGAAGAATTTTCAACATATTTATGACGCTCATTCCTTCAAAATTGCAAAAGACTGTTTCCATTCTTATTGCACAACACACGTCGTATCAATCTATCCGGATGATTTACAAAAGTTCAAATACTTTATTTGTATTTTAATGGTTACATTATGTATGTATCTATCTCTCTCTCTTTCTCTGTATATATATATATATATATATATATATATATATATATATATATATATATATATATATATATATATATCAAACGCTTTATTATTTCCTACAGATGACTTTCTCACAGAGATCAAATTTTGCTCTTGAAACGCTTTATTATTTCTTACAGATGCCTTTCTCACATTGATCAAATTATACTCCTGAAACGCTTTATTATGTCCCACAGACGACTTTCTCACATTGATCAAATTACGCTCTTCAAACGCTTTATTATTTCTTACAGATGCCTTTCTCACATTGATCAAAATATACTCCTGAAACGCTTTATTGTTTCCCACCGATGACATTCTCACATTGATCAAATTACGCTCTTCAAACGCTTTATTTAATCTTACAGACAACCTTCTCACAGAGATCAAGTAATGCTCTTAAACGTGTTATTAATTTCTTACATCGGCTGATATGCACACGGGTAAGAAGGTCACTTAGTGGATTGTATTATTTGTATCGTCGCCATCATTTGTGAGAACTGTTCCCCTATGGGGTGGTTATTTTGCGGGGTGGGGTGGTGTTGGAGTTGGCGTTTGAGTTCAACATATGGGTTGACAAAGTACCTGAGATGTAATAGGATGAGTTTCCAGTGGGTGAAGACAATTCTAGATTTCCTGTAAGGTTATATAACTTCGTTGTGTAACAATAGTACCCTCAGGAAAAGGTACAATGCCCATAAGGACAAATACATTGTCACGGAAATGTGTGCGCTTAATCTTTACGCATTATACCTGAACACAAATATGCTAGGGTATCGACACCGCGTACAGTGTAACCCGAAAGTGGTTTATTTTCGTCATAACTTACTTTAAACTAACGAGTTCGAGTCACTCAATGCTGCACATGCAAAGAGGTTGCAGTGAGAAAACCAAACACCTTAGGCTCTCTGGCCGTGGATTTCACTAGTGTGATGAGTCAAGTCATACTGTACTATCTCAATACAAAAAGATTTGTCAAGAGGATGTTCACATTCGGAACGGTTTCCTGAAGAAAAAAAAAAGCCTTTAAGGCAGAATATATCACAGCTGTCTCTGCCCAAACAAACCAGGTATTGATTGTGAGTTGAAAAGAAACATACACCAATAACCGTACTAACGGCTTTCTGAACAATCAAAAAAACTGTAAGACAATATCTCTTGCAGCCGACATCGCCCTACTAAACTAGGTATTGACTGTGTGTTGAGAACGACATGCACCAACAACCTTTACGAGAGCAATACTCAGCAGTGGAAGTATGGTAAATATAAGATTGCTTTCTTTTCACAGTCGGTATTTTTATATTATGTGATAGAATTGTTTGATATATTTGATGTTCGGTTTTTATTCTAAATTTTACAGATAGTCAAATCTATTAAATGTCGTATCATTTATGATATTAAATAGATTATAGTCTGTTTCAAGTTAGCAATTTGATCACTGAACGGAGAACTCAAATTCATTTATACAGTGCATGCATTCAATGGTGAGAAAATATTCGAGTTCTTATAATTCTGTGAGATCATTCCTATCGGATACAGATTCATGTACGAATCTAGTTATTATGATGTTAATAATCGTTTATATTAGTTTAAATATCAGTAAGCAGTTTCAGATACAGATTCATGTACGAATCTAGTTATTATGATGTTAATAATCGTTTATATTAGTTTAAATATCAGTAAGCAGTTTCACGTGCTTACGTAACGTATATCGTTACATTTGGTATCGATCGTGTCTCATGAACTTCATGGCTCTTGTTATTATAGCTGATTTCGAAAGGGAAGTCGCAGAAATCTGCTGGGTGTCGTTTAGTCGTTTATTTGCTGTCGATTGTGACGTTGGCTCAGAGGCCGATAGTGGTTTCCTCGTGTTGAGGGACCAAGCTTCCTGATCAGCAGATCTGCAGTGAGTTAGGGTACTCTTGAAGGATCCTTTGGCAGACCAGGAAGAGCGGCCATGCGTAATGGGTACTTTACCGTTGTGAAACCGAAAATACTTCGTGTTTATCAAACAGGACGCCATGAGTTAATCATTTTCCGTTGTTAAATATTTATTCAGCATCACTTCATGAGTTAAAAATCTAATATTTAGGATCACTATAGGAGATAAAATCAAATGAATACACAATACATATATATCCGACTTGTTGATGAAATATTATTTGTTGATTTTTAAAGTGCGATTTATATACTTTGATTATCCTTGGTGACAGAATCATACCTTATTCATATCTGTGTAAATTCTATACCTTTGGTTACAGATGAAACATTGTTTATTTTTGTGTTTACATTCTAAATATTGATCATCCATGGTGATAAATACACATATCACAGTTTTTAAAATAAAATTCCTTAGTTTAATTCTTGTTTTAATTTAAAATAAAATTCCTTAGTTTCATTCTTGTTTTAATATAAAATAAAATTCCTTAGTTTGATTCTTGTTTTAATTTCTTGTTTAATTTTCATGTTCTGGTTAGTTCCAGTTACTAATGATGTCATTTGCTTATGTCAAATGTTTAACTCGGTGCGTATCATTCAATAAAATTCAATATTGGGCATTATGCGCAGTCGTTTGGTGTCATATTCAGTCATCATTCAGTTACATTATAAATAAACTTCTCACTCACGAAAATGTTTTCAGTGTCATCGCTATAATCTAATCCTAATCCAGATCATAATGTTACATGCATAACTGTATTCTATCCTGAATTATATATCCCTTTAGTAAGTCAATTTGATCTCCGATTATATATATATATATATATATATATATATATATATATATAGAGAGAGAGAGAGAGAGAGAGAGAGAGAGAGAGAGAGAGAGAGAAAAAAAAGATAGATAGTAGATAGATATATATGTACCAGCGAAGTTGTAATCATGTGTAGTATTGTACCGCAGTCGCAGCAAATACACCATACAATCGTAACTAGTTCCATTTTATGACTCTCTTCTAAATATACTTCTCATTATTGTTTATCAAGTTGATCTGTGATTTTCTAAAATTGATTTTATATATTTTTAAGTGATTTTATGTAACCATTGATTATTAATTTTCATTATGAGTTGAATTCACACACACACCTTTATATACAGCACGATTACATTATAGTTTCACAAAGTTTCTTGCTAAGCAAGCCTTTCATGCTATCAAGAAATATTTCCCGGTAAATGTTTAAATTATCTCTGTCCAACCACAACGAGTTTTGTCACCCAGATAAAATATATATATATGGCCACACATTTGATATCAAATGAGGCCAAACCATGTTTGTTCCAGAACTGCAGGTATACTAGGTAAAGTATTCGTTAGAAGAAATTTTAACATTTCTATGACGTTCATTCCTTTCAAAATTGCTAAAGACTTTTCATTCTTATTGCACAACACACGTCGTATCAATTCATATTTATCCGGATGATTTACAAAATATCAAATACTTTATCTGTATTAATGGTCACATTATACATGTATGTCTGTCTCACTCTCATGGCCAGAAAGTGGCCGCAGATATTTACTTCCTATTCATGTATTGAGGACATTAACGTTATAACAATAGATTCATCTGGGAATATATTTTTGTTTCTTTATACAAGTCAAAACAACTGTAACTGATTTCAGAAAGTGACGAAGAAATTTATCTGTCGACATGGTTTGATAACCAAGTTTTCTGTTATAAAAATGGGAAACCTTTCACACAACAGGGATCTTGCTGAAGAACTTAACAGTGACTTTGTAAAAGCTGTTTTACCTGTTACAGTCTTTGTTGGTATAGAAGCTTGTGTTGGTTTCTTTGGGAATGTACTGGTACTCCATGTGTTCTCATGCAAGTATCACAGATGTAACTTTAAATATTTCGTGTTGTGTTTAGCTTTAATTGACCTGATAAGTTGTCTAACCACCATACCGGGAGAGATGGTTACACAGAGTTTCTGGTACACCTATCCTGTACCTGAGATCTGCAAGGCGAAGTCATTCTTTAATGTATTCACAGTCTGTGCCTCTGCCCTTTGCCTGTTGCTGATAGCAATTGACAGATATAGGAAAGTCTGTAAACCTTTTGGCCGGCAAATCAAACCCGAGATGGCAATATTCTTGAGCGTTTGCGCATTGGTCATTGCCGGGATAGTCTCCTCACCTGTAGCAATTTATTGGGGAGTACAACATGGCAATGTCTTATACAAAAACATTACAGTAAATGTGACGTCATGTGAAACAGACGATAAATACAAAAACACAGAACATCCACTCATTTACTCTAGCACAACAGCAGTGATAATTTCCATACCTATGGTGGTGATGGCTGTCTTGTACTTTCTAATTGCCCGTGAAATCCGAGAAAATATGCACACAACACGCGCGACAGGGCCAATCGCTGCAGATATGCTTGATAGGAATGTCACTGTGCCACATGTATCGGACAAGGAAACTTTCAAGATTCAAAGTGCTGGTAAAGCGAATGAAGAAAGAATTGATGACAAAAGAAATAAAGAAAGTCCGGAAACGAGCATAACAGTAGTAGATGAAGATTGTGAAGATCGCAAAGGTTTTTCTGATAAAAGATCAGAGAACACACTACCAAATCCAGGCATGAAGAACACAGAAGTCGAAAAAGCCATTGATAACAATGCCGCAGATACTCTGCAGCCGGAAAAGATAGTTGACATCAAACGTTTCAAAACAAAGCATATCAAAACCGAAGAACGTGACAAAGAAAGATCCGTCTCAGCATCTTCAGATGATGTCCATGTAAATTTAAATGATGGCATGAGAAAGGTAACATCAGTTCGAATGAACAATGATGTTAAAAGAAAGACATTGATAACGTTCATTTTGTCCACGGTCTTCTTCGTTACCATTGTTCTTTACCTAACTCTGTTGTCTCTGATTGCCAGTGAATACAACATTCTGGGGAATCTTACAATGGGTCAAAAAGCAGTTTATTTCTTCTTTTTCCGATTATATTTCATACATCATGTGATTAATCCTTTCGTGTACGCCTTTTTGGACTCGCACTTTAAAATGGCATTGCTTAAAATGACATGGGAAAGAAGGAATATAACGTCTTAGTTTCTCTTCGCGACTGAGACGCGCATTGATTAAAGAGACTAAATTATATTTGTCTGATAGTTTTATTCGCAACTAATTGGACTTCAATTCATCGTAGTCATCAAATATTTATAATGCAATTCAGTGTTATCTCTGGAAAGGAGAATTGAATTAATGAAAGTGACGGAATTATGCTTTTCGAACGTTTTATCATTCGCCTTGATTGAAATTTAAATTCTTCAAAGTAGCTAATACATGCTCTTCAAACGCTTTATTATTTCTTACAGATGGCTTTTTCACAGTGATCAAATTATGCTTTTAAACGCTTTACTATTTCTTACAGATGACGTTGTCAAAGTGATCAAATTATACTCTTCAAACGCTGTATTATTTCTTACAGATGACTTTCTCACAGGGACCAAATTATGCTCTTCAAACGCTTTATTATTCCTTTCAGATGACTTTCTCACATTGATCAAATTATTCTCTTCAACCGCTTTATATTTCTTACAGATGACTTTCTCACAGTGATCAACTAATGCTATTATAATGATTTTTTCTTAGATCAATTTGGCACACTCAACTCATTATATAGCTGAACTAGAGAAAACCTGTGATGTCGGAAGTTATGAATTTGGTCTATTATTTAATATCCGGATAATTTCGAAAACCAAACATTTAAGAAAGTAATAAATCCGGGACAATAGAAAAGTCATGGAACACAAACTGAGGCTCGTATTCCTGGCATTATACATATCCGCATAGTTTGATAATTATTCTTATTATAGGTAACCAGTAGATGGATAGACTAGATTTGTCAATTACTATTTATGTTAATGTCTGCAATATTGACTTTGTTACTAACAGGAAGGATACTAGTATTAAAGTCATTAAATTTAATTTTTAAATAAAGTTTTGAATAAGGTCTTACTGTGTTCATGATGCTTGATGATACTATTCTTTACTCTGTATTGAATATTGAATCTTCACCAGCATCTACTTTATGAAATTTGTTTGATAATTAGTATTTATTATATTTTAGTACCTCAGGAAACCTACTTAACTTATCCGCATTAAAATTACCCTAGTTTTCGAGCTTTTCTTCACACTAACAAATAAACATTTCGGTCCTTGAAGATATCTGATGTTGATCATCTGAATTATGAATTCTAGTTAATTGCAGATTACTTTTATTTTTTGGTTTTAATACATTACAACTTTCTCCACCCACAACTGCACCAACACCACAATCAAGACCATTATTGGGGGTATAGCATGGCTATAATGCAAGGGCTTTGGGCATATTCGCCTGAAATAAATGAATTCTATACATCACTTGGTGAGCTTTTATGTTTTTAAACGCAATTTCTTCGACTGATTAATTACCAAGAGCAGAAGAAACAATTTTCTGCTACGAACTTTGTATTCTTCTTCCACTGTCCACCTTTACGGCTGGTTGACTGGTTGCATATTGAAATAAATTTTCTAAATTGATCCAGTGTCGTCCTTTATTCAGATCCTTGTTGGAGTGAAATTTCATTTTTCTGTTTCATGTTTGGAGAATGGAGTATAGACAGATCTTGTTTCACAGTTTATGTATCAAAGTGAAATTCGATACGTAGGCGGATATGCAGACGGGTACGAATGTCACGTAGTGGATTGTATTATTTTTCGTTGCCATCTTTTGTGAGAACTGTTCGCCTATGTTTGTTTTATTTTTGGGGGTTGGGTGCGGGCTGCGGTTGGGGTGGACGTTGTGGGTTGGCAAAGTACCTGAGATATAATAGGAGAGTTTCCAGGGGGTGAAGACAATAATAGATTTCCTGTAACGTTATAAAACTTCGGCGTTTAACAATAGTACCCTCTGGAAAAGGTACAATGCTCATAAGGGCAAATACATTGCCACTGAATTATATGCGCTTAATGTTTATGCATTATGGGGGCCCGAGTGGCCGAGTGGTCTAAAGCGCTCTCCGTTACGGATCACTGTCATCTCACCTCTGTCTGCGTGGGTTGGAGTCTCGGATTCAAGGAATGTGGGTATGTGAGAAAGCTTGCCAGTAGCTTCTCGTGGGTCGGTGGTTCTTTCCGGGGTTTTTCCGAGTTCTTCCTCCACCATTATTACTGGCCGCCATGTATAGCGTATCGTGTGCTGAAAAATGGCGCTAAATCCTACGATAACAACAACAAATTTACGCATTATGAGTAGTGAATGGGGGTTATCTAGGGACAATGGGAATTACCATTAAAAACAGGGTCGCGGCCCTCTGGGGACTATGTAAATTTAACATGGGGAAAATTGTCGCGGCCCTCTGGGGACAATGGGAATTTAACATGGGAATATATTTTTGGGCCTGTCTAGGGACAAGGGGAATTTAACATGGGAATATAGTTTGAGCATGTCTAGGGACAAGGGGAATGGAACAGGGGAGAGGGATATACAACACAGACAATAGACAACAGACATTTTTAAAAAAGATAAACAGTTAGGCATGAAAGGTAATGTCTTTTCGAGACCTATGAGTGGCCCTGAAAAGGGCCTTTGGGTTTCTTCTTGTTGTTCTTCTTCTATTTCCTCCAGTTCTTCATCCACCCCCTTATCTTTCCTAATAATCCTTTCTTCTTCTTTATTTCTGACTCTGGTAACCAGTCAGGATGGCCCAACACTCTGAACTTGGTTTGTATCTTCATCCAATTCTGATTGAGCCTCTCAAACTCTGCCTGTTTCTTTTTGTTTTCCTGATCTTTTCTTTCTTTACTCTATGTCTCTTTAATCTTCTCTACTTCTTCTTCCATCACTTTTCTCATCAGATCTTCCCCTTTCTTCATCTTGTCCAACCCCCATTTTACGTTCCTCCACTCTGTCCAGTACAATATCTTTTCTAGGAAGCACCGGACTTGGATGACATGATCCAGTGCTTCCTTCAAACTTCCCATTCTGACATAAGGTGGGTCAATGAAGCCTCATGACTTACTGACTTCTTCTTCTATCATCCCTGCTATGAGATCTCTGGCTGCCTTTAGACCTTGAACTTGACTGGTTACCAAGTCTTTCATATCTCCATGCCTCCATTCCTTTTCTGTTCTTTCTACAACATATTCTACATCCATTATCTAGAAATAGATGTCTCTCAATAGATTAAATAAAACTGATACTTGAGTCATTTTGTCTCCGTTATTCCGTAGAATGGTGCGAACGACGAAAGTTGTAGGTTCTTATATAAAAAGCGCGGACGTGAAGGAAAACACCCCTACTTTTCTCTTCTCTTATTATCTACTATCCACACTAATGTAATGAGACAGCAAAAACTTAACCATAATCTACTATCCACACACGGTAAGCAGCAAAATCAAACCCTAATATACTATTCACACAAACTTATGTCAGCCATTACAAAACCCAATAATCTACTATCCACACAAACGTACGTGAGCGCTTACAAACACAAACACATACACTCACACTAGGAAAGGAGTGAGTGTTTATATTCACACTACTCCACATACACACATTGGCAAATCGATTACTATATGTTTTCTAGAGTATAGGGTAGCCCTGAAAAGGGCTGTTTTTTTTTAAAACTCCACAGACACCTGTTAGTGGTTGCACCTCCCCGGCCTGGCACCACACACGCATCTCCTACTCCAGTCTCCTTTCACTCTTTTCGCTGGGAGTGCAGAGGCGGGATGAGTGGCTTCAGAACCCCAATCTTCTGTCTCTGGGATTCTGAAATTTCCTTGTTGTGGCTGTGGTATAGCCATTCCTCTCTCCTTTTCCTCCTCTTCTTTTTTCTTTTCTCCTCCTCTTTCATCCTTCCTTCTTCCACTATAGCCTCTGCGGCCAGCTCATTCAGTATGAGCCTGGCATATTCCAGGTGCACATGGAGTTCAATCAGTTTCGCTAGCCTTCTGCTCATTTTGTAGTGTTGATCAATCAACAAGGGTAGCTAGACTGCCGAGAGATTTTCAATTTATACGAAAAGCGCGGACGTGTAGGAAAACATCCCCCTAAGACCCAAAACTTATATTACCTAGATCATGACAAGAAAACTCGCGGACCTAAAAGAAACACTCACTCACTTTTTTATACTACCCATCACTATTCTAAAAATTGTTAACAAGCCACTTAAAGAAAATACTTACACACACACACACACACACACACACACACACACACTTTCTAAGCAAGATAAAGAATTCATATGCTTATACACGCACTTCTATTTTTTAACTTATTATAGGCAATCGATTGTTATTTCTTTTCTAGAGGTCTGGGTAGCCCTGAAAAGGGCTGTTTTTTTTTTGTGTGTACTTGAAGCTATGGCAATCTTTTAGGTTCTAAGATTGCGGCCTCCTCTGACGATAGGCTTTCTCCTAGGATAAGGTCTGTTTCTTCGGAAAGAGAAGAAGAACTCTTTGGTATCGATACGACAGTCGACAAAGCCTCTGTCAGGTTCATGTTGCTGCTGCTGTTGTTGTTGCTGTTGCTGTTCTCTCTGCAGTTTCTGAAGTCTGTACTTCTCTGTCCATTCTTCTTTCTCCCTGTTAATTTCTTCTCTGAAGAGCTCTTCTATCAGGCCTTCAGTGACTTTCAACATTCTAACATTCTCTGTCTCTTCCGGCTTCGGTATCAGAATGTGTCTGACCGTATGCAAATTCAATTCACGTAGGCTTCGTTTAGCTTAGCTAGTCTTGAGCACATCTTCGTAGGACGATGAGTCGACAAAGGATGTTCAGACTGGAGACTACTCCGGTTTTATTGTCAAAGCGCGGACGTGAAGGAAACCATCCCTACACGATTTTCGAGTAGAAACGTTCAAATAGTGTCATGGGAGAGATAGAGATAAGTCAAAGAGTATGAATCATGATACCTATAGCAAAACACACCACAAAGGCCTTTTTTTTCAAATACAACATTTTTATTCAAAATCACTTAACACTAACAAGTAACCATAAAATTTTAACATTACCAATCCAATTTAAACAACACACATTTTTTTCTCAGATAACACTCTATTTTGGACAGGGTTGACAAAGTTGTGAATGAAATTGTGATTTCCACTGTTGAAAGTCATTAGGCCATTGATGGACACTACATTTCCTAGCTTGAGAAAAAAGATAAATATAATGGTCACAAAACCATCGATCTACTTTCACATCGTTTCTAGAAGAAGAACGAGGATCAAAATGAGTCACTAAATGCTCTAAAGAATAGTCCAGACTGCGATGATGCAGAAAATACACACAGTACTGTCCACACACCAAGGAATCTGTGCCTTGTAATTTCACATTATTGAATCGTGTGGTCTGAGCATTTCTTCTCATAAAGTCAATGGTATTGTCTTCCAAAGGAGGCAATCCATACGAATCAAAATATTCCACACATCCTTCTTGAAGAAAGTAGACGGCTACCCAGTGGGTTCCTGGGAGATGACTGTCGTCCGTGTTGATCACATAAGCTTGATGGTCTTGAGGTTTGCGATGAGGGAGTTCATCTTTAGCACAGACGACAGGATTCCAAGAAGCAGTGTACGAACTGTGGTTCAAGAGATAATAAAGTTCCCAGGTATCCATTTATTTGTGTGGTTTTTTCTTCTTCACAGGTAATGATAAGTGATCAATTCGATCCTGACTTTCTCTTGGAAAATGTCTGACAAGTAAAAGGCGTTTAGCTCCGACTTTGGACCCTGGTCCACAAGAGTTTCGATGCGACGGATCTCCAGAGGTGTTAATGGAGGACAAGAATATTCACGCAAGCCTTTATACCACTGATGCAACACGAAGTCTTTCGAGATGAGACCCCAGGCTTCGTCCAGATACTCGTACAATTTTTCTTCTTGACTCAGCATCAGGCATTTATCGTGTTGAATTTGACTGGGATGATCGTTGCGACATCCATAGCAATCTTTCTTGATCAATTCCTTCATTTTTTTTTCCAGGACTGTAGCAAAACAGGAGACTAAATGGGCTTCTTGTCCTGGCCATCTCGACTTCATCATGATGACTTCGTCGTCTTTGTCTTGGGATTCTTCTTCCATGGTCTCCTCACATTCCATGTCCAAAGTTTCTCCACTAGGTAAAGAGGAATAACAGTCTTCCATGGCTTCTAATAATCTAGAACGACTTCTCTCAAACTGTTGATTTCTATTGTATTATCACATTCTGCATACAGGAGGACGTTCACCGTTTGGGGTAGAGGTTTAGCAAACTGAAGTTCCACTCGAATCTGGCCGGATTTTATAGGGTGGAAATGTCCCTCGTCGCTGCCTTGGTCGGGAGTGAAATCAAACGCCCACAAAGCATAGCCTCCTGCATAATCCTCGTACGTAATGCCGTGACTGGTGTTAGTTCCTAATTGTGGCGTGGCTTCGTACAGGGACAAGTACGACCTCAAGTAATTCTTCTTCGTGTCACTAAAGTCAGGTTCGAAAGGTCGGGTACACAAGGTCTTGCCATCGCGACTGACTTCAATCTTGGACACGTTAAAGTGTTGAAAGTGGAAAGGATTTTCATTGTAGGCTCCGTTGAAGGCTGTATTCTCGACGATACCAAGGATTAAACGTTTGGGTAGCTGTCCTTGGAACAGATGATCTTCGATCATGGAATGCTGCCCAGTGGGAATGGTGAAGATTTTCACTTCCACACGCCGTATTGGATAGATACTTAGCGGTCGTTCTGCTCAACGTGTGACTGATGTCGTTTCCCACTTTAGGTAACACTTCCACGCCTCGTACGTAGAGTCTGGCTTCTTGGATGATGGTTTTGTAATCGGCACTATCAGCTATTAAATGGAAAGTGACATTGCTACGATTCAGTCTCAAGCGAACATTTACACCGTTCAGCAAATATTTCTCTTGCAACCACATGTCCAAATGCAAACGATCCATCAGTTCTAAACTCTTTCCATCTTTGATTTTGTCTCTTGGTTCTACAAATCCATCATTGTGTGCTTTGGCTGTATCAATTTCCAATTCTTCAAACTGGCCTGCATCGTCAGGTTCCCATACCACACAAGCATTGAGATGAGTATTCTTGGCGTCTATTCCGTGCGTCAAGAGATTCTCCAGGTAGGCACGATAAGGGTAAGTATCCATGCTCCTACTGACTAGTTTGATATTCAAGTACAAGTCCACTCCACTAAACAAGGAATGCATGAAATTATTGACGGTAGCTACTGCTTCAGTGTCTATAGGACCTCCAGTCTTATCTAGAACTTTGACTTTTAGGTACAAGTAACTACCGTTCAGATCGATGTAATCTTCGGGTTGTCCTTTGATTTCAAACTCGATGGGAGCGGAATCCGTCAAAGAGGAGAGGGGATAAAATTCCACCCATTGGGATTCTTGCATGGTCATCATGGTGGGTGGCATGGCAAACAGATCCAGTTCCGACTTGGAACATGCGCAAGACTCTCGGTGCATCATTCTTATGTTTCTCAATACTTTAATAATCAAAAAAAGTCTCGAACAGTTCTTCTTTTCTTTGTCTTTCTAGCTTTAGAAGTGTGAAGTCTGGTGAAAGGGTGTTTTCTTCGTCGTCTCTTTCTGCCTTGTCCTTGCTGTGGCTTCAGGGAAGTAGGAATGCCTGACTCGGTAACGTGCAGGGCATTTATAGGTGTTTCTCGGCGGCCCAAAAGGTCTTTGCCCGTTTTCAGCAAGACATTTTTGCCTGCTCTCAAGAAGGCTTCTTTAGGGTTTTGTTTGTCGATGATGACATTTTGGAGAAATTCTTTGCCTTGCGTCAATGCCGCATCTTTTAAGGTGTGCAATCCGCGTGTCACCATCGGCTTCAACACGGGGGCTACCGAAGGAAAAGCTGATTTTAACATATCTCCTAAACCGTGTCCTCGCTGTCGAGCAACGCCTCGGTACACTGGATACATGACTTACGAGTCGTTAGAGAACCGTTTTAGAAAATGGAGTTTCACCGTGACTTTCCCTTTGGTGAATGGAATATTTTGTCCCAGATCTCCTTTTATAGCAATGTTGACCGTGTCCAAATAAGATTTGCTGACGGGCAAATAGTGAGGATGTACAAATTCGCGGTGTGCGTGATAAGTGTTTCCACCTTCTTCGTCAGCGTTCATGGCAGAATCCACTTTGAAAGGAATGACACGCAGTAACGGTACGGAGGTGTGTCCCACCACGTTATACTCCACCACATCGGAGTTCACAAAGATCAAATTCAGTCCTTGGTTCAGTTCTAACCGGGGAACGAAAAACTTGCTGAAAGAATCGTTGTCGGAAATGACTGGTAATTCGTTTTTCCTGATCATTTTCATCCTCATCTCCATGTCCCCACCTAGCATGTCAAAAAATTCAGGACAAAATAAGAAAGACATGATTTTACCCCCGTCAAATTTCATCAGGAAGCGACGAGCTACTTTGTAGTACTCCAGGGTGACACTTTTTTTGACACTCTCCAAAGCTTTAAGAAACACGACATTAAACCTGGAGGTAATGGTGCTCACCAAATGTTGTCCACTAAAATAATAGCCTGGAGGAACGAACAAGTGATAGGTCGACTTTTGAGTTTCTGAGTTATGTATTTTCTTATCATATTTTACATGGGTATTCAAGTACTGTTGCAATTGTTCGTCATGAACTTCGACAATAAAATATTTTTGATTGGGAAGGATATTGAGGACTTGGGTCGGGTGAATCATTTCCACTAAAGTCACTTCCCAATGGGCTTCGTGATCTAATTGGATGGCCTGAGGTAATTTGGCCGTGTAACAGCACAAAAGTGTTATTGGGAAACACCTCAATGGAACTGTCACTGGGTAAGGTTAAGTAAAATTGGTTGTTATTGTTCATAATTCCAGAGTTCTGTGGCTGTCCGAGGGGTTACTGGCAGTCAGATTCGTGTCTCCGCCCAAAACGGGATTGTTATTGTTGTTGGAGTGGTGACTGGCACTGGCACTAGACACAAGATTCCCGTTGTTGCCGTTCGAGGTGAATTTCTTGGAGGGATTGGGCAGCAGGTAACCGATGCAAGTGCTCAATAAAATGGTCCACAATTGTTTGTCTCCTTTTTGCAAACTCAAATTGGCAATGGCTGCACCGATGACACAATACACTACAAAGATTTTTCTGTTTCGGACAAATCTTGGCGATCCATCAAGGTTTGCAGTTCGTCTTGTATTGGGATTGGGAGGTAAATGCGGGGATCGCTGTTCTTGCCAACGATGGTATTCCATCCATCGTTTGCAAGGCACTAAAGCTAGTTTACGTCCTTCTATTGGATGTCAAGGGTTACGTCTGAGATCTTGGGACTACAGAGGTCCTTTTTATCTTGCTCCCACCAGACCTCCCAACATGGTTCCCAAGACTTCTTTCAGCAAAGGGCCAAACAAGAGTGGCAAAATTCCTCCACGTTGGACCAACATCTTCTTCTTTTGGCGAAGGGGAATTTTCTTTTGGACCATTTGAAGAAGAGCGTGACGATGTTTGCCTAAGCATTGTTTCTGGTGTTTGGCCAAAGGGATCGTACCTTTCAAAACGTTCAAACGACATTAGCACACGGTATCGATGACCTCTTTGGAAGCTGTTTGAATGAGTTGTTTTCGTAGGGGTTTTAGAAGCTTTGGACAGGACAGATAACATGTCCCCATGTTTGACTAAACGATGAGACAGTCCTTTCCTTTTCTTTCCTTGGGGTTTAGAAGAGGGATGTTTTCTGGAGGGTGACATCTTTGAGTCTTCAGAAGCACCAAAACACTGATACCCAACTTTACCACACACCTTTTTTATACTGGAACGCGTCGCCACTGATTGTCTTTGCGTCGTATTAACTTGAGGACAGGCATGACATGTCGTGCAGGGGTACGTAACGGACTAGATCTCTCTTGGACATTGATTTTGGAAGAATGTACTTTGTGAGCAGCGGCCAATGCCGCCAAAGAGGAGGGTCCTGCCACTGGAGAAGTTCTTGGTGTCATCAAAGGAGAAGTTCTTGGTGTTATCAACGTCTCCAAGTACTTCTCAGTTCTCGGTGTCATCAACAGAGAAGTGAATGAACCTGAGGCTACCGGAGACTCGGTCACCGTCCTTGCAGGTCGTGGTTTGCGAGTGTAAGGTTGTGTCCTGGCCGAAGTGCCTCTCTTGCGACTAGTTTTCTGTGGGCTTTTCTTTTTCTGGGGACTTTTTCTCTGTTTCTTTTTCTGTGGGCTTTTCTTTTTCCGGGGTGGTGACCGGAAAGAGGAGGGTCCCACCACTGGAGAAGTTCTTGGAGACACGGGCCTCCTTGGGGACCTGGTCTTGACACAGTGGCTCTTTTCCTTCTTGGAGCTTCACTTGGCTTTATTCTTGGGGAGAACTTTGGGAGCATTAGGATCCCATCTTAAGAGAGAGCAAATGATGACACCTCCTAGAGTACCACTCCCTCCAGGTTACAAAATGATTTGTTTTTTGGTTTGAGTGTCGATGCGGGGATCGGCCAGTTGGGTTAAAGCGACTTTGTTTCAATCAAAAAAGCGTTTGGTTTGATGAGGAATCTGAATGATCCCTTGTAACAATTGACGTGCTGTCACCGCGCACAATCGTAAGACTTCTATGAGACTGGCTTCTAAGACACGAGCCCGTATTTGTGGATTTTTTTCGCGACTGATGCCATACAAGACCTGAATTAATTTGACGGGAAGATGAGACTGATGGGACGTCATGTTGAGATTGTGTGAGACAGACGAAAAGTGTCTAAGGTTTTTATAGATTTTTTAGAGTTAAGTCGAGGACGGAGACGTGTACAGGACAGGCCCTCCGTCTTGACGCCAGTGGTGAAACAATTGGGTACGAAATCGCTAATCATCAGGGGTAGTTGGTTTCAAATTGACGAGTAAATAGGCGTGTGGCGTTTGAGTGGCATCGTCGTACGCCTGAGTGAGCCAAGGTGTTCCTAACTGTTTGGCTAAGACTTGCACTTGCGGTTTATCTCGAGGGCTTTTAAACATGACCACGTAATGAGCACTGAGACTGATGGTGTGATGGGCTTTACTTTGTTGAAACAAATTTTGAGTGATGTAAACGACACTGGCATTACGATGATGCCCTTTGCGTGTAAACCAAAGTTTAATTTCTTCTTCGTCTTCTCCTAACATGTCGTCGAAAATGACCAAATAGGTTTGACGGGAGTCAGACACGATTCCATCGTCGTCTTTAGGAATGCCTTCCACAAACACGATGGAATCGCCTTGACTTTCTCGCAAGAGGCTGTACGCCGATTGCCACTCTTTGTAACACCACACAATGCGTTGAGGTGGACGATCGATCAAATGATGTTTATGTTCGATCAAACGTTTGACAAATTCGGTTTTGCCTGAATCGCTAGGTCCAGCAATGAGCATGTTAAAGGGATGGCGAAGATACAAAGCCTCCCAACTGGCACGATCTAAGTGTTCGTCGATGACTTTGACGGTAGAGGAAGAGGGAGCAGAGACAGCAGAGGTAGCCATAATGTCAGGAATGTCACTTGTGACACGAAAACAGACAAGACAAGAGTTTTTATACTTTTTTCAGGACACGTTTATTGACTGTTTTAAACATGAACACGAAAGACTAAAATACATAAAAGCCAAAGGCTTAAGTACAACGATAAAAGGCACATGAAAACGATCAACGTGGAATAGAAACAAGTTTCTGTACAACATGTTTTGGGTAATGTTCTGACCAGTTCAACAGGGGGTAAGGTCACACAAGTGTCCTCCCGAAAGGGTCTTTCAGGAATGTCCACGACAGTTCTGTCCTGAGTGACGAATTCTTCTTCTGGTACTGTCACTAACACAGGTTGAAAAGTCACGTTTTTCTTTGGACGTTGAAAGGAAGGATCACAACTCTCAAGCATACTGGGCCACTTCTTGGGTCCAAGCCTGAAAACCCCCTTTTTTCCAGGCACGTACATCTGTCCAATGGGGGTGTAAGTCACAAGCTACACACGCATCGTCATACACGTCTTCGGTAGCTAAAAGTTGACGAATCTTTTTTTCCTGTAGAGGTCGAGAAGTATCCAGATGAAAACCAAAGCTTTGAGCAAAATGAGTCTTTCGTGACCATTTAAAGGCACCACTTTCATGTTGAATTGGGTGGTAAGTACTGTTCGTAAAGAGTCCACAAGGAATCGGCTGGTAAACGAAATCCCAGAAAACAAGTCACTAAGACACACACCACTTGTCGACCCAAATTGAATGGATACAGTTCTTTTAATAATTGATTGCAATGATCCACGGTTTGAATATGGTCATTGACTTCCTTCCACGGAATCTGTTCAATCACATGTGATAAAAGTCGTGGCATGGCAGCCTGTTTTTATATTCTCTTTTTTTCGGAAGCAATACACGTACTTTCTACCCAGAGATCTTCGTTCTCCAGTTGGAAATTTAAATGCTCCAAACTGTAACCTACACTTCTGAGTTCGATTAGAAGTTTCCTCTTCCACTAAGTAGATCCCACGTAAAATATGTTGGTAATCCTTTAACTCTTCTTCCTCAATTCGTTGCTCTAGGTGAATCTCGAAGTAACCAAAATTATGAACATGTCGATCATTGGCGGCCTGAAAGTATAGAACAAGGTCTGACCACTGGAACAATTTCTGTTGAATCAGTTCTCTTATAGCATTCATGTACCAGTGGTTCAACACCGGTGACGTAACGGATGCAATTGTTCTTTACGTCTGACTTGTATTTTGACCAGTTCTCGGTAAATGTGTTCTCTCAATTCCACAGGCAAAGCACGAATGTTCTCTTGTAAAGTATCCATTCAGGGATTACTGATATTGTCCTACTAAAGGTAAATAATGACAACTGGGAGACCATCGAGCATGTTCCAGGTAAGCTGAATCTTGCGGTTCCCAGTGGTGAAGTGACACACCGCAACTGAAGCACTTGGTTTTATCCCCTTCGCCCAAGTAGAAAAAGCCGGCTCTGTCTAATTCTTCGGGGGTTGGTCCTCCCAGATACTTAGACCATTTTCCTTTGAACGATTGAAAATGATTTTCAAAGTTGCAGTATTCAGACAAACGTACAGGGAACGAATATTCGTCTTTCACAGCTTCGTTTCGATGAGGGAAGGGTGACATGGACAAGAGTTTGCTCAGGGCAAAATGAAATAACATCCGTAGGGTGGTAGACGTGAAGGTTGACATCCACATTGACCATGAAACCCAATAAAGTGTTCGCGATGAACAGGGACATCGATTTTGCATCCATCAGGTTTGACACGCACAGCATCACTTTCCATGATAGGGGTAGTGAGAAGAAAATTCCCATGATGCTTTACGGCATCGCTAAGGTCACAACGTACAGCATCGCTCCCATCGCAATGCTCACAATCGCACACGTCTGCAAACTCCGTTACGCAATTACAATGGTAACCGCATGGACACTTGCAGTTTCCTTCCGGACATTTTCCGTCGCAATGCATGGGTGTTATCCATCCAATATTAGTCACACTAGGGGAAGGTAAAACCTTTTTACAATCCCCAAACTGAAATGTTATCTCTTTCAAAGGATTCATCTTGTTCGCTTGGTCTTGGTAGTCACAATGAACTATCGATCTTGCCTATGGTTCCTTTTTATACTAGTCGCAATGAAGTCTCAAGCTTGTACATCGTTCCTTTTTTATGTCTTGTTTTGGAAGGTGCCGTCTCTAAGGTGCTGTCACAATTGTACCGTAGTGTAATGGGTGGAAAGGCCATAGAAAGGTAAGGACAGTGCGGAGACCATCGAGTATGTTCCAGAATAGCTGAATCTTTATAGATAGATAGATCCATTCGTAACTTCAGGCCACAGCTGAAACACTGTACTTCGTATCCCAATCCAGTCTCAGGTTCCAAGTAGACAAATCCTGTTCTAGCTAAAACATTCGAAGTAGGTAATCCTTTCCTATCCGTAGGCCATTTTTGAAACGTTTCCAATCGACGGGCACAATCACAATAGTCAGGCAAGAAGACCGGAAAATGGTAGGGTTTGAACATAGAGTTCTCACTGGGCTTCTCACTCGATTCTTGCTGTGGCGAAGTCATCCTTCTGGTGTGTGGCTATCCTCTTACAACCAATGCTTTATACCAACCTGTCCATAAGGCAAAGTAAAGTTATTGGGAAGACGCACTCGCTTCTGGTACACGATTTGATAGACTTTTCCAAGGGTCGACTGACGATGTGGTGAGTGGGTAAACGTACACTCTTGTTTGGCTGATAGGTGGTCACTTTAAAGTGTTCATCTTTTCCAGACTGCAAGGCTTCTTTCAATACGCCAAAGTTGACCACTCGACTGGTACGATAATTCAGAATCAATCCTTTCACTTTACACTTCGTGTGCACTTCTTGTTTGTCCCGGTATTCGTAGCCGTAATTTTTAGGACCGCCACTTGCGAAACTTAAAATTTTCTCGTCGGGGTGCTCGTCTGTCCAGGCTCCTAAACGGTCTCCTTCGATGTAAAGGTGCTGTTGACTCGGGTGATCGATGTAAATGCAACTGTCCGTATCAAAGTACAGGACGCGTTCCCCTAACAGTTCTAAAGTTTCGTACAATTTTAAGCGAGCATGAGCTGTCACGTAAGCCGCAATGATGACATTTCCAAATTCGTCGGCTTCTACAAAGTCCAGATCTTCTTCGTAATTGACTAAGATCAAATCCTCGCGAACGACGTCCACGTGTTTCATGTATTTGGTTTTGTCGTGAATCATCTGAAAGTAGCGGGAAGGTTCTGTCAAATATTTCGTCTTGTTTAAACACGGCCGTTGTGCCATATTACCCCACAAGCAATTTAACATCACTTTGGCAAACGATCGCCTGTCTTCGTTTTTCTCGATGTGATCTAAAGTGATGCCTTCTTGTGCCCAGTATTTCTCTTTGAATGTCTTTTGATCTTCGGGAGTGTGACACCAGGAAGGATAGCCACTGGCTTCTTGTTTCAATTTCAAAAAGGCATCCACGTAGTCGGCGAAAATGCCTTTCTGACTGGGGTCACCCTTGTGGTATTGTTGTGTCTTGGAAAAGTGACAAATTTCGTACACTTCTAACAGTTGGTATCCCATGTCCAGAGCTTTGAACAATTCCACACTAACCCGAGTCCCCGTCAAGGCACGTTCTTCCTGGGTATGCTGACAAGACTGGTCTTGGTTACACGTTTCGGCACAAGTACGGCACAAAGGAAACATCAGTTTGTTTTGACAATGGTGAGGTAACACTGGATGGTACAAGTCGGTGGGAGGCAAAACCTTGCACTTGATCAAGCCTTCGTATTGTCGAATGTGGTCCAGGTCGATGTGTTCCGTTAACAATTGCGGTGTCCTGTAGGAAGGCGACAATATTTGCACTGGTAGGGATACAGCGAACACACGTCCAAGTATTTGATTTCTTCTCCTTTCTCTTCGTCGGCTTGGTACAGCAAACAGGTGGCATTGGTCCTTTCCTCCGTACAAACTATCCCTCGGGTTCAGGGGGTCCATGAACTGGTAACTTTCCGCGAGGCGTTTAAACTCGGGATTGGTTTTCAAACGATGATCGTATTCGTGTTCCCACATTTCCACCACTTGGTATCCTTGCTGTTCTAACTTCAAGCGTCGCTGACAAGTGTCCTGGTACAAGTCTTCCATGGTTCGTTGTAAAAACTGATTTTTAGTGTTACGGTCAGGGTAACAGATGGGACATCCGTGAAATAAGCAGCCGTTAAACTCGTACACAATCTTGGGGTTTTCTAAGTCCCAGCGCTGCATCCACCGAATACGTTCCGATGGTCTTTTCGCCCCCTCCTTGCGGGCATGCTGAATCCATTTGTCCTCCTTGTTGCACAAGTAATGTAACCAGCGTAGGGCTTTGACCGAGTATTGACGTTTGACATAGTTGGTCGTTTGAGGACTGATGACAGCCACGGTGTTTTCAGGCATGAATCGTTGTCGGTACACTAAGGAACATGCTTTGGCAATGGTGCAAGCTTCTTCCAAAGGATCGACCCCTCCGTGTTCCATGAACAGTTCTCGAAATTTTCCACAGCAACGTCGTAAAATGTCCACGTCGGAACGACAATACTTTAACATTTCTTCCTGAAAGTCAAAAGGGTCCGAGGCATGGGTCTGGTACTAAGCGTAGAAAGCTTCTCGTTGTTCAGTACGCATATTGTCAGGATCGTAATAGTAAGCCTCAGGCAAATGGGGTAGAAAGGCATGTTGATTGGCTTCGGTATTGAAAAAGTGTGGAAAGTACCCTTTAGTCATTTCTGTCATTCCAAACGTTTTAGGCATTCGACTCAAAGGCATGGCCAAGTAACTCATCGAATCTTTAAACTGTACTTGTCCCACTTGCATGAAAATGATTTTGGCTCCGTTCAAAGTGACTTTAGGACGTTCGGTTCCATGTTCCGTATAGTACCTCAAAAGAAACTGTCTATCGTATCCCGAGAAATTGTGAGCCATCACCGTGGCATGACGATGACAATCTCCGTAACGTTCGATGTCCTCTTGGCTCCACGTCATGTCGATGGGGTCTTCTCGCACTTCTCGCACGTTCGATGAGCCACGTAGAAATTAGGAATGTGAATACCGGTCTCTTGCATGCATTCAAAATCGAAAAAGATGAAATTGCCCTTCTTCTTCTTCTTGTGACCATCATCTTTCTCTTGTTGGGGTTGGTATTTTTGCATGTAGCATTGGTGTTCCAAGTCCACGATTTGGTGACAAATGTGACATTGTTTCTTTCCTGAACATACGTGTGCCTTGGCACTATTGGTACGTATGCCTTGTCCACACGTGGGGCACAATCTCAGCAGTTGACAAGCACATGTATTGTGTGAACCTTGTGTCTTGAGATGCTGATGGTAACAGGCAGGGCTGACAAACGTGCGCAGACAAGCAGGACAATGTACTCTTTCTTGTCCTTCGTCCAGACAGGGTTGAGAGGTCAAACATCCTGAGCATTTTGATCCGCAATGTTTGTGTTGCTCTCGATTGTTATAGCCATAGCCACATTTCTCACAGTAATAACTGTATCACAGGAATGCGGTGATACTGGTAATGGTATCGAAATGTTCATCGTGATGATAGAGGTGAATGTATTTTCCATCTTTAAAGTCTATCCCTCGAAACAACAGAGGCCCGCGCACTTCTTGAGGGTACACTTTCAAAGTGTAGCGTTGAGCTAGGACATCTTGCAATTTTTGCATTTCAGGAATGCCACAGGGTGTGTTTGTGGACAGGCCGGCTTGTTGTAACAGGAGTTCTGCTTCATTTCGTTGTTTGGCTTGGTTCGATTTTCGAATGTTCTCCCAGACCCTTTTCCATTCTGTCGTGTCATTCTTGTTGGCATAGGTTCGTCTCACCACAATAGCCCTGGCTAAACACATCTGGTCTTGAGAATTATGAATTTGGACGAGGCTTGTTTTGGTGCTGTGAATACCGTTCATCAATAAGACCTTTTTGCGTTGTCCGGTCCCTTGAGGAGGAGAGACGTGGGTCATGTCTAGTGTGGCTTTTTCCATCGGTGATGTCAAACTGGTCATTAGATTGTTGCGCGTGTTGAATCTTGTCCATGACTTTGGAAGCGGTCAATTCTGCGGGGCTGCTAAACTCGATCCAAACAGGGGATTTCAAGCCGTCGTGTTGTATGGAAAGTCTGAAGCGATAGTATTCTTTGGGTTGACATTGGTGTTTGAGTTCGGTGAGCAAAGAATCCCATATCTCGGTGATGAACCCTTCTGCTTTCTCTAACTGTAATTCGGACTTGAAATCTTTAAACTTCACCCTGTATTTGTAAACCGTGGTTCTAAATTTTCTAGAGGGACGCTTTTCTCTCGAATGGAATAGTACTTTTCAGGGTTGACTAAGGGTGGTGAACTTGGGCTAGGTGAATACTCTCTGGGTTTGGATTCTGGTTCACTCATGTCCTCTTCAAAATCACTGGCATGAATTTGTGCTAAGACTTCATCCATGGTACGAGGCGATAGATCACGTTTCTGTCTCTTACTTTCTTCTTCTCCTTTCTTCTCGATTGGATTGAATCGTTTCATCTTGACTGCAAAAAGTCAAATGACTAAAGTTTAAACACCATGGGTTACTTTATAGCCATGACAGACCAGCGTATATAAAGGGTGTGTGTCTTGTCCTTCCACTATTCATTTCACTCTGAAACCGAGCACAACGATGGACGAGACTACACAGATCGAACTTTTTATCAGAGCTTTGCGAGGGGTCATCCGAATATTTTCTTCAGACCAGCCGGGTGACTACTCACCCTCCTATCGAGATAAAAGTCAAGATACTTGCTATATCTGTCAGAAGAAAGGGCATTGGTGTTCAAAGTGTCCAGACCGTCATAAAAACAAAACAGGGGTTAAATAAGACAAAAGTACCTGTTATCATTGTCAAGAAAAAGGACACTGGTCTCCAGATTGCGATAAGAAACAACAGGAGCAAGAAGAAGAAGAAGAGGGGAGTTATGGAGAGGAAGAAGAGGAAGATAGAAGACAGGTGAAGAAACAGAAACATGAGAAAAAAGAAGAAGGGAAGAAAGTAAAGAGGAAGAGGAGGAAAAAGCAGTGAAAGTGATAGACCTTTAAAAAAAGAGAGAGAGTGAAGACAGACAAAAGAAGAAGCCGATGAACTTTTTAAAATGCTATGTTGTGTTGTGAATTGGATTGATAAATTTGTACCAGAATAGACAGTCTTTAAAAAGTAAGTTTCTTTTGGTTTTGAATTTTAGAATAAGAATCTACACTCATGCACTCCATTAATCACACGAACACTAGGGGTAAAAAACGGTTTTGAGTTTTAATTGATGTTGGCAATTGAAATGCTATCTCTTTTCGAGAGACATGGGTGGCCCTAAAAAGGGCCTTTGGGTCTTGGTGGGTTTTAAACAACAAAACTTAGGAAGCAATCAACTTTAACTGCCTTAAGCCTTTGCCACGGCCAAGGCCTACTTCTGGACTGCGTACTGTCGATGATGATGATTTGGTAGAAATCACTAAGGATGGTAGAGTAGGTATTGTCACAGGGTTGGATTGTTTAGCTTGGGAAGGCCTTTTTCTCTTCGGTCGTAATAAAGAAGTCTGATACATTTGCTTCAGACTTCTTAACTCCGCTAAAATGTCTAACAGTACCGTGACGGTTTGACTTTCACCCTCTTGTTTCTTTGCTTCTTCTTCTTCTTTTTTCTTTCTTGCCTCTTCTTCTTGTTGCTGTTGCTGTAGGAGAAAAGCTTGTTCTGCTTCCTTTTGCTTTTGTATAAATTTCTCCAATTCTTCTTTCTGTCTCTGTTTAAAATTCTCCACCTGTGGTAAAGAAGGAGAAGGTGGCGAAGGTACTGGTTCTGGAACAAATTCTTGTGAAAGTAAAACCACAAAATCCCAATTCACCTCTTCTGGAAGTAAGTCCGGGTTCCTTTGTGTAGTCTCGACGGTCGGTGCACCCCAATTCATGGTCTTCTGAATTTGCGCCATGTTGATGCTCACTGTGTCGCATGGATTGACGGCGCACAAACGCTAGTGGCTCTATATAGGGAATGTGACGTCACGGACTGCTCTCTTCCGATTGGACAAAGGGTGATTGAATTTTGTAACGCGTGTTTGGATTGGTCAATGAACTCAATCCGTTTCAATCCTCCCTATCCCTATAAATAACCACCGTTCGCTGCATTCCTTCACCTGTTCTCGTCACCAAGATGTTGACCGACGTAGCAACCTCAACTCTCGTCTCTTCCATGCTGTTTAGAACCGACTTACCCATGTACGTTCGATCGTCGTTGGTCATTGTCAAGAGGATGGATACCTGTGTGTAGAAAAGAAGAATATACGTCAAAAGACAAGGTTGCTTAAAGAGAGTGATGATCTATGGTCAAGAAGTGAGACAAAGTTTAAGGACAAGAAGGAGACCTCAGCGGTGCCCTCTAGGTTAACAGTATGGTATGTTAACATAAACCCAAAGGCCCTTTTCAGGGCCACTCATAGGTCTCGAAAAGACATTACCTTTCATGCCTAACTTTTTTTTCTTTTTTAAAAATGTCTGTTTTCTATTGTCTGTGTTGTATATCCCTCTCCCCTGTCCCATCCCCCTTGTCCCTAGACAGGCCCAAACTATATTCCCTTGTTATATTCCCCTTGTCCCTAGACAGGCCCAAAAATGTATTCTCATGTTAAATTCCCATTGTCCCCAGAGGGCCGCGACAATTTTCCCCATGTTAAATTAACATAGTCCCCAGAGGGCCGCGACTCTGTTTTTAATGGTAAGTCCCATTGTCCCTAGATCACCCCCATTCACTACTTTTATGCCTGAACGAAAATGTGCTAGGGTTTCGAAACCGCGTACAGTGTAACCTGAAATTGGTTTATTTGCGTCATTGCTTTCTTTAAGCTAACGAGTTCGAGTCGCTCAGTGCTTGCAGCGAGAAAACCAAACACCTTAAGCTCTCTGGCCGTGGATTTCACTAGTGTGATCAGTCTAGTTATATTATATATCTCAATACAAAGAGATTTGTCAGGAGGATGTCCACTTTATAAGTGGCTTCCTGAAGAAACAAATAACCTGTAGGGCAAAATATATTACAGCTGTCTCTGCCCAACCAAACTAGGTATTTATTGTGTTTTCAAAAAGACATACACCAACAACCGTTACTAACGGCTTTCTGAACAATCAAAAAGCCTGTAAGACAAAGACTCTTGCAGTGGGCATTGCCATACCAAACTAGGTATTGATTGTGTGTTGAGAAACACATTCGCCAACAACTTTTACGAGAGAAATACTCAGCAGTGGAGGTATGGTAACTATAAGATTGCTTTCTTTTCACCGTCTGTGTTTTTATATTTTGTGATAGAATTGTTTGATATGTTTGATGTTCAGTACTTATTCTAAATTTTACTGACAGACAGAACTATGAAATATCGTATAGTTTATGATATTAAATAGATTATAGTCTGTTTCAATTTAGCAATTTGATAACTGAACGGACAACTCAAATTCATTTATACTGTGCATGTATTAAAGGGTGAGCAAATATTCGAGTTCGTATAATTCTGTGAGATCATTCCTGTCGGATACAGTTAATCTCATAGTAGTTCTGATGAAATGATTTAATATGTAAGGAAGCAGATACACGTGCGAGTGTAACGTATATCATTACATTTGGAATCGATCGTGTCTTACGAACTACATGACTCTTATCATTATACGTTTAGCTGATTTCGAAAGAAAGTCGCAGAAATCTGCTGGGTGTCGTTTAGTCGTTTATTTGCTGTCGATTGTGACGTTGGCTCAGAGGCCGATAGTGGTTTCCTCGTGTTGAGGGACCAAGCTTCCTGATCAGCAGATCTGCAGTGAGTTAGGGTACTCTTGACGGATCCTTTGGCAGACCAGGAAGAGCGGCCATGAGTGATGGGTACTTTACCGTTGTGAAACCGAAAATACTTCGTGTTTATCAAACAGGACGCCATGAGTTAATCATTTTCCGTTGTTAAATAATTATTCAGCATCACTTCATGAGTGGAAAATCTAATATTTAGGATCACTTTAGGAGAAATGAATACACAATACATATATATCCGACTTGTTAATGAAATATTATGTATCTTTTTTAAAGAAAAATTTATATACTTTGATCATCCGTGGTGACAGACCTTATTCATATCTGTGTAAATTCTATATTTTGATAACCTTGGTGACAGACGAAACATTGTTAATTTTTGTGTTTACATTCTAAATATTGATCATCCATGGTGATAAATACAAATATCAATCACAATTTTTAAAATAAAATTCCTAAGTTTAATTCTTGCTTTAATTTAAAATAAAATTGCTTAGTTTGATTCTTGTTTTAATTTCTTGTTTAATTTTCATGTTCTGGTTAGTTCCAGTTACTAATGATGTCATTTCCTGATGTCATATGTTTAACTCGGTGCGTATCATTCAATAAAATTCAATGTTGGGTGTTATGCGCAGTCGTTTTGGTGTCAGATTCAGTCATCATTCAGTTACATTATAAATAAACCTCTCACTCACGAAAATGTGTTCAGTGTCATCGCTAAAATCTAATGCTAACCCGGATCATCCTGTTACATGCATAACTATATTCTATCCTGAATTATATATCTTTTAAGTAAGTCAGTTTGATCTATATATATATATATATATATATATATATATATATATATATATATATATATATATATATATATATATATATATATATATATATATATATATATATATATATACTTGTCCATTGTGAAATCGAAAGTATATATATAGGTAAGTATGTAGGTCGATAGATATATTACTGTTAGACATATATTGCTGAGTAGGTAGGTGTAGCTGGGGTTTGATTGGTTGTCATTATCACTCAAGATCTATGATAAGCAGAATGGTATGTATGTTGCTGGGTACTTTGTTTTATATGTCTGTTGTGGTGAAATGGTGATGGTGGAATCCATTGCCTAAATATCTATAATCTCAAAGCTATGCTGTGGAAAGAAAAGATTATGTCACTTTCCATAGCTTTAATAGAATATTAAGGAACTAATTTAGATTTTTGTTCATTTTTATTACAAATAGGAAATAAATGTCTACAAACAGACATCACACTTACGGTCTGTTAATATCAGTCGAGCACAACAAGTCAATTTTATGCTAATTTTACATTCAGTGAATCATGATACCATAAAGGGATTAAACGCCGGATTCTGCGGATAATTATTTTATAAAGAACGTCAGTGCTGGATTCTAAAATACTTTAATGAGAAAAGACATGGGCAGTAATTTTCGCTTCCGTAACATTTTAGTCTTGATTTTAAACGTTGTCTGGATTTGAAGCACATACTCGAGCAGCTCAGCTTTTTGTCACGTGATTACGCCAGTTGTGTGATATATATATATATATATATATATATATATATATATATATATATATATATATATATATATAATGCGATGTGGTGCCACTAGCCGAAGCAAGCGCATTTGGCCGAGGTTCACCAAACAGGGGAAATTAAGACCTGAGTAGAGAAGCTTCAATGTCCGTTCAAGAAAAACGGGAATCTTGCTATCATGACCTTGGCCGGATACAGACAGTAACTTAACATCTCTTTTCTGTTTTCTCTTATTACATCGTCCCTATTCATCTGTTTATTCGGAGGCAGTGACAACCCGCGACCATTACTCTGACGACGACGCAGACTGCGATGTGGTCGGCGATCCCAGTTGAACGACTCAGACTGCTATCAAGAAGATAACCCTGTCGACGACTCTGATTACGATCCAGAAGACGACCCAGTCGACGATCTAGTTGGCGACCAGATGGAGAGAAGAAGCAAGGAATACGATGATATCCCGTTGGGGCAGAAATCTATCAGATTCTGGAGCGCCAGACTTCAGACAAACATAGCGGGATGTCACTCCAAAATAAAACATAGCGGGATGTCACTCCAAAATAAAGATGTATCCTAAAGAACTAGATAAAGCGAGACTCGAGTTCGTGTATCGGAGTCAATTGCGTTATAATACAAAAAAATGGAACAAGAAAATAATAGCCCTCTTTAATCCATCTTAAAAACTAGAACGGTAAACGATACATTAATAAACAATATAGAGATTTAAATATCACCAGAAGGCGTCATTACTTGTTTCATTTAATTGTAAACAAATATAGGTCTAGTTCGGATGTAGACCGGTTCTAGAACCATACTTTAATCAGATAATAAGTAAGAAGATTTTGTTTTTGTAAATGTCCAGCTAGAGAGAGCAATTACATTCGTAATGAGAACAGATGGCATAATAATTTTAGTGAATGGTATTTTTAAACAAAGACTTTACTCATGGGCATTACATTGCAAAGGATTTGAACATCATTGACAGAAATGAAATACACAGGAAAATATGAGCATCAATTATGTCAAGATGCAAATTCAAATTTTGATTGAAAATATTTATATTTCATGTATGCCAGTAAAATGGAAACAAATCTTGCACATATTTGCCACATTGGATGAGACGCAAAATTGCTTGTCTTTAATATCCAGAACAAAAGTACGATATATATTCTAAGCCATATAATTTTCCCCAGACGTTAAGAGTAACAAACTATAACTTTCGCAGGCATGTAAACCGTTTTGATAGATCCCATACTGAATTAGACAGCATTAACCAATTTGACTAGAAGTTAATGTAAACGCATACGAAAATTTAGTAAAATTAGTTGTAGTTATGAAAAAGCTAAGATGTCAAGTTGACGTGATGATTACGTTTGATGCATACAAATGTATGGTGTTCTGTAGCAAATGATTTATCAGTATTGTTGTCCTAAATAAAACAACACAAAGAAAAATACTTTTGCAAGAATTGCTTAAATCTTTCTAATAATAACTTAATTAGCACGAACATGAAGGATTACATTACTATTATGTAAACATCAAAATATACTTAATGCTTGAAGAAAAATCTGTTATAAAATTTTAACAAGATACCATCATGAGCTAAAAGTTTGATTTAATAATAATAATAATAATAATAATAATAATAATAATAATAATAATATATTTTTGGGTAATTTAGGCCACTGGTCCAGATTACAAAATACAATACAAGTAAGCATAATGTGGGCCTAGGTGTAAAGAAATTAAATATGGTGTTCATCAGGAGTATACATATATATTTTCCTATAATCGGTGCATACAATGTACAGTTGTTAACACCTGTAAGTCGATAATCCGCCATTCGTTAAAATTATCAAAGTATTTGTTTCTTAAATGGTCATAAGCTGGACATAAAAGTAATCGAATTCATCTTCTACCAAATTAATATTATTTCTGCCGCACAATTCACAATACCTATTATTTCTCTCTATCCTGCTATACAATACCTGTGTCTTTTATCAGCCCATGTTATTGGCACCAACATTTCGTAAGTAACTTCCTAAGAAAGTATGATAATCCACATGAGAGGTATTTTATCCGGTTCTAATTCGGTTTTATACATGCTATAAAACATTTATGTGAATTGTCAGTATGACTTTGCAAGTTTTGCAATGATAAATCCTTAATTCTTTGCCAATATAGCGATAAATATTGTTTTTCGTCTCGATCATCTTGATTTAACCAGACGTACCCCAGCGAAACAACTTATATAACTTAGGTAACATAGATTAAATAAGATTTCTTATATCGCGTGTTTAGCCTCGAATAAACAGTAACACAAAAAAGAGTGAAAAACAACAATCTTTAAAAAAATAAATTAATTTATTTCCCTGGAAAAAATCGGTAAAATTTTTTAAACAAAATATGAACTTACGGTTTTATAGAATCAAATCCTAAACTAATCAAAGAATAATCCAAGATATTTTTTAGTAGTCCTAATAACAAAATGTCCTACTGATTTCAAATTCGAATCCCGACGAAGAATCCAAGATGAAAGACGATGACGTATACTGCAATCTGTAGTGTTGAATTATACTGTTCCTTGTATAAACAATAATTTTCACACCGCTTTTAGATAGCTGAATACATTTTTATAAAAAAAACTGTCCTTGTTCAACAATTTTACATGAGCTCACGTATTATCCAGAAGAAAAATAAGAATTAATCCTTTTGAATCCAAGTAATTTGAAATAATTCCAATCCAGTAATTCGAATTAACTCCAAACAGCACAACATACAACTTCCAGTGTAAAGACCAGCTTCTACTGAGAATAATTTTTCCAAAACAGAGGTTATATGGTCTTCTAAAACGTAAACAAGGGATCGCGTGATCATGTTGTCGAAGCTCATAGAAATTAAATTAGTACTTGCTGAAGTCACGTACACCCAGTGTGACCCTGACTAAAACCAATCATTTTACTCTAAGAAATAAAAAATATAAAAAAATTAAACACGAAGTCCCATCAACACCTCGACAACAACCAATCATTTTAAAATAAAAAGAGAACTTGTTTACGTGGTTGCTGCAAATTTTGAAACAAGGTCAGGATTTAGATCAACACCTGGTGTTTATAAAACGAACAGCCACGATCAAACTAATTTCTGAAAAAGTATCATCTCTAGTGAATAAATTTACATTACAATATCAAGCAATGAAAAAAATATGTAAAACTGACAAACAATTTAATTGAAATAAATATGTAATTAAATCAAATATACATAACACATTGGTGTGGGTAGCGAGTTGAAAGCATTCTTACAACCTTCAACCGGTATATATTACATCGCAACAATACGAGATACACAGTGGGTATCTTACGCGCCCAACTCCAATTGCATTATTGGTAGTTTTAGGAACACCTCAATACTGTTTGATAAGTTGTATTGTATAATTTCAGCATCTCTGCTAAATCCGTATCCTTAAATTTCTTACTCATAGCAGACAAATTGGTTTTTATTACAGAATCAAATTTGTTGAAATCATTTTCTACAATAAAACAGCCAAATCGTTTATGATATTTAAAAATCCTTGAAATGCTTTCTTTGCCTGAGCCGCTAGTATATCCTTTTCTTTTGCCGAACCAACTTTGGGGCGAACAATAGGCCCATGTACTTGTTATAAGGCACACGTTCAATACGACTTTCTTTGAAAACCATTCCTCCTACGTAATGGTTCACAATGAAGTCTACATTAGAATGATTAGTTGCCTTCTATTGATCATCCAAGTTGGTACCAATTATCTATTAGCATTAATACACTGGCAAACATTGATTAGAAACTCAAGCCATTGGTCTAATATGTCACCAGGATGTAGCCCAATTAGACCATCTTCTCTAAGAAGACATTCCCTGCTGTAAGTATTGTAGAACATAAATGTTGTACCGATAATGATAACAAGGTCAAGGAAGTGTCCATATTCGGGTTCAGTCCAATCCAATGAAAACATTGCCTTTCTACAATTTGCTACGCTGCATATAGTCAAATCACAAGGTTCCTTTAAGCAATCAGTTATGATGTCAGATAAATAGTCTGTATGGTATTGGTTCGTTTCTCTCTATGTCCTAAAGTACGAATGAGAATTCACCTTGTTCTTAAGATCGATGTAAGCAAGAAATATATCCCACATAAATTGATTTTGATCTCATTTTAGGTGTAATTTTTCTACTCGAAAATATTCAACAAACAATGTTTACGTGTATTGCCAGTCTTCTGTCAAAAACAATGTGCCTCTCTTAGCTAGAAACTTGACATCAGCCAGATTCCTTTAGACTTAGTGTACTAAATTTTAATAACTCAGAGTGTCGTTTGACGGTCTCTTGAAACCCCTTTTTTCCTAATCTAATTTTTCTCTTAATGCAACCATTCTAAAACACAATTTACAATTATTTGTGCAAATTTGTTTGTTGAATTCATACTTAAATGTCCATATTTTACATATGTTTCCAATTAAATGTATCGACGTTACCACGTCATGCAAGAGGGGTTTCCTTTATATTAATGTTTTATCTTTGTTTCCGTGGTTTATTTCAAAATCAATTCTTTCTTCATAGACTTAATCCTTGCGTTTATCGTATGATCCTTTATTTAATGCAAGAAAATACCTTTTATTAGCTCCCAATTAGCATCATCGTTTATATATGTTTGTCTTGATTTGTTTCCATCTCTTTACGCAACCTATTAAAATACATTCGAAAGGTATTTTTGTATTACTCTTGCTTTAATTTTGTTGTTTTGTGCTACTCTTACAACGTATTAGTACTTGCAATAAGTTTCTTATTCAATTTAGAAATACATGTTCAAAAATAAATCATTAGCTGTTTACTCCCATGATCGATTTTTGGGATTTTATACTAGGTTTTAGCCTCTATGTAACTCGACAAATTGTAACAACGGAGCAGTAACTTTTAAAATCAGTCCGATCAAAATTGATAAAAATCTTCCTGATTGACATAGCACCTTTTGATTTTGACCTGACTAGATGTTATTTTTAAACATTTGACGAAGGACGTGAAGCTGTAATCCCAACTGATGTTTATATTATTCAAAGCAATCATTTGCCTTAATACGTTAGCACAACCTTTTCAGACCGTATCGATGATTTCAGTACGCGCTCCTTGAATGGTCCGCTTTTTTCCATTGGAGCATTGGTTTTGGTAAGTATGGACAAGACATCGCATTGTTTCTTCAGAGGAGAAGAGATAGCAAGCCTGGATTTACTTTCTTAAAAGAAATATGTCGACGTCCTCGACGATGATGTGAACATCGACTGCAGTGGAAGGCAGTTTGAGAGGGGGACATCTTCATTCAAAGAACCAGAATAAATCATGCTCAACGCTTCTTCTTTTATACTAGAATTTGTCTCCGCTGATTGTAAGGTAGGTTTTATCACTTGACTTCCTAAAATGCCTGCTCCGTCTTACGGGTTTTTTCCTTAAGGGATGCAACCATTTCGACTGCAGTGGAAGGCAGTTGAGCAGCAGAAGAAAAAGCGACGTAACCGGATATGAGGTAGAAGCTCCTTTAAATTGTCGCTTTCTATTTGGATTTCTTCCTAGGAAGAAGATGATATGCAGTGTAAATTTGTTTACATTTCTCTTTTGTTCCAGGTTGTTTTGATTTTTATCACCGATATTAGCCTCCCGTCGTAGAAGTGGAGGAACAAAAAATACCATCTAGAGATCAATTTCGAAATGGTTTCAATTATTTGATTGATTAATAATATATAAAAAGAACTACTGAATGTTTTTCATAAACACCGTGTTTGATGAGGAAATGTGAATGATGAGTTTAATAATTAAAGTGTTATCAGAACACAGAAAAGCTTTTTTGAGACTGGCGTCTAACAAAAGTGAACTAACTTGTAAATTTGTTTCGAGACTGAGACCACACAGTACCCGGATCAATTCGGCAGGAGCATGAGATTGAAAGGACGTCATGTCTGATACAGTGAGAAAGGAAAGAAGATAATGGTGATAACAGAACTTTAAATTTTAATTTTAGGTGAGACAAATGAAAAAGTGAAAGCTACATGAAAATGACTGGACTTCTTGACACCAATCGTGTTGAAAATTCCCAAATAATCCGGAATGGTAGGTAATTAGATAGTGAGTAAATATACATGAGGTAATTGAGTAGCGTTGTCACAAACGTAGATCAGCCAGGGGGATCCTAGCTGTTTATGTAACATTTGAACTTGATGGTTCTTCCTGAATCACTTGGTCCAGCATGAAGGAAAATTAACAGATGGTAAAAACACAGAGCCTCCCAACTTTGATGATCTATCTGACTTTATCGTCAACCAATTTGTAAACGCACTTATGGGGCCATAACTGTCAGTGGTTTGAAAATTTTGGAGCTAACGCAAAGAACACAGAACATTTTATATACATTTAATGTTTTCTTTATGGCACTAAATTATTGACATACATTTAAAGAAAAGAAAGAAGAAAAAATGAAACCACAGTTTATATCTTGTTCATTATATCGAAATAATCACATATCAAATAATACGTTCATGATTTTGATCGTACTGCAATAAAAATAATACACAAATCACATTTCAAAATTTTTCATTATTTCGTTAGTCACATAGGACATATTGAGCCTAGTTAGAGACCACTTGCTTCCAAGTGTTTAATCCAAGATTTTCCCTAACATGCATATCCTTTCAGTCGTAAACATGATGGTGCATTCAACTTGCTACATAATCTATATCGCAATCATAAAATATCAATAAAGCACGACGAATGTATTCTTGGCAGGAGGATTCATCACTATTGATAGGGTTTTTAACACAGTGAGAGTTTCGTACACAGATACATTTTTAATGGTCATGTCTGCGTGGACTGATCATAAATTTGCCACAAACAATGTCTTTAAGCGAAATCCAAGATATGCAACTTCTAACACACACACACACACACACGCACACACACGACATAAAATTCTAAGCAATCGTATCGTCTTGTCGAACCGAGTCTTTTGAAAGTTGATGGTAACCTAAGTCTTGAATTTGGTGCAACGCGTATGGTAGAGGTTGTGACATGACAAGCTTTATACATTTTGTTTTAAAAAACAAATGGCATATATATATATATATATATATATATATATATATATATATATATATATAGGGGCCCCGAGTGGCCGAGTGGCCGAGTGGTCTAAAGCGCTCTCCGTTACGGATCACTGCCATCTCACCTCTGTCTTCGCCGGTTCGAGTCTCAGATTCAGCCAATGTGGGTATGTGAGAAAGCTTGCCAGTAGCTTCTCGTGGGTCGGTGGTTCTTTCCGGGGTTTTCCCGGGTACTTCCTCCACCATTAATACTGGCCGCCATGTATAGCCTATCGTGTGCTGTAAAATGGCATTAAGCCCCACAACAACAACAACATATATATATATTCAGAAGGTACTTATAAACTGTTCATTCACAAAAATATATTTCTGAATAAATATGCATACCTTTGACAAATGATACCTGCTGATAAATTATATCTATGTAATGTAATCATAAACCCAAAACTCACCACATATCTTGAAAGCGCTTTCCAAATAATTTACAGCATTATTTCAAAATATTCGTCTCGTCCTACGATATCTATAGCTCTGAGTAGCTCGTCATATTATTTCACCAGCTAGTCCAAGAATAGTCGCAGATAGTTCTCGATTGCTAACTCGATCTCGGTTACATTTTTAGTCCGTTCGTAACGATTTGGCTTTCCATATGGACAAGTACAATTAAAATAACACTTCAGTTAGAAATAAATACAATGCAAGCTAAGAGGATAAACCTAAAATAAATAGTGGAATTTCCATTAAAACTAGTTAAGAAATTATCTAGATCATTAAGTGTAGACAGTTAATCACAATAACGTTTATGAGATATGATGATGTCATGGAAGATCACAAATTTATGATTTCTAAAATACTGTTGCGGATTTTAAGCAGAAGCTGTAGACGATGGTGCTACACATTCGAATAGTTATTTCGATAATTTCGATAATTTTAGAAACTTTCAAAATGTAATATGTTTCGGCTTTTAAAAGAAAGAAAGAGCACGTCACTTTAGAGCATAACCCAGCGAGTGTATGCGTGCATGAAGATGAATGAAAGCAAGAAAAGTTGAAGATTTACATGCATAAAGAATTTAACGAGTTTAGTACACGTGGGCCTTGGTGTCCCGTTAAAATGGAACCTAGAATAAAACTTGTGGATGGATAGGATGTGGAATAAAGAAGACGTCAAGGTAACCTTTAACGAAAAATGAAACTAGTTGCTGCATATCAGTTCTCGATCACATACTTTCTCCAGTGTTTGTAGATGGCTAACACTTTGGCTTAGATAGAAACCTATTTATTTTGCTGTTCAAAGGTCAACACTCAAGGTTGCTACGACTGAAGAAAATAACTAATGTTCTAGACCATGTAACAGCCAGCTTGACCAACGTTTGTTGAGATCTTGAAGTTAGGTTGAAATAAACCTATATCGATATATATATATATATATATATATATATATATATATATATATATATATATATATATATATATATATATATATATATATACACATACATACATGCATACATGCATACATATATATACATATACAGTAGTACCTCGTGCATTCGCGTTTCTGGATTCGCGAATTCACGGATTCGCGAAATTTTCATTGGTACCCTCTACGTACATGTTTTCTTTATTTTATTGAATTGTACCTTCGTTATATGACTTCTGTGACATATGAAGCTTACCTAGTTTACCTTCCTGACAACGAAAAAGAAAACGTCAGTCATTAAGTTCACAGTCCCATTCGTTACTTGGTTTTACTTTACTGTGAGTGCAAAAGAAAACGGCAGCCAATGAATTAGTATAGGGGTAATATTAGTATACATGTACCGTACTGTAAATGCACGTGTGGCAAATACCCATTAAGCGATACTGTACTCTATTTTTACGTCAACCATTTATTTCTCTTTTTAAGGGTAATGTATTAAGCTAACTTTTAAATGAAATTAAAGTGCTTTGGGAGCATGATTTGGGTCATATTTAGAGTTTAAACCCTTGAGATAAGCATTTATTAGCATGTTTAGTGACTCGTACCAAACATTCGCGATTCCTCCTGATCTACGACTGGTTCTGGAACCTAACCTCGCGAATGTTCGAGGTATTTATATATATATATATATATATATATATATATATATATATATATATATATATATATATATATATATATATATATATATGGTTCAAAAAGTCCAAGGTAATGGTAAGAAATGGTTTCTGCGCAGTGCGTCGAATTTTAGGCCGCCCGTCCGGGTCTTAAATCGTGGTCATTGAGATTCGGTGGTGAATGCTTAAAAGAAGGAACCAGTCACTACAGTGCCTACATAGAGGACTCAATCACGTGACATTCGTATAGGGCATGTTCACATTACGTTTTTTCTCCTCTTGATGCACATCTTCATACTGTGTGAAATGACAACACCTTATTATACCAAGAAAACGCTTGTAACAACATAGTTTGCGCATGCATGGTACTTATTGGAAATTAAAGGATGAGGGACTGGGGCCAAGGGATAAACGACAGCTGCCAAACTGGTTAGGTCAGGGCAAATTTTTTAAAAAAATGCAAAACGGGGGTGGGTGGTGGGTGGAGGGGTGGGGTGGGGGCGGGGGGGAAGAGGGGAAAAGGAGGATATATTTTATTATATTTCGATTTAATACCGAGGCTAGATGTTAGCCGTATACAATTAGGTTCGAATGTAGTTCTCTGACCTTGAACCTATGTGTGAAACGCATGCTACAACATACAAATACCCTACTTGAATACATTCATTTATCTTTCATTTGGTGATGGTCAAAAGTACACCAAATATGAAATTATAGAAGTGTATGAAACTAATTACATTTAAATCAAAATATTGCAATACTGTGCATGAACTTTGAACCCGCTATAAGATTGCAGCAGAAGTGTACACGAATATCCGATGATGTATGCAAAGTGTATAACACACGTAATCACGATTCAGTGCGAAAATTCTTGAATGATTACCGTTATCTTCTTCTTCTGACATCGTGTAAGTGCCTGGAGATCGGGTCGCTCGAGACGAAGATGGAGTGCACTTTCACTTTTTTGTAATGTTCTTTCCGTCCCATTCTCCCTATGCATTGCGCGATATTTGCTGTAGGTCAATGTCATGCCTGTATTTTCAATACAATAATTGAATTCCAACTTCCTTCCAGTGCGTATATATATATATATATATATATATATATATATATATATATATATATATATATATATATATACACACACATGTGTGTGTGTATATATATATATGTAAATATATATGCATATATGTGTGTGTGTATATATATATATATATATGTAATATATATATATATATATATATATATATATATATATATATATATATATATATATATATATATATACATACATACACACACACACACACACACACATGTATATATGTATGTATGTAACCAGATGTATGGATTATCACCGAAACCCCTTACGTTATCAAGTCCGAATTGCACATAGTACAAATTACCGGCAGAGATAAACATTTATCTTTGCCCTGCCTGTTCAATGAGGACGATATAAACATTATCAGTTAGAAATTCACCCGGGTAGAATCTATATTTTCTGAGCGCAAGTCAATGCAATCATAACTAATTTATTGGTGGCATAATATATTGGTCTGCTGAGAGGGGTTGATAATAATTCTGAAATGGGAGACTTTGCAAGCAACATCGAACTTGCTGAAGAACTTAACAGCGACTTTGTAAAAGCTGTTTTACCCGTAACAGTGTTTGTCGGTATAGAGGCCTGTGTTGGTTTCATTGGAAATGCATTGGTTCTATACGTGTTCTCATTCAAGTATCACAGATGTAATTTTAAATATTTCGTGCTGTTTTTAGGTTTAATTGACCTAACGAGTTGTCTAACCACCATTCCAGGTGAGGTGGTTACGCAGAGTTTCTGGTACACCTATCCTGTGCCTAAGATCTGCAAGGCGAAGTCATTCTTTAACATATTCACAGTCTGTGCCTCTGCCCTTTGTCTGTTGCTGATAGCAATCGACAGATATAGGAAAGTCTGTAAACCTTTTGGACGGCAAATTAAACCCGAGATGGCAATATTCTTGAGCGTTTGCGCTTTGGTCATTGCCGGGATAGTCGCAACACCTGTATCATTTTATTGGGGAGTACAACATTACAATGCTACATACAAAAACTTTACCGTGAATGTGACATCATGTGAAACAGACGACACATACAAAAACAAAGAATATCCACTTATTTACTCTAGCATGACAGAAGCGATAATTTCCATACCCCTGGTGATCATGGCTGTATTATACAGTTTGATTGCTTGCGAAATTCGGAGAGGCATACACCAAACACGTGCAGTGGAGTCTGGCACTGCAGACAGTCTTGAAAGTAGTGATTTGGGGACAAATACACCAGAAAAAAGAGCTGTCAACATTAGCGAGGCTGGAAAAGTGAGTGAAGATGGTTCTGTTGATGACACAAACGAAGGGAAAGATCCATATATGATCATACTATCAATAGATGGCAATATTGAAGCCCTAAAAGGTTTTCCTAAGGAAATATCAGAGGACATTACACCAAATCGAGAGAGAATGGACACAGAAATCGAAAATAGTATTTATAGCAATGACATATTTACTACAAGTCAGCAAAGAGTTGATTTCACCAAAACAAACTCCAAATATATCAAAAGAAAATCAAAACATATCCATACAAAGTCAAATTATGTCAAAACAAAGTCAAAATATGGAAAAACTGAAGAAAAAGCCAACGTACAATTAGTATCAATAGCTCCGACTTCTCTCCATGATAAATTAAGTGATGACAAAAGAAAGTCATCATCCGGACGGGTGAACCATCTCATTGAAAGAAAGACTTTGATAATGTTCATTTTGTCTGTAGTGTTTGTCATCAGTACAATTCTTTATCTTACTCTTCTGTCACTGATCGCCAGAAAGGATAACATTCTGAAGACACTTACACCGAAGGAAACGGCGGTTTATTTCTTCTTTTTTCGATTCTATTTTATACATCATGTGATCAATCCTTTTGTTTATTTCTTTTTGGACTCGTACTTCAAAAAAGCATTGATGGAAATGGCACGGATAAAGAAGGATAGAATTTAATCGTATCCTTACGAACGAGACGTTGACTCATCACTGTGACTAAAATATATTAACTTTTTGTCATTAACTATTACTGTGGCCTTAAACTGATCGAAGATTTTCGAAGGTTTTGTAAGAGCTTAATTTCTAATACAAGTTTTATCATTTTTATGATCAATTGAGAATAATAAAACGTACAAATGGCATATCTTTGAAAATCAAAATTATTATTACATGCATATTTATTGTCTTCGATGGACAGTTGACCTTGGATGAATGCAATGCTGTATCTGGGTAGACAAATATATAAAAAAGACGTGTTTTAAACAAAAATCGGTGTATGGGGAGATTAGACGTGTCAATTACATATACTTAGATAGTACCTTTGAATATATGCAGTACTGGAAGTATAATGGCATTACAATCTTAAGACTTAATTAGTTTAATTAGTCTTGACGGTACTTATGATCCTTGTATAAAGTGTACAATATGCTTAATATATTATACAATAAACAATATTTAGTTTGTATGATCGTCACTGTCAGTAACGTCGATTACTACTTAAACGTGCACATAAACGTTGTTAATTGATACTAGATATATGCATGTCTGTTAATACATCACGAGGCCTATCTTATGTGGGTTTGAATCAACAAAGTTATTGAGTTCTTTCTTTATTTGCAATAATCATTTCAGTCCTTGAAGATATATATACACTCGGTCATCTGCATCTAATTATATCGATACGCCTTCCACCCTCCATCGCATCGGAGGTAGTTGGTTCGATTCCCGGCCGAGTCATACTGAAGACTTACACAAAACGTACTAACAACTGCCTCGCTTGGTGTTCAGCGTTAAGAGGTTAGTGTTAGGACTGGTCGGCCTGGTGTCAGGATAATGTGACTGGGGGGACATCATGCTACATGTCTGCGGCATGATGCCCCAGTGCTAGACATCAGTATAAACTGCCACACTACAGATGCCATAGCGATATGACTGAAAAACTGTTAAAGCTACGCTAAAAATCCAAATCACACACACACTCCACCCTCCACACCTGATCGAACTCTGTGGATACTTATCATGGACGTAGCTTGGTTAAAATACAGTTGTAAGCTCTGACAAGAAAAACGTAAATAGTGATGGGGGTATTGCTCTCCTGAAGTAAATGAATTTCTAGACATCATTTATTGCGTTCAGGTGCAATTTGAAGCTCTTTCTGTCAATATCACAAGAACCGATATTCAGCATAAACTGTGTGTTCTTTCTTTCCACATTTTCATTTCGTTGAAATAATTTAACTGAGCAGACGCAGTGACGCTCTATACCCTTATTCTTGTTTTGATGATAATTTATTAATTTCTTGTTCGCAACTTCGTCGGTAACATTGCCTATATCTGTACATATGAAACAATTGTTTGCAATTAACAGCAAATGCATCGCAAATAAAATAAATTCAGCAAGTGAGATAATAAGCAAGTTTACAAAACTTGACATAATATAATGATTTAGAATATAAGGCATGGCTGCTTGTGATTAACACGTACATTTTTGTTTTATTTCAAAATTCCAATTTCGTGCTTTGGTTTGACGGTGTCGTTGGATGTTAATAAAACATTCACAATGAACACTTCAAGATGAAAGTGCCAGTTTATCACGAAGATTTTGGAAAAGAGTAGAAACTAAACGATGGAGTAAACTACGGCGTACAAGTTTCTGAGCATACTCGCATCTTGTTCCGCAGTGCAAGTATGGATTTGAAATCTCTTACAGATTCTGAAAATAACTATTTATTTTAAAGTTTTTTTTTTTTTTCTTTCGAATGTAATAGGCTGGGGGCTTACACAATATCGAACATAGTAGATATTACGAGAATGCACTGACTAAATGCAGTAGTAGATTTATAAGAGAAAGATACCATGATATAGTAAATACTTTACTGACTGCAAATAGTGATCCGGTACATTAATGTTACATTATCTGATTGTAATTGGTGATCAGGCACATTATTAGTATAGTAAATACTTTACTGACTGCAAATAGTGATCCGGTACATTAATGTTACATTATCTGATTGTAATTGGTGATCAGGCACATTATTAGTATAGTAAATACTTTACTGACTGCAAATACTGATCCGGTACATTAATGTTACATTATCTGATTGTAATTGGTGATGGAATAAAGATGATGATAAGTCAAATTACGTCATCAGCTTTGCCGGCGATGTAGGTTTTTCACAAGTATTATTGTGCACGCCGTCGAACTAACGCAACAAACACAGAACACATTGCTGTAGAAACACCTAATGGTGTTAAAAAAGTTGAGGAAACATCTAAAACAAGTCAACAATGCAGGCAATATAATAAGCCAGGATTTAAGGGATGACATGGTAGAATATTTAAAAAATTACAGAAGGTTTATTTAATTTGATAAAGATTTTTTCCTCCTTAAAAATACAATATTACCGATCGTGATTAATTAAAATAAATTTCCCAACAAGTGGAATACAAGTGCCATGCCGTATTCGAAAAGTTAACATACTTTGATTATTAAGATTCGCAAATGAACTACAACAAGTTGTCAATCTGTCTTACAGTTTCCCATGAATCAACCACAACCAGTCGTGCGAAGTTTCCCATGGATCAACCGCAACTGCCTATGAATGCATCGGTACTACAGCTGAGACAATTAGCGTGTGAGCGTGATATACAAATACCAAATTGTACGAGATAAGGCGATACATTATGGTCATTTAGTGTTACAGGCCATAACACAGATCGATTCACTATTCAAATTCCTCAACGAGCCCGAAGAGCTGAAATTGCATGCGTGGTTTTATATGAACAAAACTGCTGTCGTCGTCATATTACAGCTCCTATTGCTGCCAAAACTGTTCAAATGTTTGTGAACAAAAACTTCGTTGTCGTATTACACATATCATTGCTAAAGAGGCCATTAGAAAAGATAGCAATTACAAGTACCTGCATTTAGGTTTCAGAAGCCCCGTGTTGAATTAGACTATCATGTGGAAATCATTCCATAAACAAACAAACCAGGTAAAGCCGTTTGACAAATCCTTTCAGTTATGACTCCTGGAATGATATCGGTGTCACAACGATCGAGTTACTCAGGAGTTAAAGCAAATGGTATTCTTCAGTATCATTTAATTATGTCACTTATTGTCAAATCATCAGACATGAATCGATTTACACTCGCAAAATAGTGAATTAACAGCGGTGCTCGTATGGTCATGAATCATAACGACACAAAGGCGATCAATGATGAAATCAAGAGAGGAATTGAAAAAGCTTCTCAAGACGTTGGTGAAATACACCTAGCGAGGATCAGCGTGGACTCTTGACATATGCGTTGATGTGCAATTTCCTCTTTCAAGCCATTTTGCGGATCAAATTATATTCTAAAGGCAGCATGAACTCTACCACGGTCATTGTTAAATGTAAAATATGATGATAACAGATTTTTTGAATGGGCAATATTTTCGGCTTTGCATCAAACCACTGATAATAGATATCAACCTCCAAAATACAAACAATAGTTTGGTGATCTTAGTTCTGGTAACATTGAATTTCCTGTAAAATTTAATGACATTAGTATATTTTAACGACCAAACCCTGATATTGTTGTTAGTATTTGTTAGAATAAAGGTCCGCAATTAATTCAACTATTCCCACATGCACAAAACAGGTAATTTAGTATTGATTTTTTATTATTGGACGATTCAGAGTCAAGTTGCCGTTATGTGGATAAAAAATGTCCCAGGAATGGTATACCACCATAGTAAGTGTGAGGGTAGAAAATTTCAATACAGTCGTTGCATTATATATTTAGTACCCAATAGCTGTTTGCTGAACATGACTTTCGCTTAGATGAAATAAGTGAAAAGCTGCAACGTACAAATATGTCATAATCTGGTAAAGTATTCCAAAGTTTATAGCTGTCCAGCGGAAAAAGAAAGCACTCTATTGTATTGATGCAGAATTTGAATATCTTATAATTTTAGTGAACGACCAAACAAATAAAATAAATGCAACACAAGTTACAGAACCAGTCCCTTTGGAGTTTGTCGCACTGTTATCAGCTGTGCCACCGACATTGCATCGTGGGAAGGACTGATTTTATGTATTTCTCAAATCGTTTAAGTAACAGGAAAATTGATTCGACAAAATCTCTATTCACCTTCCGACACGATTATAACTAATGAAGGTACTCTTTATTTTTCAATAGCCTCTCATTGTTAGATCGTTTCAATGGAAAGGAAAGTGTCAATTTCATGATCAATGTCACATCACTGTCGCATATACAGAGGAGCAGCACAAACAGCATGCAATTTATGGCTACGAATTACACCAGGTCGAACAGAAACTTCTGCAGTGCCTAATAATTTACGTGGTTATGATGGCCACGCAGCATTGTAAACCGTATCATCAGCAAAAGGCAAAAAAATAATTGTCATTCCAAACAAAATGGAGAAATATATCACGTTTACACACATACACATACAGGTCATTGATTCAGATCAGTTTCTGATTTCTTCACCAGACTAGTTAGCACAACCTTCAACATCACTTGTCTTTATCAGTAAATGAGTGGACGGGACAAGTTTGCAGACACTCATCTGCCACTGATTGCGGAATTTTATTCTTCTCACTATATCATGAAAAATATTACGAACGTGAAAAACGTCTGGTCAGCATTTCATTGCCACATCATGGATTATGATCGTTAGTTATATTTGAGAACAGATGCGTTGTTGCTTGCCGATGCATTCAGACTGTTCCAGTCACTGTTAATCCAGTATACAAGTTAGACCCCGCACATTATTTTTCGTCACCGGGAATCGTTAGGGATGCACTTTTATAAAAACAACAATTACTCACTGCTATTGACATAGATTTATTTATTGCGCTCGCACATTGCGGCGAAAAATCAGTGACAAGCAATCGATACGCTGGCGCAAACAATCCCGAAATAGATGGGTATTACCCCGCTGTCTATATATATATATATATATATATATATATATATATATATATATATATATATATATATATATATATATATATATATATATATATATATATATATATATATATAGACATATATATAATCTTTATGTTAGCCAATTATTTGAAGTTGATATAGAATTTTCTGAAGAGCCTCACCACACCCATAACGATCACGATTTTCCGTTATCATCAGATATTGTCAGTGCCCCGCGAGTGGTTGTCCCCTCTTCAGTGTACAATCATAGACAAATCAGGACTTAAATGTGCTGACTGATCTAAGCTAATCAACAAACTGAAAACCAAAAAAATTATGTAGTCCTAGTATGAAATCTACATTTATATTTGCGAGTGAAATCGTGCGTAACTTAAGTGCATCTGGTGCTTGAATTTCTCCAAGAAACTTGAATGGCCCCTTATATCCAGATAAATGCAGATCTGCGCTCAAAGCCACAAATGATTGTTATAAAGACTTCTTGAAACTCATCAATAATTCCGAATTTAGTAAAACAATGTACAATTTGCGAAAACGAATTCAAGCCGATCTTGTTCGCGATAGTGGCCAATATAGGCTTCAAAGACTTCGAATGCTTAAATGATCAAGCATTTTAATCACGAAATATCTTTGATGGTGACATATTTTAGTAAACAATTAAAACTGAGGCTGACAAATTATTTTATTTTGGTGAGTTAGTGTTTGACTTACCTAAAATACTCACGTATTAATTTTATTACGATAAAATAAAACCGTTTTACCAAGATCGTGTTAAGATACTCACGGACACTTAATCACTTCTAATGCATCTCACCCCTGGAAATGTCTATGCGGATCTCGCATCTGATATACTTGTAAATAAATTTTACAACAGCAATTATCATAGATAAAACCCTTTTTCCAGCAACGCAAGGAAAACAAAATGGCAACAATGCCACTTGTGCATGTATACATCAAACAATTGTAAACCATCGAGTGATTGTTGCCATGCAGTATGTTTATGCATTGAGAGAGGTCTTGATGGAATTTTCGTATTCCCAGGAACGACTTAGGAAAAAAAATGCCCTGCATGTTGCCTTTGCTCATTATACAGCCACATTCAACAAATGATAACATGATGTTTGTCGTAGAGAATCAGTCTGATCAGAAACTGAAAATATATCTAGGGACTATTTTGAATCAATATCGCAAGTTACCTTCCTTCTAGTTCTCCTGGTGCATACAAATACTCCAAAATATTTCCGAGTAATTCTTGAGGCTGTGGTTGTGAAATTATTTAATAAGTAAGGGTTACAGTTTCTTGCCGAATTGCATTAACAGGTTTTAACCCAATCACGGGTGTAATATCATTACTTAATTTATGAATCGCTGATGGGAGTCACGTTACACATTTGAGTAACCCCTCTGCAATTTCATATCGGGTACTATGAGGTCGCATTAACAATTCCTGTGCGTATCGATGTCCATATAATCGTTCCGCAAGTGTACGATTAAATCGTTTCACAATAGCTTTGTCACGATGTATATTAACATGTTCAAATTTTGTTAATAGTGCAGCAACAGATCAAGAAAATCTTTATCAGGATCGACCTGAAATAGCTGTGGCCATATTACCAACGTGTGTGAATAAATACTATTAGGTACATCTGCGACACTTATCGAATCTTTAGATGTTAATGGCTCAGCTTTTTGCATATGCAGGCAACATCTACTGTAACAATGGTTGTATTTATGTAGACGACATTGTCGTTCATGACTCTGTCGGTCGTGAACACGATCATCTGGGGAAAAAAGTAATATCAACCTGATGAGCCTCGTTAGGTATTCGGACATCAAACCAACCACGTGTACACTTTTTTGGCACGCATACGTAAATTTGCCAAAAAGCTTGTTTGACCAAACATGGTCGAGTAGCCTCATGGGCGGCCTTTGCCGCGCTTGCTAAATATTCAATAGCAGCTTTAACATTTTGATAAAATATGCACAGAAACAATTATATCAATATATGTTACCGCCAATGAGTGACTTTTGTCCACTAATGAGAATCTTGAGCTTCATACCTCGTTTGACGACCTTTTCTGCCATTCGTTCGTCGACACCTGGTTGTGTATTGCATTCAATTCATGGATGAAATTGCAATCGGCACATTGATGTATACAGATATCGTTTGATGTTTTATACACGAGGTCATGATGGTAATATGCTGTATCGATTCGGTTTATAGGCATTTTACCAGGAATATGTTGCATTATATAATGAAGTGATATATTGAGTCGTATTCCAGGCTCACATTATTTGTATCCAGGTGTATGTTTTTTTCACCAGGATATTTACAGATGTTCCACATAGGTTTGTGAATGCATCAACTACATCACCAATAACAATATTTTTATAGGACCCTGTGCGTCCACAAGACCTAGAAGGTCTAATAAACATGAACCTCTTTTCTCCATATCGAACACAAGTTCCAAGATTTGCAGTGCGATTATAACATGTTTGGATTCAAGTCGGATATAATGGCATGATTGCGTTCTATAAAACACTTGTGTTGACATTTAACATGGGATCAGGCGGATCGGTGACGAACAGTGTTGCAAGTTGTTGAAATGAATAAGCGTTACTCTAGGTAGGGACAAACGCAATAGAGACATAGACATAGAGAAAAGATTAGATACATATATAGAGACATAGATCTATCACACATAGATTTATCTACATAAATCTATCATACAAACAATTATACAATCGACTAAGAAACTTTAGGCAAGAGAGAATATATGTCTTTTCCAGACATATGAGTGGTCCTGAAAAGGGCCTTTGGGTTCCTCTTGTACTTCTTGTTTTTCTTCTTGTTCTTTGTGTTCATCTTGTCGTTGTTGTTGTTGTTCTTCTTCTTCTTCTTCTTCTTCTTGTTCTATTTTCTCCACTTCTTCCACCATCTTCTCACTTTCTCTATCAATTTCTTTCTTCTTCTTTTTTCATCATCTTGTATCCAGGCAGGATGTCCTATGACTCTGAACCTTTCCTGCACCTTTGTCCAATTTTTATTCAGTTTATCAAAGTGCTCTTTTTTTTGTCTATTTTCTTTTTCCTTTCTCTCCTAAACCCAGATACCATTTATTTTCTGCACCTTCTCTTCTACCACCTTTTTAACTATTCGTTCGGCTCTTTTCAAACTGTCTAGTCACCACTTCACATTCCTGAGAACAGTAAAGACCAATCTGTTCAATCTTCATTTTCTTCTGAAAAGAATGCCATAATTTTGTCACACAATCAAAAGCTTCCTTCAATTTACCTACTTTAACATACTCAAACTTAACAAATCCTTTAAACTTCTCCACTTTTCCCTCAATTTCATCTTTGACCAGATCTCTTGCTACTTTTAGACTCGTCACTTGATTTGTCACGAAGTCTAGGGTAACTAAATACCTGCAATCAGATGTAATCATCCAATTCAAATTATATTTTAAATTATTCACTAAATTCATTTTTCAAAGCGTTGACTGGTCAACGAGGGTAGCCAGACTGATGAACGCTACGCTCTACATATCTCGGGCACGGACGTGAGGCGAAAATCCCGTTATACCAACTACATATATCACATACTAAAGATTCATAATTGATTAGAGTGCTAATCTAAAAAAAACTCTTTTTTTTACATTCTGTATACAAACCAACACACTAACAGAAACAAATCAACAATACTCCATACTAACAGATAGTGGAGAAAGGATATTTTTTATTATTTGCAAAACACACCATCACCTACAATCACAGCAGCAAAGTGAGTAGGTGTTTATATTCACACTACTCCACATTCACGCAAAACAAACATACATGCACTCATTAGTGTAGGAACATAGGGTTTTTTGTTAGAGATAAAAGGCACACACTCAATGCCATCACACAAATATATTTTTTAGCAAATTGATCAATCTCTCTTGTCTGGAGATCTGGTTAGCGCTGAGAAGGGCTGCTTTTTTGTTTTGATTTCCAAATGCCCCTGGTTAATGTCGCCACCTCCCAGGTCGGCCACCACAAGTTTATCGAGAAACTTGCCCGCTGTGTCAGGTTTCCATACTACGCAAGTATCCAGATAAGTATTCTTTGTGTTTTTCCCGTACGTCAAGTAATTTTCGAAGTATGCTCGTTGAGGGTAAGTATTCATGTTGCTGCTGATTAGTTTGTTCTTCAAATATAAATCTACTCCACTGAATTAGGAATGCATGAAATTGCTAACGGGAGCTACTCTGGCATCGACTCTTAGAATGGTGTCGTCTGTTTTGTATGCTTTGACTTTCAGATACAAGTAACTGCTATTCAGATCAGTGTAATCCTTGAGCTGTCCTTTGATTTCAGATTCGATGGGGGCCGATGTCGTCAAAGAGAAGGCGAGATGAAATTCTACCCATTAGGATTTTCCATCATCATCGTCATCATAGTGGGTGGCATGGAAAACAGATCCAGTTCTGACCTTGAACATTCGCAGGACCCTTGGGTTATCATTTGTTTTCGGGTAAATTTTCAAAGACGTCGAATTATATGATGGTCCTTCTTTTATTTGTCTTTCTGAATCTGAATATGATCAGGTCCTCTGGAGGGGTGTTTTCGTCGTTTCTTTCTGCCTTGTCCTTCCTGTGGCGCCAGGGATGCAAGCAGCGTCCAGTGCATTTATAGGAGTTTCCCTTTCGCCCGAAACGTCTTTTCCAGTTTGAAGCTAGATATTTCTGCCTGCTCGCACAAACGTTTCTTTTGGGATTTCTTTTTTTGATGATGACCTTTATAAGAATTTTTTTCTTTCTTTCAAAGTTGCATCTTTCAGGGCGTGCAATCCTCGTGTCACCATGGGTTTCAAAACAGGGGTCACCGAACGAAACGCGGATTTCAGCATATCCGTAAGCCATGTCCTAGCAGTCGAACGACTTCTCGGTACACAGGATGCATGATTTACAAGTTGTTCGAGAATCGTTTTCAAAAATGGAGTTTCACATTGTCTTTCCGTTTGGAGAAGGGAATATTTTGTTCCAGATCTCTTTTTATACGATTATTGACACTGTCTAAATACGACTGCATAACGGGAAAATAATGAGGATGTACAAATTCGCGGTGAACGTGATATGTTTTTCCACATTCCTAGTCATTCGTGAACAAATCCACCACGAAAGAAATGACTTGCAGTATCGGTGCGAATGTGTGTCCCACAACGTTGGTCTCCACAATATTAGAGTACACAAAAATGAAATTGTATCTTCGGTTCATTTCAACAGAGAAACCGAAAAAAGTGGCTTGTGATGGGTGGTAGGAATAGATATTTGATCATCTTGAGGTTTCCACCCAAAATGTAAAGCAATTCAGGACAAAATGTAATGGACAACGTTTTGACGTCCGAAACTTTCAGAAAGCAGGCGACGAGCCACTCTATTGTACTCAATGGGGACGTTTCGTTTCGTTTTGGCCAAGGTTTTGCCAAACAAAGCATTGAATTTGGAAACAATCGTGTTATTGTGATGATGACTGTTGTGAGCGTGACTGATGTTGGTCGCAATGCTCCCGTTGTTACCGTTAGAGTATTTGAGGGAGGGATGGGTAGAAAGAAACCAATGCAAATGCTTAGTAAAATGGTCCAAAATTGCTTGTCTCCTTGTTGCAAACTTTAATTGGCAATGGCAGCACCGATAACACAATACACCACAAATATTTGGCAGAAAAAATTATTTGCTTTCTAGGGACAAGTTCTCCACATCACAGTTCGAAAGAAATGACTTTCAGTATCGCTGCGAATGTGTGTCCCACAACGTTGGTATCCACAATATCAGACTACACAAAAATCAAATTGTTCTTTTTGTATATCTTGCAGAAAAGAACTCGGGGAAGGAGTGGTCACTGCAGTTTTTTAGGCTGTGTTGAAGGGCATGATGGTCAGTTCCTTTTTATTGTTTATGCCTTACGAAACGTCTATCCAACAATCACTACTCGGGGAATATCCTTTCCAATGTACTTGGACTTCTTTGACACCAGGTTTTCCCACTTTACGGTTTCTTTGATAGAGAATGTTTTCGATGTCGTACACTTCGTCTTCTTTTTTGGTCACTAGTTTTAACTCGGGCATACAAATTTATAGACGGCAGGATGACGGCCACGCTCTAGTCCAGTGACAAGAAACAGTTCGGTGGTCCAGTTTGGTAAGTAACTTTTGTCCAAAGTGCGTTTGGTTTTGCCAATGTGCTCCCAATCTCCCGTCATCAACAGTCCACCTTTCTTGGGGACAGCCACAGTCGGGGACGTACCAAACGTACGCTAATAGACGATCACTTCGTAGTCGGGATTCACTTCTTCGAGGAAACATCCGATGCTCTGATGGTAAGACTGGTTTTACCCTTTGACCGGGTGAGGTAAGACGTGGATGTACTTGAAAGTGTGTAGATGCGTAAAATATTTCGACATGCGTTCTTTCACGGTGCCTTGAAAACATATCACGATACTGGCTTTGATTTCGGAAATCTCGGTGGTGAAAAAACGAATGTCTCTTTATTTTTAGCATCTTGGTTCAAAAAGTTGGTACTTTTGTCGGTTTGACATCAAAGAAGGTGACGACCGTTTTGTTTCAACACCAGGTTTAATACTCGCACTAACTCAGTGCACGATTTGGAAGTCAAAGGTACGACCCAGTGAAATTTGGAAAAGACATTGATGACGCAAAACAAATATTTTTAGCCATGATTGCAGGTGGCCAAATGATAGACATCGGCTAAATCTGCCTGCCAGTATGATCGATGCCCTCCACTTGTGTGCGGCTTTTTCGTCAAATGGGTTTGTGTAAGGTATATGTGACTTGTTCCTGGAACTATCGTTGCACTAGAGGTAAACGGACACTTTTCAGTCGGGTTGTGGTAGAACGATACAATTTTTTTTTTAACTCCTCCGTACCCGCAGGATTGGATAGATCGTAGTATTTATGCTGGCTAACAAATTCCCCATTAAGACTCCCTCTCTCTCTCTCTCTCTCTCTCTCTCTCTCTCTCTCTCTCTCTCTCTTAATTAAGTCACCGACTGTTCAAGGATGCTATATTGGTCGGGGTGAGGTGGTTTGGAATCGGCTTTAGGTGTCCCGTGTGACACAGGAGTAGATGTCGATGGCAGTGGTGGTGGCAATAGAATGGTTTTTATCTTGCTTTCCTTTTTCATCTCTGGAGTGGACATCATATTATTTACACAAGTTTCGAGTTCTCCGATTTCGGTTGTGGAGGAAGGGGTCAATAATAACGTTGCAATCTTACTAGGTATGGGAGCAACAGACGCTGTTTGAAAGACATCTCGTGCGTCTTCTTTCTCAGGCTACCGCGAGGCTGTGTCTGTCTTGGTCATTAGGGGTGGCAGTGATGGTGATATACTTTTCGTCAGGGTCTTAAAGTCTATGAGAGTTGGTAGATCTGTTTTGCTTAACGCTTTCTGGTGAAAGAGTTTAAGACGTTGCAACATTTGGCCATGCCGTTGCTATTTTTCCGTTTCTGACAAATCGTTGCGATCGAGCAACGATTGAAATTCATGTTGTAACTGGGACATATCGGTCAACTGAGGATTTGGAGGTAAATGCGTGGTCCGTTGTTCTTACCAGCGATGGAATTTCATTCTTAACTTGTAAGAGACTAAATTCACTTTTCGTCCCTCCATCAGATTCCAAAGTACTGGTCTGAGATCTTTTTACCCAAGTGATCCATTTTATCTTCATGAACCTTTGTTATATTTAACAGCTTTGTGAGGCCACACCCGTCACTAGTTCTGTAATCATTGTGCACACAAAATACACTGACGTCAAAGACGTAACACACGTCCTTTAATCTTATTTTTTGGGAAGTATTGTTTAGTAGGTCGTAGGGCTTGTAACCAGTCTGTTTGACGAACTCTTTCACCATGCCATCAAATAATCCTCCTCTTTGGTTATTTTTCTTTTTCTATGCACGATTGAGTCTTTTCTTGGGTGAACGATGCTGGACAAGACATTTTTTTTCTGGTGTTAGGTCAAACGATGAGACTGTCCTTTTCTTTTTCCTTTTTGGACAGGATAACAACGATGATGGTGGTGGTGGTGGTGTGCACTTCTTTTAGGTGACATATTTGTGCGTTAAGAAGCACAAAAACACTGATACCCATTGTCTGGCACGGGTCTTTTTTATAGTGGAATGCGTCGAAACTGATTGTCGCTACGTCGTATCAAATTTATGACGGGCCACAGTCGACGTTGAATGGTTTCCAAAGTAATAAATGGGGACGATTCTTGCTTGGATAAGTCCAGTTAACTCGTTAACATGCATGGTCCCTCATGGACTTTAATTCTGAGGGCAGCTACTTTGTTAGTAGCTGCCGCTGCAGCTAAAGATGAAGAGAAGGAGGAAAGGAGGAGGGTGTCGCCGATGGAGAAGTTCATTGAGACACCGGTATCGTTTTTCATCAAATGAGGAAGAAAGGGTCTCAAATCGGGTTTAGCTGGCATCGCTAGCAACGGTGAAGAGGAAGTACCTGAAGCTACTGGATACGCTGTCACAGCCGCTGCACGTCGTGGTTTTGAAATGTAAGGTTGTGCTCGGACTGTAATGCCTCTGGGTTCTTTTCTTGGGACCTTTTTTGCGGTTGTGACCTGGCTTTGACACCACTGCCCCTTTCCTTCTGGGTACATTTGGGGCGGGGAGAGAATTTTTCTTGAGTGTAAATTATGGGCCATTAGGAACCCATTTTAAGAGGCAGTGAATGATTACAGCCGATAGAGAATCGGTACCTCCAGATTTAAAAATGATTTGCTTTTTGGTTTGAGTGTCGATGCGCGGAACTGCCAATTTCGTCAAGGTTACTTTGTTTCTGTCGAAATATCGTTTGGTTTGATGAGGGATTTGGATGATGCCCTGAATTAATAGACGTGCTGTCACCCTAGACCATCGTAGGACTTCGTTGAGACTGGCTTCTAAGACATGAGCACTTATTTGTAAATGATTTCGCGACTGATGCCGTAAAAGGTACGAATCAATTTGATGGGAAGATTAGACTGAAGGGACGTCATGTTGACGACTGTAAAACAGAACAATAGTGTCCAAAATGTTTATAATTTTTAAGTCAGCCGGAACTTGTACACGGCAGCAGACCTTGCGTCTTGGCACCAGTGATGAAACAATGGGTACGAAATCGCAGAAAATCGGGGGTACTGGATTTAAAATCCACGAGTAAATAGGCATGAAGGGTGAGAGTGGCACCGTCGTACGCATTAATCAACCAAGGAGTTCCTAACTGTTTGGCTAATACTTGCACTTGCTATTTATCTCTAGGGCTTTTAAACAAGACTGCGTAATGAGCATTGAGACTGATGATGCGATGGGCTTTACTTTGTTGAAACAAATGTCGGGTTATGTAAAGGACATTGGCATTACGGTGATGCTATTTGTACGTAAACCACATTTCTATTTTCTTCGTCTTTTCCTAACATGCCGTTGAACGATCCAGTCGTCATCACGAGGAATGCCTTCCACAAAAACGATGGAATCTCCTTGACCTTTCCTCAGGAGACCGAACGCAACTTTTATTAACACCACACGATGTGTTCAGGTGGAATATCGATCAAATGATTTTATGTTCGATCAAATATTTGACTAATTCGCGTTTGCCCGAACCGCTAGAACCAGCAGTTCACATGTTACAGGGATGGCGAAGATACAATGCCTCCCAACTGGCACATTCTAAGTTTTCGTCGATGACTTTGAAAGTCAATTGAAAAGCGAGGAAGAGGTAGAAGAGACGGCAGAGGTAGCCATATCAAAGGTAATCCCAACTTTAAAACTAGAAAAGACAATGCAAGAGTTTGTATTCTAATTTCATGACACATTTATTTCAATGTTTAAAATTCGACACGAAAATAAAAAGGCATAAGAGCCAAATGGTTAAGTACATCGATAAGACACATTTAAACGATCAAAGCGGAATATAAACAATCACTGTAGAACATTGTTTATGACGAAGGTGTTGTGTCCTTGGGACACTTGGTAATGTTCTTAGAATCTCTACACTTGACACAGTCACACAGGTGTCCTTCGGATGTGTCGATGTCAGTGATGGTCTTTTCCTGAATGGGGTGGTTTTCCTCAGTGGAGGGATCTTCTGGCACTGTGTCTAACACAGGCTTAAAAGTTATTTTTTTCACTGAACACTTTAAGTTAACTTTAACCTTTGAATGCATAACACAAATCTTGGACAAAGTAAGCCACTTCGTTCGTCCAAGTCTCGAAACCAAAACTTGTCCAGTTACGTACGTATTTCCAGTGAGAGTGTAATAAGAAAGCTATACACAAATTTTCCTAAGCATCTGAAATTGCTAAAATTTCAGAAAGAAAAATTTCTTCAAACAGAGGTCGAGAAGTTTGGAGATGAAAGCGCAACGCTTTAAACAGAATGAATTTCTCGTACGCATTTAAATGAAATGCCATCATGTTTTTGTAGTAAGTAATATTCATAAAGTGTCCAGAAGGAATCGGCTGGTAAACGAAAGCCCAGAAAGGAAGTCACTAAGGGGCACACCACACGCCGTCCCCACTTCAAAGGACACATTTCCTGTACAAAGTGTTGGTAATTCTCTACAGCCTGACAAGTGTCATTGACTTCCTTCCACGCAATTTGTTGTATCGCTGATGTTAAAGGTCGTGACATGAATGGAAGTTTTTATACCCCCTTTTGTTGGAGGTAATACATGTATATTCTGCACAGAGCTGATCGTATTCCAGTATCACTTTTAAAAATTAATCGGCCTATACGGTCGTTGTGCCATTTCCCCCACAAGCAATTTTACACGGCTTTGGCAAACGATTGCCGTCCTTCGCTTTTCTTGATGTTGTCTAAAGTGATGCCTTCCCGCTCAAAGTATTTCTCTTTGAATTTCTTTAGGTCTTCGGGAGTGTGACAGATGGAATGATAGCCACTTACTTCTTGTTTCAGTTCCAAAAAGGCATCCACGTAGTCTGCGATAATGCTTTTATTAGTCTCCTCATCCTCGTGGTACTATTCTATCTTAGGAAAGTGTTAAATTTCGTACACCTCTATCAATTGCTGTCCCAGGTCCAGAGGTTTAAAGAAATCCACGCTGACACACGTTCCTATCAAGGCGCGTTCTTCCTGTGTGTGCTGAAACGTTTGGTCTTGGTTGCACGTTTCGGGACAAATACGGCACAAGAGAAACAGTTTTTCTTGGCAATGGTGAGGTAAAAAGGGATGGTACAAGTCGGTGGGAGGCAAGACATTACATTTAATCAATCCTTCATATTGTTGAATGTTTTTCAGGTCGATGTGTTTCGAAAGCAATTGTGGGTGCCCTGCGGAAAAGTGACAATATTTGAACAAGTGAGTATACAGCAAACACATGTTTAGGCATTTAATTTTTTTCACTTTCTCCTCGTAAGCGTAGTACAACAAACAGGTGGCATCCGTTCGTCCTCCGTACAATCTTTCCCTGTGATTCAGAGGGTAAATCAGCTTGTAACTTTGCATCATCCGCTTAAATTCGGGATCGGTTTTCAAAACGGCGATCGTACTCTTTTTCCAACATTATCACGACTTTGTATCCTTGCTGTTTTAACCTTAAGCAATGCTGACAAGTAGCCTTGTAAAGTTCTTCCATGGTGCGTTGTAAAACCTCATTTTGGGTGTCACATTAAGGGTAGCAGGTCGTACATCCACGAAACAAGCAGCAGTTAAATTCGTACACGATCTTGGGTTTTCTAAGTCCCAACCATCCACTGACAAATTTCCCATAGTCTTTTCGCCTCCTCCGTTTCGGGCATGTTGGATCAATTTGTCTTCCTTTGTCACACAAGTAATGTTGCCAGCCAACACAATTGGTTGTTTGGGGGCGAACGACAGCCATGGTCTTCTCGGGCTTGAATCGTTGGCAGTACACTAAGGAACACGCTTTGGCAATAGTACAGTCTTTTTTTCAAAGCATCGATCCCTCCGTGTTCCATGAACAGCTCTCGACTTTCCACAGCAATGACGTAATTGTCCACGTCCGATCAACACTGCTTTAACATTTCTCCCTGAAAGTCAAAGGGGTCAGAGGCATGAGTTTGGTACCAAGCGTAAAAGCTTCTCATTGTTTGGTGCGCATGTTGTCGGGGTCATGGAAGTGAGCATCAGACAAAAGGTGCAGGACAGAGTGCTGATTGGCTTCTTTATTGAAAAAGTTCGGAAAATAGCCTTTGGCCATTTCTGTCATTTCAAACGTTTTAGTCATTAGATTCAAAGACATGGCCACGTAACTCATCGAATCTTTAAACTGTACTTGTCCTACTTGCATGGAAATGATTTTCGCGCCGTTCAAAGTCACTTTGGCACGTTCGATGCTTTGTTCCGTATCAAATTTCAGAAGAAATTATCCAGCATATCCTGATAAATTGTAGACCATCACCGTGGCAAAGCGATGGCAATCTCCGTAACGTTCGATGTCCTCTTGACTCCACGTCTCGTCGATAGGATTTAAATCCATTTAGCAAAATCGGTTAGAGTGTTTGGTCCCCGAAAGATTCTTTTGACGTTTTCCAGGAATCTAGGTACAGCGAGGACAATGACAAAATATCGGTTCTTTGATGCACTTCTTGTACGATCGATGAGCCACACAGAAACTAGGAATGTGAATGCCGGTCTCTTGCATACATTTGAAATAGACAAATATTAAATTCGTTTAGAAACGTTAGCTAGGTATGTTCGTTCCCTTAACAACGTACCAGAAGTGATTATTGAAGATGCAATGATTTGTGAATGATTGTTCACATGTTCACAAAAGACACGATGGACCGGAACACAATTTGCGCGTTAAATGCATCAGTGATTTATATTACGACACTGATATAGAATTCCGAGACGATGTAGCATGGTCTACATGAAATTCATGTTGTTTTGCAACGTGCAGTAAATGCAAACCAGAAAGTTACGTAGCTTATGACAATCACATCAACGAAACCAGAATTTAATGTGACTGCACCATACTTGAAAATTTATTGGCGTCGTTGCACGTGTATTTCTGTTATCATAATATGCGAGCACGGCCGTTTGGGAATCTTGGTGTAAATGGCTCAGTTATGTTTTCTGCAGACAGTCGGGTCATCTAGATTACTATTAGACTTTCCCTGATGCGTACGACATAGAATCGATCACTGAAGGGATTCGACGACGAATCACATTGTCGATGGCAAAGACTTTAAAAATTGTATATTCGAATATACGCTCAGTTCTGCCATTTTAATCAAATGTGTACCCTATACTGTTAAATATTCATCAATAAGATCACTTTTCGATTCGCTTGAAGACATTTCAGATGAGAAATGTTTTACGCAAGGGATGTTATATCGTGATTGACAATGACCCAACGATTAAAATCAATTTAAAACGAGATGTCATCAGTGACAGTTATAACATTAGGGGCCCGATGGAGTATTAGAAAGATACTGAAGTACCATAGTAGCCTATTCATTCAAACAAATTAGGGGATGAAAAGGTAGGTGGCAAAGGATTTTTAAATAAAAATAAGAGGATATTAATCTGGATGGCCTGGAAATAAGTTTGATATACTACCAATTACCGCGTCTAAAACGCATGCACAGAGAAGTCTAAGTAAACTACATATCTTCATTCAACGAAATCGCACAAACAGTAAAGTTAATTTTTCTACCGTCTAAAGTGAAATTATTGGAGAAAGTATAACTGTTGGAAAGTAGACGTAATAATAGCCGCTTTTATAGTAATTCATTATATGTCAAACCAATTCTCGACTAACTATCGACACACACTGAGTTGGAATAATTTTATAAAAAGCCACTTGAGACAATTTCTCAACTAGCCCCAAAAGAATGTCAACTAATGTATGATGAATATCATTTAGAGTGAGCATTAAGTCTATTGATTTTCAGTCAGAAAGTCAATGTTACAGTGACTGAAAAAGGAAGAATGGTTTGCACAAACATGTTACTTTTTAACCTTGTACCTTCACAAATGAATGGCTTACACGATCGGTTTAAAGCAGCATATTGGTGATTTTCGGCTCTAAAGGTCCGCTGTCAAAGTCACTGTGATAGCTTCTGCATATTATAACTATGTTTCTAAACCATGTATCGTGACCAGTGTGTGTGGACTTAATGCACATAGGTTAGAATTACATTTTAATCTATTAGGGGTCGAAAAGTCGAAGGTCATGTTAAATATTAGTGGCTTCATTGCAGGACTTCGAGTTCAATAACGCATACCTATAATTAAGGTTACAGAGACCTGCTGGGGGCTTTCTCTAGATTCAACAACCTTCATATAAGGCAATTAAACATATTCGGTCTTACAGTGTACCATTCAGAATAATTTTACTTCTCATCTTTTCGCGCACATTTAATCTTTGTTAATCAAGAACATATTATTATATGTGTGTCTGTGTCTCTTTGTGTTTGTAAGATTTGGATTTCAACGAAGCCTTACAAAAGGACAGTTAAACACAATGCTACAGACATGTAGCATCCTGTCGTACCATTTATCCTGACACCAGGCCGACCATTCCTAACACTAACATCTTATTGCTGAGTGCCAAGCGAGGCAGCTGCAGGTGTTACTTTTATGTCTTTGGCATGACTCGGCCATGGTTCGAACCCGCGACCTCCTAAATCCGAGATTAACGCTACAACTACTTAGGCCAGTGGAGCGGTCGAAACGAAAATAGAATTCTGCATAATGATTGTGTGGATAGTATGTGTTCGAAATGCAAGACTTCAAACGCATAAATTGATTGTGTTTGTAGTCAGTTAGGGATTTATGACGTTTTTGCCCCCCTAGGCACTGTCCGAGTTGTCGCCCCTCCTTGCCTAACGCATGGCCTTAAAATCATATTATTTGAAGACCTTTTTTTTTAATAATGGCAACATTGAACGTAAGTATTACATTTACTTATCAAATATGTGTTTTAAACTAAGTCAATTTTTCATAACCTTCCTCCGCCTGACATCTGTCACTCCAGGCAACTGCTTTGTCTGCCTGATGGGAAATCGGCAGCTATTTTATTGTTTCATCAACACACAACATGTTATACCGCACTGATGAATTGGATTAATGTGCATTGTCCTTGGAGATAACAAGCTTTTTTAAATTTAATTTCAAGTCAAGGTTAGAGATTAAGCAGATGAGTCTACTCTGCTCAGTTAGGAATGAACACATGTCTCTTCCTATAATAGATGCGTGAAAAAGCTGGTTACAACACAAAAGAGCACACCTTCACTTGCTTATCTGTTTCCACTAAGTTTATTTTGGTCATGCTTGCTTGTTTACAAACTATGACAGTATAGAATCTTATAAAGCTAAATACATCTAAATCTCAGACTTAGATAATCGCCATCAAATCGTGGTAGGACTGTACACGAACATGGTATAATGCAAACAAATTATTAACTCATGTACTACCGATTTAAAGGTTAACAGATTCCCCAGTTCGTAATTGATATCAAATTGGTTACTTATTTCTTATTCCCGGTTGAATAAGAAAGAAGGAACCAGTTACCGATTTAATATGGAATAAATAACCTGTTACTTAATCCCCGATTCAACAATTGTTACATACACTTGGCTACGTAATCCTTATGCACGTCCAGTTGGCTAATACCTCCTTGTTCCCAGTTCAATAAGTAATCGGTTCCATTGGTAACTCCTATATAAAGCTGAACAGAGACAGATCACGGACTGTATGTAGGAAGGTTTTAGAATCTTAGTGGGTATACATATTTAATAATTTGAGATAGGATTAATTTTGTTGTGATAGTTGTTTCGGTCGTGTCTTGTATTGCATGGCATGAACTATTACTATTCGGATTCGAAAAACTTACTAGTGACTCAAGCAAACGTGAAACCTCAAAAACCAATAGAGTGAAATTGGGGATTTCTCTTGTGTGACCATAATGTGCTTAGAGGAGAATTATTTGAAGTATTTACGAGTTTAGCGAACTTTCAATTGACATAGACTGCTGACTTGAGGTTCCTGGAACTGGGGAAACAAGCATACAGGTAGAACTATGAAAACACGCTCAGAGTATATCAAACCTATTAATACTTCGTACGACTTAAACGACGATTTTGATTTCAACGTCTCATTGATAGGTTTTATTTAGAGATCTGTTCCAAGAGAAGCCAAAGCTATTAAAAAAAACTGTCCTGCCGATTTCCAGAAATTGGGTCTGCATACGACGGTGGGTGGGTGGGGGAAAGCGGTACAGCACATGCTGTAAAACGATACCTATCTTACTTATAAAGGTGGGCAATTACGTCCCCTCTTTAAAGAATTTTGACATGGACCTTTCTTTGACATTTTATCTCTGAGAGATAGTGTTGATGCACGAAAGAAATCCTGACAAACTTCGTCGAGAGGATTCAGCGAAATAAGAGGTACCTTACGGGCAACTGGTATTACAAAGACGCACAATTTGGATTGATTAAATAGGTTGTAATTATTAAACCCTACTTAGAAGATACTGATTTCAACGCCACTTGGAGAGTATCTAGATAGAGATCTGTTTCAACTGTAGGAAAATTTATTTTAAAAAAAAATTCGTCGAGGCGATTTCTAGAAATCAGATGATTAATATATCAGCGGTATAACAAAGTCCATTAGGAGATTACATCCACAGTCCATTTCTGGTTCCTACAGATCACTCCTAAAATGATTTTGACATTGATCATTGTTCGATATCTTCTACGCAGGGATATATTTGACTACAAAAAAACAACACAACCCCCCCCTCCCCCCAAAAAAAAATAAAAAAATAAAAAAAACATTTTTGACGGTGTTAGTCTAAAGCAAGCGAAAAACTATGAGGGTGTTTAAGGATACCAGCAGTATTAACAACCGCTACCGTCTATGAACAGATTGCAGCCAAACTTTGCGATGCACGAACCCTTATTTAGAGAATTTAGATTTCAACCCCTATTTGAAAGTTACTAGAGAGGGATCCGTCCAAACAGTAGGAAAGGTTGGAAGAAACTTCGTCGAGACGATTTCGAGGAATTCGCGGCTAGATAAACGATATTGGGTCGACACATACTATAAGAATATCTAACGTATACAGATGGGCCTTTACGTCCCCTCTTTAAAGAGTTCTCACAATGGACCTTCTTTGATATGTTATCTCTATAGGATGGAATCCACACACAAAGGAAGGAAGTCCAGACGAATTTCGTCGATAGGAAACAACAAAATAATGAGCGTCCTATGGGTACCAGGTAAAAAAAAAAAACGTAAATCTGAATATATTTGTATCATTTGTTTGTGCTAACTGAACCTATACCCAGAGGAATATGATTTCAAAGTCTCTTGGATATTATTTAGTTAGGGATCCATTTTATAGCAGAAAATATATGAAGAAAATTCATCGCGCCTGTTTCGAGAAATTTGCTGCTATATGTAGGAGGTCGGGTATAACATATGCGGTAACAAGATTATATCTTATGTAGATATTTGGGCCATTACGTCTTCTCTTTAGAGTTTTGACGTGCACACTTCTTTAACATTTTATCTCTAGGGGATATAGTCCATCCACCAAATAAGTCAAGGGGTCAGTTAATACAAACTATTGATACAATCTACAAACATTTGCGTGTTTTTCACATCCGGTACCCATCCGGCGCCCCTCATTTCTCTGTTTCCTCTCGACAAAATTTGCCATGAATTCTTTCGTGGATGGACTAAACCTCTCCAGTGATAAATATCAAAGAAACGTCCATGCTGCAACTTTCTCGAAATCGGCTCAACGTATTATTGGTAAAACTTTTCCTTCTGTTAGCGCGGGTGCCTAACCAGATACTGTCCAACAAGCGTTGAAATTAGATCCTCTAAGAAGAGATTCAATTAATACAAACCATTGATACAATTAATACAAACCATTGATACAAATATATTAAGGTTTACGTTTTTGTCTTACCCGGTACCCATCGGAGGCCCCTTATATAGCGGTTTCGTAATGACGAAATTCGTCGGGACTTCCTTCGTGGGTGGAATCTATACTCTAAAGAGAAAATATCAAAGAATGTTACATGTCAAAACACTAAAGAGGGGAATTAATGATCCAAATGTATAAGATATGATCCTCTTGCGACATGTACGCGTCCTCCTTTTTATCTCGATTTGTTTTCAAACTTCTGCTACTGTTAAACAGAGTACCAAGTTAGAGATTGTGCAAGGGACGTTGAAATCAAAATCTAAATAGTGTTGCGGGTCTATGCTCTTAAAATAAGAAACAGAAAAGAGTGAAGACAACAAGCTTTGTAGATTTTAACAAATAATTTATTTCCCTAAAATAAAAAGTGAAAAATGAGAAAAAGAACTTACGGTATTAGGAGTTAAATCCAAAATAATTCAAGAATTAAAGACACAAGTTCTAGTACTAAAACATTCTGAATGAAACTAATTTAAAGTCCCGAAGAGACCCACAATTAAAGGCGATTTCGTGTTTGTTTAAACCTGCAAAGTACTGATGTGTGAACAGTCTGTTGTTGAATCACATAAATATTATTCCAGGTTTGAATTCAGAATAAATTACAATGAATGTCTTGATGCAAGAATTTTGTCAGAGCACTTTTGTATTTTCAGAGAAATTGATCACTTGAATTCAATAATCTGAAAAAAATAATTCAGTCTAAACTGGTCACAACATAATACAACTTAATGTGCTAGACAAAATAATCAGATCCAGTAGAAATGAACTAAATTTTGGACATGGTCCAGTCCAGTAAACAATGTTTCTTTCAGTAACATGTAATTAAAAAAATAATTAAACTAACAGACAAACAATTAAATTAAATATACATATCATACAATAAGCTTTCTTTTTGTTATAGGTCAAATATACACTTTTTAAAAATTAGCATAACATCACATGTTATGAATAACATAACATATACATGAAAAATATATGTCTATAAAGGTGAAAGTGCATCTGCTATTAAATTGTCTTTTCTATTGATGTACCCGATGTCGGTATTATATTTCTGCAAAATCTTTCTGATGAAAGTAAGCGGTTTGTGATCGATAACACACACTAATCTGAGAAGGAGCTGAACTAATGTAAACTTCAAAGTGTTGTGATGCTAATATAAAAGCCAAACACTCCTTGATTTTAGAATAATTTCTCTGGTGCTTGTTTAATTTCTTAAAGGAATAGCACACTGGATGATCAAAACCATTTTTGTCTTCTTAAATCAATAGTGTTCCAAACACAACATCACTTGTGTCAACAGAAAGTTTAAATGATTGGCTGAAATTTGGAGCTGTAAGAACTGGTACATTCTTAAGTATAGCCTTTAACGTATCAGTAGCCTCCTCACAATGAAATTTCATTGCCAGGAGTTCAGCAATTATGGAAAAAATGGAGTAAAAGATTAGATCGTATCCTGCCATAACGGAAATTCTCACCAGTCGCATTTTATTGATAGGCACATGGAATTCAGAGATAGCATTGACCTTAGCATCTATAGGTTTAACTTGTCCATGTTCACGATGTGTCCTAGTTATGTTCCATGAGTACGGCAAAACTGACATTTGGATAAATAAATTGTCAAACTTGCATCAGTGAGTCTGTCAAAGAATTTCCCAATTGTCGCTTTCCAGGTTCGTTGTAGATGATGAAAACATCACAATTGTATAGACCAGATGTAATCGTGTTCATTAAACGTTGAAAAGTACTTGGCAAATCTTTCATCCCTAACGGCATCACTTTACATTGATAAAGTCCATCGGGGTCACGAATGCCGAACTTTCCTTTGCCCTTTCCATAAGTGGAATTTTCCAAAATCCTTTCAGAAGGTCAAATTTGTGACATACTTTGCATTTCCAATTTTATCTAAGCAGTCTTTGATTCTTGGTAATGATAATGAGTCTCTTTTAGTCACACTGTTTACCTTTCTATAATCAATGTACATGCGGAAAGTATTATCTAGATTTGTAACAAGTAAACATGGTTAACTCCAATCAGTTTCACAGGGCTCTATGAAATCATTTTTATGCAAATACTGAACTTCCCTTTTTCAAGCATTTCTGTTTGAGAGGGTTCATCCTGTACGGGTGTTGTTTCATAGTTACAATTTCAACGTCATGGTAGTTTTTTTCTTTTCTTGTAGGAACATCTGGAAATAACGGTTCATATTCAAGTAATAATTGTTTAAATTCGTTCTTCTTGTTGCAAGTGTGAAAGTTTCTGGTCCAGATTATTCAAGATTTCTGAATTCCGAAGATTTGTTACTCCAAAATCAATAGAGTCCGATTGCATTTCTTCGCTTAAATCCTCACTGAGTGGAACAGGTACAAGTTAATTAATAGCATGATTAACCTGGCTATCTCTATCAACATAATGGCACTCCTTTTGATTATTATTTTCATCCCAGAAGTACTATTGTTATAATTTAACTCATTCATTTTCTTCTCAACTTTGTAAGGGCCATAATACCTAATGTGAAAGAAGCTTGATCAATGAGCAAAAGATACAGTATTCTATCTGCAGACTCAAAGGTTCTCTCAGGATCTTCTTCCTGTTTGACGACATGTGATTATCGTTTATCATCCTGATTTGAATAAAGAGAATGAGAGGTTAAAAGAGGATCACTGTGATCAATACAATTTGGTTGATCAAAACAAGGAGTATAACTCATCGAAAGCCTGAGCAATAAATGTGTCAGCTAAAGGAATACATTCCTTATCAACATCTTGCTCAAGAGCTTTCTTTGTTACAGCTCTAGTAAATGCACAAGCTGGGTATAAATCAGGGAAATAGTTTTCAACAGGATGACCTTTATGATCTAAACAAAGCTTGACAGTTACAAGTGGATTAACCACAACCTTTGCTCCAGCTAGGTCGTTGCCTTGTAATAAATGAATGCCTTCAACGGGTTAAACATATACTGTTTCGACTGTCACGGGTCCTGAGACTAAGTCTGATGACAAATTTACACAATGGAGAGGTACATTAAGAAAGCCACACTTTACTTCCTGAATAACAACACTCATTTGAAGACGAATTCTCAGAAAAACTAAGTTCCTGATAATAAAAGACTCTGAGAAGCTCACGTTTCCCTTAAATTTTAATAGGGATGGGATTGGCTGAATCACTCATGAGTGATATATAACTGTTTGACATGAATGGTTCATAATTCGCCAAAATACAATCTGACTGGAGGTTGTTAGACCCAACAAATGTATTGCTTTCAAGACATAACCGTGACTTTGACCTCTTAGAAATAAGAACATTTGAAATAGATCTGTCTTGATTATGTTGCTTATTTTTCAGTTTGTTTCAATCAGGTATAACGTATCCTTTCTTTTGCAATAGGTGCACGTAGGAAGTGATACGGAATTCTGATAAATCGTATTAGAAACTTGATTTCTAAAAGTTGTGCCAGATTTAAATTTAGAAGGCCTCGTATTAGGCTGTAATACTTTTATTCTATAAGACGGCTGAGTGGCAGACCTACTTATAAAAGAAACGGTATGAACTAAAAAATACTCGTCAGCAGTACGATCAACATGTTTTAAAGTTTCAACCTTATGCTCATCAAGAAAAGTCTAAATGTCTTATGGGCGCACTTCTAGAACTCTTCAAGTAATACGAGTTGTTTTAGATTTTCGCAATCTTGATCAACTTTCTTGGTTAAGCCACCTATCAAATTACTGCTCTTTTTCTCTTGCAAAGTCGATATGAGTTTTTCCAGCTTGTTTTGTCGATAAATCTCAGGGACTAACTCATGACCTTTTAAGACCTTTACCAGATTATAGTCAGCACTCTGAATACATGTCTCGGGCTTTGCCAACAAGTGCACTCGATAATAATAGAGTTCAATGCTCCCATTGCCATTTCGAATTTTCAGCAATATTTTCAAAATGAGGAAAATATTTGTTACTTCTTTTCTCTAAAAGGGGGCACTAACCAAATATTCTCAGTAACATCAAAACTTGAATTTATATTTAAAGTGGGAATGTACATTTCACTTGCCAGCTCTAATTCTTTTAATCTAAATTGAAATTCTATTTCGTCCTTTTCATTTTGCATTTGCATTTGTCCCTCTCTTTTCTTTTTGTCCAATTGCATTTGCATTTCTTCTTTCTGTAATTGCATTTATTTCTCTCTCTCCTCATTCCCCAATGGCATTTTCCCCTCTCTCTCTTTCCTCCTTATTTAATCGCATTTGTGTATCGTCTTTCTCCGATTGCATTCTCATCTCTCTTCCTCTTTATCTAATTGCATTTGTTTTTCCTCTTTATCTTTCTGAAGTTCAAGATTTCTTAACTCTAGTTCCATCTTGCATTTAATTTTAATTCCTTTGCTTTTATGTTAGAGTCTGATACAGATTTACTAACTAAAGTCAAAGCACTTTGATCCAAAACATTCTTTTCCACAAAATATTTGACCAAAACTTTTTTTTCTTTAAAGAAGCTTTTGTCTCAGAAAGATCATGTATCCAGGCAAGCTGAAGCAATTCATCTTTTTGCAAACAGTCTAACTGCTCCTGGGTAGGATCTGATATAAAGATCTCAACAGTTGGGTTAGAATAAGACTAATGGGTGCCCTAAAGAGCTTTCATCTGCATTAACAAAGTGATCAACAATTACACACTGAATTTGAATAATGATAAATAGTGAATAAGGAATAAGTACTCAAATGTATATGAAAATATTTGAATTGGAATAAGTAACCAGTTGAATTGGGATAGGAATAAGTAATCAACTTGATTTCCATCGACAGAAATCAAGTTAGTTACTTATTCCATATTCCTTATTCTCGACTCAATAAAGAATAAGGAACCAGTTACTTACTCCCGGTTTAACCATTTTCACACACATTTGGATATCCATTCCTTATTCACATCCAGTGGCTTATTTATTTTGTTAAAGCTTTGTCTATGGAACTCCTGAGCTATATCAAGCACTATGGGTAATAGCCAGCAGACTTCATAGGGTGGGTGCTTTGGGTGCCATATAACGTATTAAGTCGAAAATACTCATTTGTTTACTTTAGAAAAAAAATTACACTGTCCATTGAATGTGCAGGTACAACCTATTTACCTACTTTTAGGAAAGATATTAAAAAGACCATAACAAGTCAGCTTGATATTGCATACAGAGCCCAATAGATAACAATATGAGATACCACAGGTGATGGGATAGTAAGTGTCTGGACATGATGCAACGAGTGCTATAGTTTACATACAAATGGGACCACATATACCGCAAGTAACAAACACCATGATGCAGCATAATGGAGTCTGCTATGTTCGACTTCTTCCGATCTGTACAGTCCCATGTTTATGATTCATATTAGACTCATATATGTAACCAAAATGGCTGTCGAAATTTCCATATGTGGAAATTTTCATACAGTTATGGTCTGTATTATTAAAAGTGAAGAAATTGCAGAAAAGATAAAACATTAATAAATTAAACTAAATTATTATATAATCCTTTTTTCTTTTTTGTCTCCGTAAACTTTACATTATCGAATAATGCAGAATTTTGTACAATATTGCACACCTTGATATTGCACGCACGTGCACGACGTGTATGTCTAACAATAGTATAGTATATTAGAAAATACTTTGCAAACAAACCATGTGCACTCATGTAATAGATGTTTTAAGTTTTGGTTGAATAAATTGGTTTGGAAATGAACTAAACAATCTGCTTTGCCTATTTTCAAGTATAGATGATAATGTTAACGATGTCGACGAGTTTACTGAGTCAGAAATGACACTTTCAAACAAGAACACGAATGACGCGATACTCGCAGTGTCAGAACCAAACGTGAGTGACGTACAAATTGAAAATACAGTTGTTTAGGAAAAATATTCATAACTTTTTGCGAATAGGATGGTTCAGGCTATGACCAGTGCTCTCTATGGTTTATAAGAATATAGTATAGAAAAGCATACTGAGGCCGAGGGCTATCGCATATATATTAGAGACGTATCATTTTGCAAGTCAAAGTACTAGAAATGCACCTGAAGCTTTTTTAGGAAACAAGAACTTCAGAGAATATGTCAAGGTGACGAAAAATATTATTTCCGCCGACTAAATGAACTGTACACACCAGATGCCTTGCAATTTTCCGCGTTAACTTTGTTGATACAATGTTTTGGATTTAGGCTAGCGATAGACGCCATAAGTTCATAGCATAGCTGGTGTCCTTACAAAGAACATGCAAGTGACAAGGCATACACACGTCTTCTTTAGCTGGTAATGAGAATGTCAAGAAATATAGATACATTTTTGCAACCTAAATTTCCTCAAAATGTACTTTCTTAGTTCTACAAACTCAAACTACACGAGCTATGTGATGGGTTCTAAAACTTGATTTTACACATTTAATATTGTTATTTCGTATTGATGAATCTACGGTTGTATATTTATTTTGGAATACAGCATATATTCAATTACTTTGTTTTTATGAAGTGTACTTTATTGTTAAGCCTTAGGTCGTATAAGAACATTAGTATATAAATATAAAGGTTATTGCATTTGTATGGGAAAATATTAACTCGTTTTCTCGGAAGAATACTTCACTCTCAAAGGTCATGCATTGTTAATCGGAAAAACGTATTCATATTTTCCCATAGAAATACAGTAACCTATAATATTCAAAGGTATATATATCACTTGCTTGACCTCAGTCGGTTCACAGGTATTCCAGTGCAAAATAATAAATCGAGTACAGTGTCATTAAATCTGCGTTAGGAAATCCGTGTTAGGAAATCTACGTTAGGAAATCAGCGTTAGGAAATCTGTGTTAGGAAATCTATCTATGTTTTAATTCAGATCCATACACGACAACAGATTGTGATATGCACGTGCAATATGATTGGTTTCAAAGCGGTAAAACCATGCTGAGTGCTTATTTGTAATGTAAAATGTCCCACAATAGCAGTTAGTGGGTACGCGTCTGTGGTATGTGCGAGAAATGATGGCATTGAAGCCTGTTCCAGATTGCATAAATGATAATAAAAATGATTATATCGTCACTGAAGCGGATAACACATAATCTACAATGTTAATGTTTCTAATACAACCCTACCACCACGCCAAATCGCATCTTCGGAGTTGTTCTAACATGCTAATGTGACTGTATGTTTGGTGCCTCAAATAACCTTATGAACATATCTACAAAAACCAAATATATGCCTGAGAGGAACTGCAAAACTAAAGTCGCAATGAGCCTGCTAGAAGTTGTGCTTGACGCTATGCGAATGCCTGCATGATTTTAAGGTCGCCTAATTGAGTTCGGTTGGTAATTAGTATTATCAGATGTATCCTTAATAAACATGATAGTTAGACCAGCTGATGTCGCGTAATCACCACTGTATCTGCTGAGACCAAAAAATCGTCTTGGCAACATCAATGCTACAAAGAATTGATTCCATTTCGTTTCCATCAGCGGGATAACGGGCACTGTTGAGCAACACCATGATTCCGTTGTTAACAAATCAAATTGTGGTATTGACAGAATAATCAGTACCATCAACCAGTAAGTATTTTCCCTCAACATCCAAAAGTGCATTGCATGGAAAGAAAAACCTACACATCTCCTGTACTTGCAATTATATTTTTTTGGTGGTCAATATCTGAAAGCTGGCCCTTTATTGAAATCCTAGTAGGTTCATGTGGTGGATGGCCAAAACGTTCAATTTATGATTTGTACTCACCGCGTCCAAGAAATCTTGCAGGATTTTGGTTTCCAGTTATTACGTTGCCATGAAAATAAGAAACCACTGATGTGTCTGTGAACAAATTTCTTGGCAACTCTTTGATAATGTATGAGTCGTTTTAATGCGTCATGAAAGGGTTTTGATCTGTAGCAGTCTCCGTTAGGAAGAAGAAACTGATGAAACTTACTTCGAAGAAGCCGGATAGATACTGGGTCGTTCCTGATCAAGTTTGAAATTGCGTCGTAAATATCACTATGGTAAAATTTAACAACACCACTGGATGGAAGTTGTAAATTAGCCGACGATGTACTATGGTCGATATGCTTTTTGGCAACCACCACCCTCCCCCGCTGTTTTCGGACTTTCTATGTCGATATTTTCCACCATCAGGAATAACATCTCCGGTCATCGTTCTAGTGATAATAATATGAGTCTTCCGTGACTGTTCTAGTGCAGTAACGTCATGGTCTTTAGCACCGTAGTTTCGTTACACTGATTTCCCATTGTGGTATCTTTGCACATCTATGCTAGGTCAATCCAAAACCTCATGATGAATTTATAAAATGTTCGGTCACTCGTGCCGCCACACATAATTTCAACCGTTTTCATTGGGGCCAATATATTCTTATTAAGGGCAGTCATGTGATAAATTCCATATATCACAACGGTAACTGGGTATACATTATTGTAGCAGATACTGTCAATACCGGTTAAGACCACTCGAGGAGTCTAAGAAATGACATTGACAACAGACGCGCATTGACATCGTTCAACACGTACTGGATCCTTTTTACCTCTAACAGCCAACCCTTTGTTCTTTCCACTGGCAATAACGTGTATTCTAGATAGAATATATGCAGTTATGGCTTCATTCGCTCGACCATCGCAAACTTTCTGCTGTCTCTGTCTCAAATACTGTGTAGGACAAACATGCACAGCATTCTCAACGTATGGCATTGTCAACATCAAATTCATCTTTTGAATAAAGAAAATACTGACACTGACGTACACGACTATCAAGATCGAATAATGGATTTACACACGCCATTGTATCCATTGATAACCTTTGAAAAAATGTTCAGTACATGATTTTCTTGGCATCCGTCCGTCTACGGGAGACGATGGCATAGCTCCAAAGTACGCTTTTGCTTATCCTTCTTTTTAGCTCTCTTTTCAGCTTGCTTTATTCTTCTCTTCTCCTCTGCGTTTTGAACTCCCTGCCTGACAGCTAGACGCCAGCTGGAACGGTTGTTTGCACAGCTCTCCCAGTCGTTGACATTGATGTTTGCTGTCTTCATATCCTTCTTGCAAACATCTTTGTAGCGTAGATGTGGTCGTCCAGTTGGTCGTGCACCTTCTGCTAACTCCCCATATAACAGGTCCTTGGGAATGCGACCTGGGTCCATTCTCTTGACATGGCCGAGCCAGCGAAGGGGCCTCTCGCTGAGTAATGAGAACATGCTGTTCATGTTGGCGCGTTCTAGAACCTCTGTGTTGGGTACTTTGTCCTGCCACTGGATGTGCAGAATGCGCCGCAGACATCTCAGGTGGAAGCTATTGAGTTTCCTCTCGTGTCTTGCATAGGTGGTCCATGTTTCGCTGCTGTAGAGAAGTGAGCTGAGCACGCACGCTTGGTAGACACGCAGTTTGGTCTTCTCTGTGAGGTTGGGGTTGTTCCAGACCCTCTGGTTAAGCCTGGCCATCACTGCTGCTGCCTTGGCAATCCTGCCGCCCACCTCAGAATCAATGGAGAGTGAGCTGGAGATGTTAGACCCGAGGTATGTGAAGTTCTCGACAACTTCCAAATTGTACCCATCGATGGAGACAGAGGGAGGGGAGTCTGTGTCCTGTGCCATGACATTCGTTTTCTTCAAACTGATGGTCAGTCCAAATTCCTTACATGCATGGGAGAGGCAGCATACCAGCTGCTGAAGTCCATCTTCCGTGTGTGATGTCAAGGCTGCATCGTCGGCAAAGAGCGATTCACGGATGAGTACCTCTGTGACTTTAGTCTTAGCACAGAGACGGGCGATGTTGAACAGCTTGCCGTCAGCCCTGGTATGGATGTACACTCCCTCGCTGCAGTCCTTGAATGCGTACTGGAGAAGCATGGAGAAGAAGATGGCAAAGAGCGTCGGTGCAAGGACACAGCCTTGTTTGACTCCGCTAATGACTGGGAATGCTTCAGATGTTGCGCCATTGAAGCACACTGTGCTGTGCATGTTCTCGTGGAACGACATAATGACAACAAGCAGACGTGGGGGCAGCCGATCTTCTGCAGGAGTCTGAAGAGTCCACTCCGACTAACCATGTCAAACGCCTTCTTCTGTGAAGGCAATGTAGAGGGGCATCCGCTGCTCGCGACACTTCTCCTGCAGCTGACGTAGTGAGAAGATCATGTCTACAGTTGACCTGCCGGCTCGAAATCCACACTGGGACTCTGGGTAGACGCGGGAGGCTAGGATCTGCAAGCGCGCCAAGGCAACACGGGCGAAGGCCTTTCCGACGATGCTGAGGAGGGAGATGCCCCGATAGTTGTTGCAGTCGCTACGGTCTCCTTTGTTTTTGTACAAAGTGACGATGTTGGCGTCACGCATGTCCTGTGGGATGTATCTCTGTTTCCAGCAAAGGCAGAGGAGTGTGTGTAGGGGCTGGAGCAGTGCTGGTTTTCTGCTCTTGAGGACTTCAGGCGGAATGCCGTCGCTTCCACCACAGGAAAGGCAATCGATGGCTTTTCCGAGCTCTTCCATGGTGGGCTGTGTGTCTAGCTCCTCCATGACAGGCAGGTCTGGAATGGCGTCCAGGGCAGTTCCAGTGACATTGTTTTGGGTTGCATATAGCTCGAGATAGTGCTCAACCCATCGCTGCAGTTGTTTCCCCTGGTCTGTGATGACTTCGCCCGTCTTGGACTTGAGGGGGGCGGTCTTGTAGCTGGGGGGGGGGCCTGTCACCTTTTTGATACCCTCATACATTCCTCTTGTATCCCCGGTGTCAGCAGCTGTCTGTGTACTGTTGCAAAGGTTCAGCCAGTAGGTGTTGGCACAGCGGCGGGCGGTCTTCTGGGCATTATTCCTTGCAATCCTGAGGGCTTGTAGTGTTCTGGGGCTAGTGCAGCCTTGTATGCCAGGAGGGCTTTCCTCTTTGCCTCAGTCACGGGCTCGATCTCCTCCCAGTTTGCCTCATACCAGTCGACATTCTTTCGCTCTCTCTTCCCGTAAGCTGTGATGGCTGAATTGTACACAGAGTCACGGATATGGGACCACTTGTTATCAATGGTGTCATCAGGTGTTACTTTGGTGAGGGCTTCCTTCAGTTTGCTGATGAACTGCTGTGTTTTCTGTGGGTTGCTTGCACAGCAGGTGTTGATACGTGGGTGACCCCTCTTCTTGGCGTGGTGCAGCTTCTTGGGTAATATTCGCACCTTGCTGGCCACGAGGGAATGGTCCGTGTCACAATCGGCACTGTGGTATCTGACGTTAAGGAGGACGCTGGCCAGTTCTGCACGCCTGGTGATGACGAGGTCTAGCTGGTGCCAGTGGCGTGAACGTGGGTGTCTCCACAACACCTGGTGGATCTCCTTGCATTTGAAGAAAGTGTTGGTCACACATAGGCTGTGGGAGCAGCACATCTGCAGCAGTCGCTGACCATTGTCGTTGATCTTGCCCCTTCCGTAAAAGCCGAGACAGGTGGACCAGGCCTCATGGTCAGCTCCCACTCTAGCATTGAAGTCTCCTAGTAAGTAAAGGCTTTCATTGTTGGGGATACTGGATATTGCCTGATCCAGAGCCTCATAAAACTTGTCTTTCTCCTCGTAGGTGGAGTAGAGTGTTGGGGCGTACACACTGAAGATGTTGACCGGGCCTAAGGATGTTGACAGCCGGAGGGCAAGGATTCTCCCAGTACCTGATTTTGGAGGTTCAATGAAGGCGATTAGCGTGTTCTTGACGGCAAAGCCTACACCATGCTGCCTAGATTCATCCAAGGGCTTCCCCTGCCAAAAGAATGTGTAATTGGCTTCCATGATGGTGCCGCTGTCAGCCAGTCGGGTCTCCTGGAGGCAGGCAATGTCGATGTTCAGTCGGGAGAGTTTTCTGTCAATGATAGCAGTCTTCCGTGCATCGTCGATCTGCTGTAGGTCAGTGGTCAATCCAGGACACATGGTCCTGATGTTCCAGGTTGCAAAACGAAGAGTTGGAGTGTTTTTATTTCTTCTTTTAGTCTTTCCTGGTGCAGAGTTTTGTGGCCCACTTGTCGAGATGGTTCCCTAAGCTCCACGCACCAAGTGAAGCAGGCAGGCCATGGCGGGCAGCACCTTACTGACTGGGGGCTGCCCAGCTTGAGGCGGGCGGTAGCTGTCCAGTGAGACCTGATGATCTCTCCCACCGTCAGAAATAAGCCCTGGCGCCAAACTCTACGCCAATCGAGCTTTGACTTAGAACCGGTAAACTGCCACTTCTCGTGTTGTGCCGACGCCGTACGACGACGCTGGAGTGTCCTCTCCAGTGGAGCTATGAAGCCTGGGCAGGGTGGTATGGAGAATCAGCTGTTGCCCATGCAGCAGATTCCCCCTCTCCACGCAGCTGGTGTGCCCAAGGGAACGACGAATGCCGATACAGCTTGGCACCAACGGCGTCGCAGGAGTTGCCGGAATGACGTTGAAGTCAATGTCATACCGCCTTAGAGACTCCATCTCCGGATTTTCTGTCGGGGTTTACTCCCTTAGCCTTTCGCATGAGTGGGTATAGCCACAAGGCAGCAGATGTTTGGAATCGGAGTTTTCCTTCTCCTAGATGAGCTACCATCCAAGGTTTACGAGTCCCATCTACCCGAAGCAACTGGTTTTAAGGCGCCATTTGGCTGCCTTCACCCCTTCTCCTGTTAGTAGAAAACATGGTCTGCCGGGCTTCAAATCTAAGCCACTCGCGAAGGCCAGGAGCTGGATTTTAGTTGACAGAGGCAGTAAGAGACGCAGGCCGTATGGGGCATTTTGGAGGATTGGGGCGCTTGTCTCCCACTCCCACCCCGGGCAATGTCAACCTTAGACCACATGATTTTGGCAGCATTCTTATAATGCGAATGTTACAAAGGTTTACATAAAGGTCATCGAATTGCAAATTTAACATGGCCATGAAAATTTTATTCCATTAAACTTAGAATACATATTTTGAATCAAAGAGCCCTCCTCTGACGATCTGATATTGTCATCATATATATATATATATATATATATATATATATATATATATATATATATATATATATATATATATATATATATATATATATATATATATATATATATATATATATATATATATATAATTTTCGTGTAACAAAATAAACATTACTGGGTTTATTCCAGCAGCGCTGTTATACTCAATAAAGTTTTCTCATCGAATGATGTCCCAGCATATTCCATACTTCCTTTGTGGTCATCGTGCCATAAGCTACCATAAAAATGTTTTGTCTTAAGCCCAGATTGTGAGTTTACCTTGTTGTACATATGGTGAAGGTCTGGCGAGGTTTTATAATCATTTATTATATTCAGGTTATCGCGGGGTGATAAAGACCAAGACGGATTTGTTTCTCATCGGCATCAGCACATACATGTACTAGTAATGTGTAATCTAGTAAAGTAAAACCTTGACATAAGAATGAACTAAAACAAACAATGAGATAATAGTTTACTGCATGCTGAAAAGAACAATCATCCATATCGTCAGTAAGGCTATTATGCATCTTTTCCATGAGTTTTTTTTCTTGTCGCTAATATCGTCGAATAATGGGCAGATGCATTTGCATTTTCGTTCACTGATCATTGATAGTCGCGTTGCATACTTACAGTTCGATATCTATATTATGACGTTTGTTCTACTTTATTTTTCTCATTTAGCTTGGAGTTTTCATAACAACTCGTCCATCGTCGCCCCCGGCCACCATGTAGAACATATATTTTCGTATCAACTCGTCCATCTTCGCCGTCGGCCACCATGTAAAACATATATTTTCGTCCCAACTCGTCCATCTTCGCCCTCGGCCACCATGTAGAACATATATTTTCGTACCAACTCGTCCATCTTCGCCCTCGGCCACCATGTAGAACATATATTTTCATACCAACTCGTCCATCTTCGCCCTCGGGCACCATGTAGTTCACACAGAACTAGACCTCCACCGTTTCTAATTCTATCAGTGTGCATCCTACAGTATTCGCCGACGCGTTGTTGACCACATTGCATTGTTTCCCTCATATGGATCCATTACACTTGTTGTTGTTTTTTCATACTTATTAGATTGTAACTTTGTAACTTTCTAATTAATTTCAGGTGGATGGGCTAAAAGGTCATTTTTCATACGCGCTGACGCACACGTGTCACAGCAGCAAGAGGGCTCAGTGGTGGATATGGTAGTAGAACGATTTCACGGCCCACAACCACTTTGTTGCCCCCCACCCCAATGCACAAGGAGAGTAAAGATATAGAGGAGTAAGTAAACTATGGAGCCCTCATCATGCTGCTGCTTGCCCTCAGCACATATAAATTTCTGATCAATGATGCGTAAAATCATCTGGCAGTGACTTTACTAATAATAATTGGGATTTTGTAGTGAAAACCGAAAGCATTGACAATTTCTGAACATTTTCCAGTATTGAAAATGTGACAACGGATGCTGGCTATAGAGTTTTTCTGCGTCAATTTTAACAACGCAAGAATTGTTTAGTCATTATTTAGCAATTATCTGGTGGGTTTCATGAGTTTAAGAGTACACAATAGCTTGAATTATACTGTTTTCAGGTTGTTGTTGTTTTTTTACCTTAGATCAAAATTGATTAGTTTGCCGAAAACGGCCATCTGAGCCCATTAGGATTCCATACTCTAGATTTCTGACCAGTAAGTATAAACAAAAATGGCTGTCTCATACCAGAGCAAATTTCTTCTGTCAATATTGATGCAGAAATACTTTACAAGTGCTATACACTGACTTTGACTGCCAAGTACCCCAAATATTAAAACAGAAAAGTACTTTGTAGGGCTGAAGTATCCTCCATGACACGTACAAAAGAACTGATATTAAGGACTATTTGAAATCTTCCAGTTGGGAACCAGCCAGATATGTATACTTGCAATGCATAGAACACCAAAATATTAGAAATGGAAAGCTCTTGAAAATGATGACAACCATCACTACCACCCCATTTCATGCAGAGGTCAAATCCAAAATCCTGTCTGAGCCGTCGACAATGACATACAAACTTTAATTGAAACAAGGACCATTTGAACTAATTTTTTTTTGAAGCGGTTTTCTGGGGTTTTCATTTCAACAGGGTATTTTGATTTATTTTAAGTGCAAGACAATTATTTTGTTCAACTAATATCACGAAATATGACGGCTGTCGATGCAAGGTAGATGTATCGCTCTGAAGACAACCTAAGTCCCGAAGACTTTTGCTGCTTTACGCTGCAGCAAATTGCATGTCAGTTAGTACCATCAATTCGGATCAGTCGTCTTCTCAATGTGCTCATTTGTCACCCTCATCACCTCCTGCTAGCCATCATCGCTTGAACATTACATCCGACGCTCAACATCGAAATTTTCGTATTCCTCTCTCAAATTATAAAGAAGATGATGTTTTATACTGTGATCTAAATTTTTGTCCTGACAATATTGATAGCACACAAAAATGACACATTCCCAATCAGGAATATGAAGACATATTTGACACATTTTCTACTTAGAACCAGCAGGCGTATATGAGGGTACACTCGTAAACCTTGTGAAGAAGAAATGAAACCTTATAAATTGGCGAAGGAATATTGTATTGCGAAACACGGAACTGCTGCGAAAATGTACACCTGGCGTGCCAATTCTGTGACATTCAACAAAAATCCAGCGAATCGTATAAATATGCAAAGGATTGTTACAATTTACAACATTTTATTCTTGAAAAACTATCGTACTTTATTCAGGAAATTTTCAATGGACAGGTGACACGCAGTAACAACTGATTAATACATGCCTTCAAACATAAATACGGTTCCCTTAATAACAGGGTGGAAAGACCAGAACTTTAAACATTGCAGTCGAATTACAATCTGTAGAGAATTACATACGTAAAACGAAAAGTTTGATTTCTGGTCTCCTTTAAGTTAGTGCACATAACCTAAGAAAGCCGTGGGTAACCTAAACAAACGGAAGTTTACGAATATTATAAAGAACATTTCTCAGAATGTAAATTATTATAAACGGAACGCTTAATTGTTTTATAAAAGGTTTAAAAAGTGAATTAATTTTATACAAATGTACAGCTTTGTCAGTAGTAGAAGTGAAAGAAAGTTACACCGAATTTAACCAGGAATAAAAGGTACACCGATGAATTAACAAATTTGTGATTTTACTTTAACAAATTGTAAGAAAAATTGATAATTGTTTGTAGTTTTATTTTACAAATTGTAAAAATACGCATGAAAATTAAATATGTCAGACATTCTGATTGATCGAGAATCTACAATTAGGAGCCGACGTGATGAATTACACAAGCCTTAGAAAAAAGTAAAAGATGGATAGACAAAAACAGCGTATGCAAAACAAATTTTGTATTTCTTAAACATGCGCCAGTACAATTCAAAATTATTGTTTTTGAAATCACCCCCGCTAAGTTAAGCAACAGTAAATTAATTGTTGTCTTTCATTTCGGTGTTTAATATATAAAACAAAAGTAAGCAAGGTGATGTGTCATTTTCTTGTGAGAATGTGTATCTTTCCTTTTAAGGTGTCCTCAAGGACCGATTTACTTATATATTCTACGCAAAAAGGGAGACAATATGTACTATTTACCTCGACATCTTCACTCGATACCTCGTTCTAAGAAGCTGAAAAAGGGGGAGGATTATATAAAGAATATTTAAGAACATCGACGTTTTGCCCATTTGTCAAGCTTCACAAGTATTACATAAAAACTTATTTTTTTTGTGGTATGTGATGCTTCCCATTATCTGTTCCACTTTGTTTCTAAGTCTAGGTATATGTTGCTGAGTAATTATAATATTTCCAAGTTTCCCCATGGGAATATTATTGGAATATATAGCTCGAGAAACAATTTGATCTGATGCAAATCTTGGGAGGGAACCAAAAAAAAACTATTCTTATTGTCTTCTTATTAAAAATGCGTAGAAAAATATATCGTTTGGGTGTAAGGAACATTTATTGAGGAAAATGTTCATATGTACGCAGATAATAATATTACCTTTCTCAAGTTTGAAAAAAGAACAAATTACAGGAACAAATAAAACACACTTTCTTCTTTTTCACAGTCTTTATAAAGTAAATCCTTCTCCCTCTATGCGACCACCCTATCAACTATAACTAGAATTCCTATAAAAAGCTGATCAAGCCTGCTTGAGAACGTGACTTCCAAAACTTAGTCGGTTAACTTCAGCAAATGACAAACACACTTTTGCAAAACGCAATTACTACCGTTCCTTCTCTAATTCTGTTAGCAGCTTCTCATCAGTAAATCTGGTCGTTGGAACATATTAGATTATTGACTAGAAGGAAATACGATTACAATAACACTGCTGAGTTCTCGGAAAGATAAATCTGTGTAGCAAGTATAATCACCACCATGAACGTTACATCGAGAGCACGCTTGGGGCTTACACGCCATTCTAACTCGGCTAGAAATCGATGTCAGTATGTTGACGGCCTAGTTATGTTTACCTCACAATAACATGATCCATACCTGTGCTAAATATTCCATCTTGCATCTGCTGGTGCTGATATTAAATCAAATATTTATGGCAAATGGCTCTTTATAGAGTAAATAGACTGCGGCGTATGTTCAGCTTATAGGAGTGTCGAGTCACACCGTGCGTTTCTAATTTCAAGCCAAAATGAGTTTGAGAGATCTTCTTGTCATATAGGAAACGTATGTTCATTATTTGGCATACGTAAGTCTGTAACGACAGTTGCTACAGAACAGTATTTGATATTCACGTGCAATTTACATTCTCACATAAAGTTCGCCTGCATCAAGCGACAGCTGTAAATAGAGGAACCGTCAGATTGAGAATTAGAGGAACTATTTTGAAGTACGTTATATTTTCTTATAAATCGTTAGTGATGCGTTGAATGCTGTCTGGAAGCATGGAAGAGAACGACAGCATTAAAACTTTTGCAGAAGAATTGAATGGAAACTTTACAAGCAGCATTTTACCTATGACGATTTTCTTCGGAATAGAGGCTTGTGTCGGAGTTTTGGGAAACTCAGTTATAATGTACGTATTCTCATTCAAGTACAATGCATGCAATTTTAAGTACTTTGTGCTTGTTTTGGCTTTTATTGATCTGACTAGTTGTTTGACTACCATTCCAGGGGAAGCATTTACCCAACGCTTCTGGTACACCTACCCTGACCCCAATCTTTGCAAGGCTAAATCTTTCTTCAACGTATTCACAGTCTGTGCCTCGGCTCTTTGTTTGTTGCTGATCGCAGTGGACAGACACAGAAAAATCTGTAAACCATTTGGATGGCAAATTGGAAATATAATGGCTGTACGCTTATGCTTCATGGCTCTTTTTATGTCCGCCATTGTGGCATTGCCAGTGCCATTTCTTTGGGGTACCCAAAACTACGAGAAATCCTACAATGGAATGATAGTTAATGTGACTTCTTGTGAAAAAGACGCCGTGTTTGAGAACGAGCCGGAACCTCTTATCTATTCCAGTTGTCTTATCGTTATACTTAGTATCCCTATGGTTCTCATGCTTATCCTTTATACTTTGATTGCCAAGAAGATCCTGTGCGAAATGAAATATACAAAATATACGTCATTGACCGTAAAGAAGGAAAAATTAATAAAAACCGCATATTTTTCGATCGGAAGTGGGACTAGAGATGAAAGTCATGAATTCAATTATGAAAGTACACGATCATCGTTGGGCAGTGAGAAGATTCTTTGTGAGAAAAACAGCAATGAAAATGAAGATAATCGCTTCGAAGAAGAGGACGGTGAAACCTGTGAAATAAACAGTTACTTGGAATGTGGTAATGAACCAAATAATTCTAAAATAGACACAGCGAAAATGGTGGTAACATTGCTAAAAAGAGGAGCTATAAGTCGAAGCATGAAGCGAAAAACTATGATAATGTTCATTTTGTCTGCAGTTTTTACTGTCAGCACGGTGTTATATCTAACTCTCCTATCCCAGATTGCAAGACAGGAAAATATCATTCGTTCAATGTCCTCCAACCAGAGGGTACTGTATTTTTTCTTCTTCCGACTTTATTTTATCAACCATGTTATCAATCCATTTGTTTATGCTTTTTTAGACACACAATTTAGATTAGCCTTGGTTAAACTGGTGACCTGAGGACTTCGTAAGTTGTTTTATTTATCGCAATTGGTGCAATTGCAAAAATGTAGTAAATGTACATTGTTCTTGAAAAAGTATCGTATTGGAATGAATATCATGAACCCTAAAAAGTCTCTTTCACATTATACTTCATAGTAGTATAGGATATGAAAGCTCGAGGTCATATAACTGTTCGCTCTCTTCCTATATGTTATACTTTAGAATTTCGTGATATGCAGCTCTCCTGCTCGCCGCTCATAGGCAGTGCTTCACAATAGTGTCAACAACACTGGAAAATGAAAGTGCACACTGAATCTTTCCATTATATGTACCAGAAAATATTTCTAAAAATAAATGATTAATATACGCATATATTAGATAATAAAACGAAATCTCGAAATGAAAAAGAGAATAATTACTTATAATTGTTTTTCTGTGCACTAGACAGTTATTGTTATCTCTAGGTATTGCATGATATCCTCCCACTGAACTATTACATTTGTTTTATTACGATACGTGTTAATTAAATCATCCATTTTCGTTTTGATATAACGCTTGTATCTATTGCTTACATCAGTCTAATTCATGTTTCATTTTATTTATAGATTTTAGCAATGCTTTACGTGAAACTAGAACGATACGTAGTAGTTTGTCAACGGATATGTTTTACTGTTGTACGTATATAACTGAGCGTGGTAGATTATCAGCTGATGTGTCTTAATTATGTTCGTATAAAACGAAGCATAGTAGGCCATCAACGAATATGTTTTAGTTGTATAAGTATAGAACGAAGCGTGGGAGGCTATCAGTAGACTTGCCTTTGTTGTGCATAAGGTGTGGCTAATACAGTCACTTAATTCCATTAATGCCTTTGCAACAATTCTGAATCGGGTAAATAGTGTGCAATCGCGCTCATTTACTTTACTCGAAATATTTCGCAATTACATTAATTTATTTGACACGAAATAGCATGATATATATATATATATATATATATATATATATATATATATATATATATATATATATATATATATATATGATTTAATTTATATTTAATTTAATTATCAATGCTATTGTAAGGTAACTTTAATTACTGGATTTGACATTCTTCCGAAAATCAGTTCAGTTCTGTTTGACCTGACTGTTTTTCGTAAACAAGTAATAATATAAACTTGTATCTAATGCTGATCTAGTTCCTGGCCTTGATTCAGAATCAGTAAGAGGTGGAGAAGAAACAAAACTTCTTTTTACATTTTTTATTCCTTCCCAGAGTTAAAATCTTTGGATTTTGTCAAGGCATACCTGGAGTACATGATGTTAAACATGTAAAAAGCTTCCATCTTGTCCTAAAAACATGATTATGTGACCCTCATATGGGAATCTGTTTTGCGTCTTACATTAATGTATAACTGTTTTCTTTAGAGAATTTTGGCAGTCTATTTTTAAAGTATTAATTCTCAAAGGTGTTTGGTTGTGACCAGTTTGAGTTTAATTTTTAAATTTTGTTCACATTATTTGGATTCTAAGAGATTATTTTTGCCTGTAAATAATGTTGTTCTAAATTTATTCTTGGACACGGACAGTTATCTTTGACACGGACAGCTATCGAAATTTACACAGAATTCAAACACTGTAATATTATGTGATTCAACAGAGAACTGCTGACATAAATATGACGCTGACCACAACATACGTCATCGCCTTCCATATTGAATTTCATCGGAATTCGAACTCAGTTTCATTAGGACGTTTTATTACTAGGACTTCTATTTTTTAATTCTTGGATTATTCTTGGATTTGATTCGTAAGACCGTAAGTTTCTTTTTTTTTTATTTTTACCTTGTTTTTCTAGGGAAATAAATTATTTGTTAAATTTTACAAAGCCGGTTGTCTTTATTCTTTCCTTGTTGCGTTTTGTAAGAGCCTAAACGTAACAAGCAGAGTGAAGATGAATAACTGAATGCAATAAACATTTATTTACTGATCATAATCAGTTACCTTCTATCTCATCGAATATTGTTTATAAAATACATTTAGATTAAAGTAATTGGATGGCCCATTGCTGACTTTTTCAACTTTGTGCTCTGCATATTCCCCATAGTTATATACTTTCATGGCCTATGTAAATTTTGTTAATTTATGTTCTTTACATTTGGTCAACGGCTGCTACATCGTTTAATCTTGTCATTGATTTAATTGCATGTTTGCATAAAATTATATTGATTAGAGTTGTAATGTCATAATCGTTGTAATGCTATGGACTTCATAACGATAAGACATTGACAAATTTCATTTATTAAAACTTACCTTGTTGTTGAATAAACGTTTTGTGTACATATTGAATGCAACATGTTTTATTGCTCATTTCCATTAACTTTGCATTTCGCTTCTCTTCAATTTTATTCATAAACAATTACAATTTAGTATTAGTTTACAAAACTATTTGATATATGGCCCGTGTATGTTCTGCTCATACCGATTACCTTTTTCTCCCTCGTGCGATAATATTCAATATTTGTTATTTCATGGTAAAAGTTTTCACTGTGGATACGGATACATATTGATTCTGTATTGGCCACAAAATGTTGCATTATGTTGCAATATGTGGTAGTTGTCCTGTTGTAGAGAAGTTCTTACATCAGTTGCTTTCATAATTCCATCCTAGTAAAATCGCCGTCATTAGGTAATTCCTCCACAGCAGAATCACTGTAAATAGGTAACTGTGTCACAGTAAAAATCACTGTAAATAGGTAACTCCAACTCAGAAAAATCACTGTAAATAGGTAACATCATCACAGTAAAAATCACTGTAAATAGGTAACACCATCACAGTTAATTCGTTGTAAATAGGTAACTTCATCACAGTATAATCATTGTAAATAGGTAACTTCGTCAAGAAAAATCACTGTAAATAGGTAACTCCGTCACAGTACATTCATTGTAAATAGGTAAATCTATCAGAGTAAAATCGATGTAAATCGGGAACTTCTTCACAGTAAAATCATTGTAAACAGGTAACTCCATCACAGTAAAATCATTGTAATTAGGTAACCTTGTCATGGAAAAAGGTAACGGCTTCTAAACATGTTTTACAATATACTGATGTGTGTCAGTTTAAAATGTTCTCTGAAAATCAGTAGTGGTTTCTATTCCAAGCTTGTTTTTGGTTCAAAGTAGTATTTGATTTTGAAACAAGAGTTATATATATATATATATATATATATATATATATATATATATATATATATATATATATATATATATATATATATATATATTTCAGGTGTAATCATAACTGTATATAGAAGTTTAAGTTTATATAGAGTATAATGCAGATGGGATTTATACTGGGGGTGGGGTGATGATGCAGATAGCATGTTATTTGTTCGTTCTTTCAAATACTTTCTAAGTTTGGAACCATAATAAAACTTTTTTTAAGGTGAAAGTGGATATGTCTTGAAATAATCGTGTAATTCTATCTAAAGCAACTTTGTTTTGCGTTAGAGCTACTATAATTTTATTTCATCTTATCTAATAAATTTTGTTGTATGAATATAATTTATTCATCAGCTCTCTTCTTTCCTACAAATTGCTAACCTCTAGGTACAAAGTGAAGGATTTTGCTTTGGAGTTGTCCGTCACAAAAAGTTGCAATTTTGCTGTTGCCATTTGCACTTTCTTCGTCTCTAGCTGCGACAAATCAATGAGGTATTATGCTAATTCCATTAACTTGTATGGACATTTAAATGAGATATCGTTGCAATTCCATTTTCTGGCATCGAAATACCAGTTAGGTATCATGCTAATCCCATTAAATGTCATCGACATGCCAATTAAGTACAATGCTAATCTCATTCAATGCAATCGACATATCCGAGGTATCATGCTAATTCCATTCACTCGCATCAACGTATCAATGATACATCATGCAAATTCTTTTTTTCAGTTGTACCGGCTATATTCCAACCGGTAGCGCTATGATAGCAAGCAGGGTTAAGTTTACCGTTCTTAATTCTTACATCAATATATATTTCTTAACGTAGAAAAGTCGTGTAGATCACAATTTTGCTGGGTTCAGAAATGTTTATACTCCGGCTGTTTAGAGCCTAGTTACGATTTTCATCGGGAGAATAGATGTTTACAGACTAGTAACAATATCCATTGGTAAAATACATGTTTACAGACTATAAACAGTTGTCATCAATAGAATAGCTGTTTACCGACTAGCAAAAATTTCCATCGATAGAATGGATGTTTCCAGACTAGTATCAATTTTCATTGGCAGAATAGCTATTTATAGAATAGTAAAAATTTCCATCAGTAGAATAGCTATTTATAGACTAGTAAATATTTCTATCGGTAGAATAGCTATTTATAGACTGGTAAAAAATTCCATCAGTAGAATAGCTGTTTATAGACTAGTAAATATTTCCATCGGTAGAATAGCTGTTTATAGACTAGTAAAAAGTTTCATCGGTATAATAGCTATTTATAGACAAGTAAAAAATTCCATCAGTAGAATAGCTGTTTATAGACAAGTAAATATTTTCGTCGATAGAATAGCTGTTTATAGACTGGTAAAAATTTCCTTCGGTAGAATAGCTGTTTATAGACCAGTAAATATTTCCATCGGTAGAATAGCTGTTTACAGACTAGTAAATATTTCCTTCGGTAGAATAGCTGTTTATAGACTAGTAAAAATTTTCATCGGTATAATAGCTATTTATAGACAAGTAAAAAATTCCATCAGTAGAATAGCTGTTTATAGACTAGTAAATATTTTCATCGATAGAATAGCTGTTTATAGACTGGTAAAAATTTCCATCGGTAGAATAGCTGTTTATAGACTAGTAAAACTTTCCATCAGTAGAATATCTGTTTATAGACTAGTAAAACATTCCATCGGTAGAATAGCTGTTTATAGACTAGTAAAACTTTCCATCAGTAGAATATCTGTTTATAGACTAGTAAAACTTTCCATCAGTAGAATATCTGTTTATAGACTAGTGAAACATTCCATCGGTAGAATAGCTGTTTCAATAAACTTTCATAGGTGTCTGTATTTAAATAAGGATACGTATATTTACCCAGGTATTTAGGTTCGAAGCAACGTTACTGAAAATGTTCATCAGTTCAATTCTTTGTTACTTGTTCTAATAACTGACTCATAAAGCAATAACTGTCTGCATACTTAACTATAACGTAACTATGAATTTACCCCATCTAAACTGAACCTATCAGCAATGCAATCCTTGGTGAATGAAATACATTTATATCATCATTGTTTGCATTGATCTTTACCATTTCATCTGATCTAGCTTTTTTCTACAACGTCTTGATAAAATGGTAGCTCATATAACCGGACACGTCATGGATAAGAAGATGTTTAAAATTGTACATGCAATAAACAAGGACATCTGTAATTACCTGGCATGATCGTCATATGTAACTTAGTACCTAATTCCCCGTCAGTAAGTTCATACTCATTATCATTTAGCACAGATAGAACATTTTGGTTGTGCTAAAATGCTCTTCCTTTTCATCTGCCAATATTACGGCTTTTGCATGTTTGTAGGTCTCAACATACTATACTGAGGTTGAATATTTTTTCAGAAGGTTGTAGGGTATCTTTATCCGGTCTTTTCCTCTGCAAGAAACTGTAATCATCATAAGCGCATTTAGCGGGCATAATTCAGATGAAATCTGCATGCCATATGCGTTCTGTTAAAAAATGTATTGAAGGCACATTGTATCTGCAGCACCGTTGTATTATCCATCATATTGCTTCTACTTCTTTTACACGTCATGCTTTCAAGATCAATATGGAATGGAACATTTACTTCATGTTGCAAATTTGAATTTATGAACATAATCTTTATCAAACATTATGCCTTTTGTATTACCTTAGGCGTAGAATAATCATTCGACTTTAATTCAACATTTTTACAAATATACTTTTGTCCGTTGTGATTGTTGATATGGCTTCATATTGTAATGACTTGGATACTATTTTAAGTCTTTGCTTCTATTAAGTTTGTTTTTATAAATATGGTGAATATGAATATGAATTAGAATGTTCACTTACAAAGCATAGCAATTGTATTTATCTCTAATGTCTATGGACTGTCAAACTAGCAGCCAATCCTGGCAACCGATCTTAACATATGTAACTTATTTTCGAGGTAGAGGTTCTTTCGGTAAAACGTCTTTGAAAGTCTGTCATAAAGTTTTCAGAGCGTACTGTTTAGCTTATCTGCTACATGCTCTTATGCTAATACTATTTGTAACTTATATAAAATACCTACAAAATCATGACTAGAAAAGTCCATGTGTATCCTTGTATCACGATGTCTGCCATTTTGGATTAGCATGAGTGTTTCGTATTTAGAAATTCTATAATTTCGCATTCGCAATTATTTTCCCTAATGATAGTAGGGTACTGATAGAAAGTAATTTGCATGTTTTAGTGATAACATCATTGCAGTACCGTTGTATCGATGTATGCATTTCATGTTTTGATGTGACAATAGCGGTCGTCTGCATCAAGTGCAGAACCCGCGTCTAAATGAATCGATTCAATTATTCAAGGCTTAAGTTATCATCATAAAGTTTAATTTCACATAAAGGTGATCTCATAAAATGTTCCTATTCATTTCATAGACAAGTCATACAGTATTCAAATACTTATTGTTATGTAATTTATGTATTTGTAATGTTGACATGGTACACAATGCAAAAACTGTATTGTTTACAATGCAATACACGGCACACCATACAAGACACTGATTGGTTACATGGGTTTTGCCGTGCATTCAGCGATTGGTTGGATTGCGTCACGTGGTGTCTGGGGAAGGTTATAAATAGGGGAGCGCTGTTATTGTTGGTCAGACAACTGACGAGTACAGTCGGCGCCAAAATTCAAAGTGACAAAATGAAAAAGCAAAGTGTCAAGTTAGTACATTTTGGATCTTTAAAAAGAGCACATTTTACAATATCAAATAAACAAGAATAATACATTTATTCCAATAAAAATAGATTGTAGCAGTTGTCTCCCACCTTACCTGACAGCCCCCCCCCCCCTTCCCTTCTAGTTTGTTATATTAGAATTACATAATCTGGTTGTACACACTAACTATAGCTCTTATTTATTTATTTTCACAATTCATTAAACATTGTCAAATTGTTCTCGATTTTATGTTGATGATATAACCCCAAGCTTTTGACCTTTTCTAACATAACACTTTCAGTTCATATGTACAAAAATATGTAGCACCCTTAAGAACCAAAAAGGGCCTTACAGTATTAATCTCGAAAGATCTTAAATTCCTAGGTAATGATACATTTCCTTAAGGTAGTTATTAACGTCATTCTATTGAAATAGAATTAAGCTGTCGACTGGGTTTGTCATTGTCGTTATTCATCTCCCAAATTTGCTTAGTGCATATGTCGTAAACATTAACAGATCTACACATTATTATGCAATATTTCTTCGTGTGATGAATTACAGTTTGTTCAAATTGACTATGCGTGTCATCTCACGCTTTACCAAGTACAAAAGCATCGTAATTTTGTTTAAAATTAGCCGAATAAAGACACAAGCGTTTACCTCGTCAAGTGAGGAGAGATATCTGAGTCTGGCGGTTAATATCAGTTGACCCAGTTCCGGATCTAATTTATCTGAGTCTGGCGGTTAACATCAGTTAACGCTGCCCAGGATCTTATTTATCTGAGTCTGGTGGTTAATATCAATTGATGCTGTTCCGGATCTAATTTATCTGAGTCTGGCGGTTAATATCAGTTAACGCTATTCCGGATCTAATTTATCCGAGTCTGGCGGTTAATATCAGTTGACCCCGTTCCGGATTTAACTTATCTGAGTCTAGCGGTTAATATCAGTTGACTCTCTTCCGCATCTAATTTATCTGAGTCGGTCCGTTAATATCAGTTAACGCTGTCCCGGATCTTATTTATCTGAGTCTGGCGGTTAATATCAATTGACGCTGTTCCGGATCTAATTTATCCGAGTCTGCCGGTTAATATCAGTTGACTATGTTCCGGATCTAATTTATCTGAGTCTGGCGGTTAATATCAGTTGACCCTGTTCCGGATCTAATTTATCGGAGTCTGGCGGTTGATATCAGTTAACGCTATTCCGGACAGGGCCGGCGCTACCATATAGGTAAACTAGGCAGCCGCCTAGGGCGCTGCTTTCAGGGGGCGCATTTCTCCAAATCAACAACAGTTTTGAAAAATAAATAAATAAATTTCAGTTTTATTGAGGGTCGTTTTTTATCCTGGTTTATTTCATACAGGGACAAATAATCGGGTAGATTCAGTCTGACGGAAACACCAGGCTGACCGGAACAAGCAAAATGAGTGAGTGAAAATCGCGCGAATACGAAACTTTCAGGACGCAATTACGTTCGCGTGTTTTTATAGGCCACGAGTTTTTCCGTGGAATCACGCGTATACGAAACCTTCAGTTTGCCGCGGAAACCAAAGTGAGATTTTGAATTGTCTTTCTGTCTGCATTTATCCCTTAGCCAAATGTGGTTTCAGGTGTATGAGTATTGAGTGTCTGTTCAACTTTCCATTATGCTGTTAGTTCATCACTAATGTCTATCTTTATGTTTGTTTATTCTTGTCTTAATTTTGCAAATAAAATAGTATCAAGTAGTGCTTTTGGGGGGCTGTCCGGACATTTGAGCACAGACGGGTAATTTTTTTAAATTACCCTTGGTCTGTGCTCAAATGTTGAAAACGTTTTAAAAAAATTTATTGTTTATAAATTTTGAAATTGATATTTTCGGGGCGGGGGGGCTCCAGAATCTAACCTTGCCTAGGGCACCAGATAGTCTCGCGCCGGCCCTGATTCCGGATCTAATTTATCCTAGTCTGGTGGTTAATATCAGTTGACCCTGTTCCGGATTTAACTTATCTGAGTCTGGCGGTTAATATCAGTTGACTCTCTTCCGGATCTAATTTATCTGAGTCTAGCGGTTAATATCAGTTGACTCTCTTCCGCATCTAATTTATCTGAGTCTGGCGGTTAATATCAGTTAACTCTGTCCCGGATCTTATTTATCTGAGTCTGGCGGTTAAATCAGTTGACTCTCTTCCGGATCTAATTTATCTGAGTCTGGCGGTTAATGTCAGTTGACCCTGTTCCGGATCTAATTTATCTGAGTCTGGCGGTTGATATCAGTTGACTCTCCTCCGGATCTAATTTATCTGAATCTGTCGGTTAATATCAGTTGACGCTGTTCTGGATCTAATTATCCTAGTTCCTTAACAGCTATCATGCCCATTTGTTTTGACCAACGAATGCATACAGTAATTGATCATTTCCAGCATAAAATTTGGATTCATAATCTTTATACATGAATAAGAATTTCAGTTCAATATTTACTAGATCTCGTTTTCTGTGAAAGTACCTTGGTAGACTTTGGCGCTCTTTTTCTTTCAAGTCTTCGAATTGTGCTTTGCTTCAATGTCTGAAACATTATTTTCTGTTTCTTGCACCCAGACTTAGTGTCTGAGCTCATTTAATTATTTGTCTTATGTCGTTTAAATCAATATTTCCTATTTACTTTCTTATATTTGCCATTTTGTCTTGCTTCTTGGACGAATAACATATTTGTTATTCTTGTATACATTTTGAGAATTAGTTTTTGATTTGCGCTAGCAGTTAGTGAACCTTTCAATTTATATCAACAAGTAAATCTTTCTCTTGAGTTATATAGAGAAACTGTCTTTAATTTAGTCAAGTGGAAGTCATGGAATGCTCATCTCTATTATACAGGAACACTTTCCAGCTTTCTTTTATAATGTTGCTTTTACTTTAATTGTTATTTGACAAAAATAAGTTTAGGATTTTCCACATTTACACAGAGTCATCCTATAGTTTTACGTTCTCATCCTTATTCTTCTATTCCTTGCCTGTTCGATTTGTTTGTGGAGTTTGTAATCTAATCTAACTATCATGTCTTTTCTTGAATTAGTTTGCAAATTGTTATTATTATTATTATTTCGTCAATTTTCTTATTAATGTTCCGTAATGGCTTATATATACTAGATATATTTGCCAGATGGCTCCTGGCTACAATTTATTTAAGGATATATTTCATATTAGCAGTTAGTACTGTCTATTAATGAGTACATTTTAGTGCGTATTAGTTTATATGAGTTCATAACTTACAGTTCCGTTAATATATATTAGTACCTAATATTAACTGTGAGTGCCTATTGGTAACATTATCCTACTTCAGTAGAAAGTGCCATTATTGCCTTTGCTCAACATGGGTTACGTGGAATCAAACGATGCATGTTAAAATCAAATTTCTGAACGAGCTAACCGAATTCAGCGCTGTAACAATTGCAATATATATGCCTGCAATTGCACAAACACTGGAAATCCACATAAAGTACAACAACTAAATAATAAATAGAAATGTTTGGAACACAAAATCTACTGTCGAATGATATAACAATGCAGAAAAATGAAATAGTTTAACTTATTGAATAGACTAATTATTTTAAGAGATATTGAAGATAAAAGTATAGAATAAATCGATAATCTGCTTTCGACCGACCTTGACACGATCGACGAGGATCTTGAACTCACTGAGTGTGTGCATGAGAGCAAATCAAACAGAAACAAAACGAGATGCAAATGTAAAATTTAGGTCTTTTGTATCCAACTCTATGTTGTTTGCTGGCATTGATTACACCGGTCACAAAAAAGGCGCATAACCAAAGCAGTCGACTGTGCAGCCTGTTGCACGTTAAGTAGAAAAGCAAAGAAAGCTACTCAATACAGAATGCATCAGCTACTAAACGTCTTGTAGATCACATCAGAGACAACGTACACAAGAGGTGCAATCAAGATTTGCACGATTGAAATACAATTACGTAAAATCTGTTAATGATACCAGCAAACAAGAAGCGTAAGATATATTTTATCTGAACAACGCAAGAATTAAATTGTATAGGTAACACTGCCATGTTGTTATCAAAACTATTCATAACGAGATTAGCCCTTTTCCAAAAGGTCTATTATAGAGTTCCTTAAATTGAATTTTGGATCATTTAATATGATTGATGTAGTAGTAAAGAACACATTAACTTCTAGCACACTTAATACTGGTTTACTAAAAGAGGTGTAGTTTTTTGTTTCAAGGACTCTTGTATATGGTTTACAAACATAAGTGTACGGTATGAGAGTTCTGGGACACATAGTTTTCTAAATTAAAAGTTTAGTATATGGGAGGTTCTAGCACACTTGAGTATGATTTGCCAAATGAAGGAGTTTGTGTATGAGAGAGAGAGTTTCTAGGATACTTGATTATGGTTTACAAGAAAAAAGAAGTACAGGGTATGATATTTTCCGGGACATTTGATTCTGGTTTGTTAAAAGTAGTGTAGGGTATGAGAGATTTTGGCCCACTTGATTAAGCTTTAATATAAGTAGTGTACGATATTTGAATTTCTGGGACAACTGAGTATAGTGTACTAAAAACAGTTTCGGGCACACTTCATTTGCTCAAAGTAGTGTAAGAAGTGAGAGTTTCTAGGACACTCAATTATGGTTTATAGAACTTAGAATAAGCTGTGTAAGTGTCTTGCATACTTTATGCAATTAGTCCTGTTTTAATTATCTTTCAAATTTTCAGTGTCATTGACATTCAGAGGTGATAAACAAAAACTTTATTATCTGTTCCGAGAATAATTAAATTAACATAATTAAAGACTCTGCGTGTACTTTTTTCACAGACGATTGCATGGCGTGTCCGCTAAAACAACGGTACGGTAAGGGCAAGCAGGTATTCGGACGGAGGTTAAGTTACCAAACTTAAATCTGTACAATGCGCATCTTACTTCATAATGCGCCTGGGTTCAGGAGAGAGAGAGAGAGAGGGGGGGAGAGCGCGACAGAAACGGTATCGAACTTGAATTTTTGCTTCGTTTTTGAACAACTAGTTTTTTAGTAACCTGGTGCACGACATTATAGTTTCAATATCAATGAATAAAATTCTTTGAGTTACTTTTACAAATATTTATCATCGTAACGAAATTTGTCCACGATTATTTTACTCCTACTGAGGCAATTGATAGAGTGGTAAAATTTAAATCTACTCCTACTAATTCAACCAATCGAGAGGTCAACGTTAAGTTGACCCCTACTAAGTAAGTTGACCCCTACTAAGTCAGCTGATGGAGCGGTCAAATTAATTTTACTCCTTCTAAGTCAACTGGCCGAACGGTAATAATATTTACTTTGGGTGGGGGATGTGTGTGCATTGGGGTGGGGGGAGGCAAAATATAAAAAATATATCAACATAAAGAAAGAACACTTTTATTAATACACCTTAAATCCCTTCCAGTTAAGAGTAAATATTATCTTATAGCAATTTTCCTTGGAAAACAGATGCAGAACATGACAGAAGATACATTTGTCGAGTAATGTTTCACTCACGTGTGTGACTCAACATGCTCTAAACCAATATTTCATTATGTAAAATTACATGCAGAACTGAACTTAGTAGGTTTAATAGATGGATATTTTGTTCAATAAAGAAAACCTTTATTTACATATTTCATGAGATTTCGAAGGTACTCTAACTCTTTACTTGAAAAAAATAGAAAAGAAGGGACAGTCGTAATTGCAGTATATATAATATTGGACTGTTCATATGTAGATAGGGCCTGTAAATACAAGCTACTACAGTGGAAATTTGTGAAAGAAATGTTTACCCTTAAAAATGGATTCCTGGAATAACATGTTTTTTATAATGTCTTCTGGGCTATACTAAACTGATTTTGGCCAGCTCGTTACCAACAATTGAACAGACAAAACAGTCTGGTTTTAAATCCATTATTTATAGAGGATCAACAAAACAGTATGCTGGCATAGCTACTATACATCGCCAACCGTAATAGTCGTATGAACGTTGAGTACATTGAACGATGTCACGTTAATTAATATAATCAGCAATATATGACCGTGATTTGCAATACAAGGTTATAGATCAGATCATTATCAGCGCATTTTTGATAATTAGTAGCATACAATTAAAACAGAACTTGTGTGTTTCAGATGGAACCTAATTGAAGAGAAAATGTACAGGTCGCTGTGATACGTTTGTTCTCGATCACTTTGATCTGATGGAAACAATGTATAGTAAACCCTGAGTAGTGCGTTAATGAGTATTTTAGACCGATTGACCAATTTCGGTTTTGCCCAACCCAAAATCCAGTATAGATTCCATATGACGCTCTGATGATAATCTGTCATACGTGTGTATATGTACTGTACCTATCCTTGTGAAATTCATAGGGTTATGAAACTCGCTGGAGTTGGGACGGGTAAAGCATGGTGATGAATATAAGAAAAAGTCAGAAAAGACATTGTATGATAATTATACAAGAAAATTTTAAGCGACTGGCGAGAGTAGACAACGAAACGTCTACAATATAGGGCTATACGTCTAGCGAAGACATTAAAGTTATTGCAACAACAAGCGAAGACATCAAAGATCACTAACACATAGAACTGTCAGCGAGACAAGTCGTTTACCATGTTTGGTGCAAACAAACAACGGATGGTTGGGTACGATATGTGTAATATTAAGTTGATTAGGGGTAATTTGTCTTAATGACCTTGTGGAAAATCAATTACCAAGCATGCAGGAACCTCATATCATTAGGCTGGCTTCGCGAAGACGTGTGTATTTATGTAGCAGAGCTAAATGTAGCAGCATGCATCACCATCTTTATAGGACATCCTATGATTTGTGGCCGCGAAATCGCGCATTATCATTTAAATTATTCTGAGTTCTCACCGATACCAATACAAGTAAAACAGGAAGAAAGAAAAAGGCATACAGACAAAGGAATGAAGCGCGAAAAAGGTAAGGTCAAATTAGCAACTTAACGTTTCCGTGTGTAGATAGAACAATTTCAGTGGCATTGGCATGCAGTCGATTCATCGTTGTGTGCCTTTGATAAGGAGAACTCTGCATCAGAACATATCATTATGAATATTGCAAATTCGGTGGCGAAGACTTGCAAACGCGCTCTCATAAAAAGCCAACGATGTCTTAAAAGTAAAAGCCGATGAACAAAATGATTGTTGTGTATAAAACAAATTGGTAAAACGCAGTTAGATAGTGTTTCCATTATATACGGGCATGCCCACTGTGATACAACTCAAAAGAATTTGCGATAGAGCGTGGAATAAGCATTCTAAGCGGTATGAACAAGCGGGTTTAGTTGCTTCTGTTAGGACTCGCAGATGAGCCACGATTGTTTGTGAGGAAAGTCCCCTGTGCCATGGTACATTGCAACGGCTGCTCCAACTCTGAATCAACTTCAAACTATCCGAATGTAGAAAGTGGAATATGAGTACAGAAAGGTATAACAAAAACATTCATACTTATGCTGGCAGGACCTCCTCCAGAGGAGCTGCGTCTGACTGAGATACAGCTTCGTACAACAGCAGCACATTTATATATCAGGATTCCCCATGCGTCAGGTCGGCTGAAATCGCACGTGCGGTTGCTGACGAGGAAAATGTATCAACATTACAGTACGCGGAATACATCTTGAATAAAGGTGAACATTGTGAATTTATTATGACTATTTAACATATAGGAAGCCTCGAAACACCAGACACCGATGTGCAAAAAGATCTCAAGCTCGTAGCTTTCGAAGTGATTCCTTTATAAACTTGAATGGTGAAGACGTTGAGGCTATACAGATTGAAATGGACAAAGCTTTTGCATAGATTCTTCACAAGTCTGAAAAAATACACGAAAGCAAATTCTGAACGGACGCGCGGAAATTATGTCTTCGTGCAAGGCTTCTCGCAGGCTGATTTATTTTCCAACATATGTGTGTAGTTCATCTTGAGCAGTAATTAATTTAAAATGGCGATCTTATCCGCGCTTGATCTTGCAGGCAGTCATACACAACATGCTCAAAACACCATCTGAGTGATCTCAACCTTGATAGCATAGAGTTTTCTGTGCAGGTTAGCAGCATTAGTAAATTTGAACGATTTAACCCTAATATATCAATTAATGTGTTTGCATGGAATAAATGCCTTCAACTGATTCAAAATTCCACCGCTTCAGATTTGATATGTTGTTGATGGGCAACATTGACTGCATAGTGGCGCGTTATCGTAGCATGTGCATACAAGAGATTTCGAGGTTGCTTACATTATTCAGCAAGCAACAGTTAGTTGACTTTTACTGCTGGGGAGTCAGCGAGAAGCTGCAGCATAATCATACCAGAGCCTGACAAGAATGTTTTAAAAATTAAAGCGGTGGACGGGAGATGAAAGTTCTATATTTGATTTACACGGAACATGTAGTTTTAAACGTTCCAATGACAACAGAAAGTTCCAGCGACCAAGAAATCCCCACGGTTCAATCAAATACGACACAAGTTGCTACTGAAGTCTCGTGCGGGCCTTGCTGTTTTGGCTGTTGCCATATGCGACGGAGCAGCTGTTGAACCACGGCAAGGAATATTGGTTGAGGTATTTATTAAATGACTCAAGGTTAGAGCGAAATGTATCCGACAAAAGCTTTTTATCCCGCAGAAATGATTATGACGAGTCATAACATGCACGAGTTTTCCGCGGAGGCTCATTGCTAGATATGTGATGGAGCTTTTAGTTCCAATGATGAAACATACCAATGTCTATAACATGTAGTTTTATATTTAGTTCCAATGATGAAACATACCAATGTCTATAACATGTAGTTTTATATTCTAACAAAATACTTCCCTCTAATAGACAACATTTCATATTTTCCTGTGCTAACTCGCTAGGGTCACTCTTAAACGACACAAATCTTTCGTAGAAATGTGTCAATATGATCTTCCAAAATGTAAACTTGCCCTGGCTCATTGTAGCGCTTCCGTTGTGAAATATTTAGGTTCAGAGGTGCGTAGGTTTTGCGTGTTTTCGAGATTTCAGTTTTGTAGATCAGTAAATCTTGCATGCAGTATACAGTCATATAATGCCTAAATAAGGAATCCCTTCTGAACTAGCGCAACTTATAATGTTTTGATTTAAGATTAATTATCCTTGGAGTGAGGTCGTTCCTGAAGTCTTCAAATCTGCTTAATTCTTTGGCAATGACAAATATATATGTTTCAGGTATGCTAATGACTGATCCTAAAAGACATACGAAAAGTAATAAGCTTTCCAAAGACTGAGATTGAAAGTCCTATGATATGTGATTCGTGTTCTTAAGGTTTATTCTGAACTTTTATTCTAAAGAAAATTGAGTGAGCACGGCTGCCTGAAGATTTAAAATTCGTATATACGCAAGCCCCCTCCTTTTCTTATAATAAATTAGCAATTGATATCGATATAACATTGACCTTATCCAAATTATACGTGGATATTTTACCAATATAAATTAAAGCAATGACAATTAAGAAAAGTCGTTTTATGGTAACCGCGACACATATGTGATTGATACTGCTACTCAACCGATAGTTAGAACTGAGACGACCATGTGTACTCGTTTTCTTAACATTTTTTTTTAATAATCCACTTATAATTTCAAATACATTTTAAGTCTTCTATTCTGAAGAAATATTTGGACATGGAACAAAAACGGCTAATGTAAGGACAAACTGAATTTTTATTTATATTGATAATAACTAGATGTCGAAACATCAGACATATAGAGTGGTTTATTTGAATCGATATACGGAAATATTTCATGAGTGAGGTAGAATCACTGCATTGTCAAGAGCAGATGATCACAGTACCCATTTGTTCCACTTTACAAGTGAAATATTCCCGTATATCTACGCATAAATCGTATGTGGTTTTCTAATTATATATTTATAATGGCTAAAACCTTCGACTTGCTGGGGTTTAATGCATTGTGGATCATTGCATTTAACAGTTGCATTACTACACTGATAAAAAGAAGTTCCTAAGTTTTAAAATAATTTTGGGACAGCGACATTGTACAAATTTAGCCTTTACATATAATGCTTCCTATTCTCTGCTTTGTGAACACAAGCTATTCATGCGAAAATATAGATTTTTGTTAACACATTTCATGTGCGGAGTTTATACCGTTGGAGTGGGGTAATGACAAATTATCACATACCGGTTATATCTGACAGACGTTTCAGAGTGTACCTTCTTTAAACAAAAGATTTTAAGGATTGTGAGTTTACTTGAAAAAGAATTTTTGTTGTTTGATTTGTTTGTATCGCCTTGGCAAGCTGACAGTTCGGTAGCAGACCAATTTTTGATGGTCATTTAATTTCGGGTTTCAATCAAAGCTAAATCAACGCCGATGTGTCCATTGTTTTCAAACAAGATTTTGATGCGAGCTAAAATTGCAACTTACAAAGAATATTACTTGCATATTTAATCAGGAGTTTGTCTCTGCAGAATGCGTACCGTTTGTCCAAGATTGTTACAGGTATATTATATGATACAATACTAAACGAATGATACGTAGCATATAGTTCTATTACTGAGTCTCCATGATTCATTCAGAAATCTATTTATAAATTGTTAGTACTTGAAGTCTACATTTGCTGTTCGTAGTTCATTTTTAGAGATGGGAGGGGGAGCAGAAGAAAAAGAAACCCAAATAGGGGTAAAATAGAAAATGTAGGTTTTAATAACATTCATTAGAGTGGATATATTTATGAAAAGGGCAAAAAGTAGTTCTAAAAGTAATATCACTATTATAGCGATAAACTTAGTATTGTTACTGTAGTTATGTTAGCTTTCTCCCACTGATATATTTCAATATCTCATCATGAAATATATAATACAATTGTACGATCATGTAATAACTCCAACTTTCGCTAGTGACATTATTGGTCAATGATCTAGGCCTATTAGAACCCTCAACTTGTCAAATTCGTCAAGTGACAGTCAAGAACCTTGGCAAGAGTGACTTATGTATACATCTCATTTCTCGTGAGTACAAAAGTATAAAGCTGGTTCTAGAACAAGTACTTATTTGTAGCGCCACGATATATCGATATATCGGTACAATTAAGTGACTCAATTCGTCTCAATATAAATTATTCCATATCGGATTTTACCCGAAAGTCTTTTACCTAAGCTGGAACTATCTTGGTTCACTCACATTGATATTGGATATGTTCAAATAATAATGAAATCTGTCATTGACGTGGTTTAGAAATCGCTGACGATCAATCACTGTCGAATAAGCCTAAACCAGATTAGATACTCAACAAGCGGGAAGATACCACTGTTTGGATTCATTTTAGTATTTAAAGTAAGGAAGATGGTAAAATTTGTGAATCGTTAACATTATGCCGTACATGCTTTGATAAGTTATTCCAGAACGACTTTTAGTAATCTTGTTACAAGCATGGGTTGAAATCATCCCTTTGTAAACTTAGGTTATTACCTACCTTTTAGCAGCCAACTATCATGTCTTAGATGGCCACACACCCATTTGTTTCCTCCCAAAATAAAGATAAAAATAAATGGTAGAACATGTTTATTGTAATGAAACTATCCGACTCAGCAAATTACGCTTATGACATATTTTGTTCAAATAGGTCAGCTTGGTAGCAATACAACGGTACGAGCTTATCACGCAATATTCGACGCTACCACTAAGCTATCTGTGTTTGGACTATTTGTGCCAGATTGGAAGCTAAACATATCAATGATGTACTGTATTTGCATTAATAAAAAGCTTTCTTTTTGTTAGAATGTGGTAAAAGCATGAAATTAACACGAGATATGCCATATATTAAAGTTTACACATTTTTCTCACTCGAAGCCTACTTGTTGCAGTTTTGCTCATGTTACTATTCAGAGCTAATGCCGGTCTTAGTTGTAATGATGCAGTATACTCTTACAGTTCTATTTATAATTACCTTGTCATCAGTAAAAATTCAGGAGTCAAACGTACAGTGCAGGTAGATTTTTTACAATTTAAAATGGACAAGACACCATCTAACATGGGAGAGCACTTTGATAAAATCCCTATACATGTCTAATTATGTTCGCTGAACAACATATATTCAAGGAACTTGGCGTAATCCGTGCATGTGTCGGTTTTGAATATAACGGCATAAATGCAAACCAGATAAGCTAGTTGTTATTGTTATCTTGGGTTGAATACCATATTTCAGCGCAAGATAAGCTATCAACGACGGCCAGTTTGATTGCTGAAGGATGAAACCAGGAAAACCCAGGTAAGAACTATCCACCTACTGGCAAACCTTCTCACATACCAACATTACCCGATCCCTAGACTCAAATTCACGCGAATAGCGGTCAGATGGAAGAGGAATAAGATTGTATTTACAGAAAATAAACAAATCTGATATGGAAGTTCTAAATGAACGAATGATCTAACCTATTGGAATCTTTTAGACTTACATATTACTAGAATCAAGTAATTACATTATTGATTGTGTTGTTAATATCTTCATTATTTTTACTGGAAACAACACTTGTTCTGGTAAAATTGTTGGCCTTCTTGATTTTTTATTTCGACTTTTTGTATAATTTAATACAGGAAGGAACGAAGAAAAGATTCTATCTGTCTCATATTAGAGTTATGATTACTTTATAGCGACTATATTATGAATATATATAAGCTTAATCACCTTAATATGAGACTAAGTATTGCTTTACAACGACTGAACTATAAAAACACATACAAGACAAGTTTTATAAAATAGTCTGGGAGAAGAATATTTCGTTCACGTGGGCTTAGTCTATAAACTTTCACAATCGAAAATTATTACTACATCTTAAAAAATCTACCATATTCATAGTTTTTTAAATAAAGACAAAGTTTATTGTCTTGAGATAGTAAAAGTGTTGGAACTCTCCACTTTTGGAAAATAAACCATGAAGGACAACCACTATTCAAGTATATCGAATATTTCATGTATACAGCTAGGGTCGTTAAGTAATCTCTTTACCATCTCATATTGCCAAAGCACAGGAGGCAACAACTTAAACAATAAGCTGGTATTTAAAATGTTTAAGCTCACAGAATAATGGAATCTATATTTAGTAAGTCATAGTCTAAACGCCCAATCGTTCAGTCTTTAACAATGCACAAAACTCAGTCTTTAACAATACACAAAACTCAGTATGCTCATGTCATTCTCCTTTAAGGATGCAGTAAAGAAGAGGAAAAAAATCATTTTTCAGACTAGGAAAGCGACACATGATCCATAAAAAAGCCAATATAAATGGATGTTATTAAGGCAAGATTCGTAACGTTAACATAAATTGTTATATTCTCCTAGAGTCCGGCAGATGATGTTAAATAACCGATTGGTCGATAAGACATCATTACAGTTGAATTACATATTAGTTCATATAAAAACAACTGAATAACATCATGTTAGTTCATATAAATACAGCTGAATAACATCATGTTAGTTCACATGAGCGATTTTATTGGAAACATGATTTATAGATCGGCTTCTAATCGGTGCCTTAGTTTCTAATATCATGAAGGTAGGAATCAATTAAAACGAAAATATGCATGTATGTATGTATGTAAGTATGTATGTATGTATGTTTGCATGCATGGGTGGATGGATGGATGTTCGTATGTATTATAATCATCATTTCATTGCCATTGTTTTAACTCAGTCATTATTAGCCATGTGATGATGACCTGACTTTGCAATCATCACTTTATTACTAATTTGGTTATATTAAAAATACACTTTATTTCAAAAATTTAGGCGTCTGATCCTTAACATTGTTTTCCAAATAAGTCATACCCAATTAGAACGCCACATTGTCTTAAATGCGAATGAGTTATAAAGGCTTGATGTTCCTATACATTTTATTCTGAACCGTGATGTTTACACATGATGTCATTAAGATGGAAACAAAATAGACTTTCTCGAACCAAATGATTTTTATAAGCATTATGATAAATTGAACGATGACACTACATTATTCCTAGGCATACGGGAAATAAAAATTTAAACGCTTGGTTGTTTATAATATGCATGTTTATCTTCTGATATGGTCCTAGTTTGGACACGCACAACACAAGTAAATTTCTCTTGTATTAAGACAGCTATTTCTCTTGCAAAGATCCCAAAACTTGAATGATTTATTCATGTTTTCCTCCTATATGTTCCAATCTTTATTTTACGGCCTTCATACAGTAAAGCAAAATTGTTTTTTCAAAATCGGAAGTGATAAATATGTGTCTATTACATTTATTTCTTAACACTTTCTACAGGTCATTTATAAACCTACTAAATGAAATTGGGTTTAACACACAACATTGTCTTATCTAAGAGTGCAACTAAAATAACCTGTCAAACCAGTAGGAGTTATAACGCAAATGTTCAAGGATGCATACATTTTCTTAAAACTTGTATCAGTAGTACCTTGTAGACCCTTAAAGATAAGTGCATCCGAAGGTTGTCACACAACGATGATCGCATTTGCGAATTAGGTTTTATTTTACTTTATTCTTCATGATGGATAAGAGAATATCGTTATAACGAAGTAAATTGTTTCAAAGAATCATCAATATTAGTATTTAGAAGATTTGGTGTTTTTGTTCCTTCGTCGTCTGAAAATTTCATTAAATATTTTTGCAAAAATTCCCTATGTTCGTTTTTAGGACAGAATTAGTTCCAGTTTTGTCTTTCGCAGCTTGTCGTATTTGTCTCCCGTTCGTCTCAGTTATTTGCACGTTTAATGCGTAATGCATTTGGAAAATACGATTAGTCACCTTGCTTCCCAGCGCCAAAGCTTGGCACAAATTCTATTTATTCTGAAGAACGTGTAATATAATCCACTGCGCTTTTCCTATTGTGAGTTATACGTGTAAAATTGGCAGCAAAATCCTAATGCAATCTGCCATTGATAATATGCATGTTACATTCTATACACATATCTATCAGAAATTATAAATGTATTGAATCGGTCATCTATATTACTTCTAAGTAACGTAAAAGTAGCCTTCCAAAGTATCCTTCCACATGCAGTATACGTTATTCTTCAAACGCTTCTGAGAAGTGTACTACTTTACAATCTTTAAGGTTACATAAATTCTTTATACAAACGTTTTTGTACATATATATTTCTCTAATAAAGACTCTTGCTCCTCCAGAGTGCATTCCTTGTTTCTTCGTTTACTTTTTACTGACCTAAAGTTATCATAAACCGAAAGAAAATCATCAAAATCAATTTCCTTTTCACTATGCTTCAAAAGAACCTAAAATATGAAAAACTACAAACTTTACGAATTGACCGTCATCTTTATACTCATAAAGTCCTTCAATATTCGAGTTTTATAGTTTCAAGTCTCGTATTTTAGTGGATTTTGTTCAGTCGAGCTTTGGCAATGGTCCCTACGCTTGAAAATCTTCTGCAAACAAAGAATCACCCTCATTAAAATCACCCAAAATTTTCTCACTATTATTTTTCCGTGACTGTTTACGTGCTACGGTCTAGGCGTATGTACGAAATGCGGTTTTCTTGACATGGCCCCTACATGCATACGAAAAGCGTGGTTTCTTTGACATGGTCTCTATATGGATATACAAAGCATGTTTTCCTGGACATGGTCCCTACATGTATATTAAAGGCGCAGCTTCCTTGATATGGTCCTTATACGGATATACGCAACATGGCGCCTGCATGCGTATGAAAATCAAATTCTTTGATAAATAAGCGTCTAAACATCCGATTACGAAACAGAGAAACCTTTTAAAAAAAAATTTCATGCTTGGAACGGGCACAATTACGTCATTAAGTCGCAAATACTATTTTGATATGATCACAATTTATGTAGATTTAAAGATTAGGCAGGAAAACTTTGCCGTATGCAAGCATTTGTTAGAACAGTTGACAGTATCCTAATTATCCGTTAATATGCATAAAACCATTATATTATCAGTAGCATATTCGATTATCGTTGCAAATAAATTTCATCGTCAGCTGTGTAGATGTTTAAGATTATATTTATCGCATTTGCATTGGTATGCAGATGTCGATGCATTACATAAAGTATGTCTCTCTTACACACACACACACACACACACACACACACACATAGTATTTGCATGGATAAAACTGATTCAGCAACCCAGCCCTGACTGACAATGAATATAGAAATGAGAAAACTCCTGTTGCAGAGTTTAAGTGAAAGCAATACGCATCTGCGAAAATATGTTGGAACTCTTGATCCGGTGCAGCTGCCATAACGTAAATTATTTATTGATAAGACAAGCTAATTGAGTTTTTGTTTATTTTCGTGATACAGTATCCGTTACCGAAAATAGTCCCTAAGTATGATGCCTTGCGATATATATGGACCACAGTAATTCGAGGCACTGGAGTTAAAACTCGTATACATACTATCACGTCGGAGATCAAATGTTTTCCATTACATTAATCAAGGTTTCTCTCACTTTAAATGCCATTCTATACCTCAAAATGCCAAACATATATATATATATATATATATATATATATATATATATATATATATATATATATATATATATATATATATATATATATATATATATATTTCTTCCGTTAAATAATCGGCGCTTAGTTTGTATGATTTGACTGGTCGTATCTCGCGTCTATAACATTTGGATAGTTTAAATGATTTGTCTGGTCGTATGTCGTATCTTTCACATTTGGATCCAGGTTTTATGGAATATTCAATAGATATTTAATTCTAAAAGTCATTCATGTGGGAGAGAGCTTGGGGAATGGGGAGCACTTGCATGTGAGAATAATATGATTCATTTTCTATTACGTTCTGTATTAATGAACAGGGATGGTTATCTCTGCTTTGACGACAGGCTAATTGCGCAACAAGCAGCTGATTTCGGTTTATCGTGTAGTCATTATGACTCATTAAAGTTAAACAAAAACATACGTGGGCAGAACCGAATACTTTTAAACTAAGATGAAATATCCGATGTAAATTTTGATTGCCTCATTGCGTTATTACAAATTAAATTAACGTTATCATATAATTGCACACACAAGTCATAATTCTTAAAGTTCTGAAGAAACTGTACGGAAATCCAAATCAAATCCAACGCTGGAATTGTTGATATGCCTGGGGTCTCCCGTGGAGTGGTAATGTGCCAACAGTCTTTTGTTGAATTACAATTATGCAAACTAAGAATATATCCTTATTTGAAATTTCACTTTAAACTCAAGTCTCCATTTCCAAGAACGATATTTTTTGTAGAGCACTTTGTATTTCCAGAAAAGAATCATTTGAATTTAATATTTTGAGTAAATAAACTCTAGACCAGCTGAAATAATGGACACAACGATAACACAGTTGATTCTGCTAAGATCTTAATGCTCGAATGATTAATAGTGAAACCGTGGAGAAACTATTTAGATATGTATTTATTGTTTAGAGGATACAATAAATCAATGGTCAGGTAGAAAATGAACTTGATTTTGGACAATGTTTAAAAGATTGAATAATATGATGCCTGAATTATGTGCTATTTATACCAAATTGATTTCGTTTGTATTAAATTTTTAAAAACAGATAAAAACAAGAAACACTGAATGCATGTATTTAAGTTGGTATTTCAGAAAAGAAAAACATTCATGAAAAATATGTCAAATGCAAATCATTTCTATTTCCTTGTTCATGTGCGTTGAAATTGTCTTCATTATCTGTAATTAATGTATTCACTGGAATGATTTTATCCTTGCATATATCTATGTTATCAAGGACAACACACGAGAATGTGTACAAGACAGCTTTATCTGGAAAAACTATGATTGCTCTACACAAGGCATCGCTGTACTTCCTCTGTGCGGTCGTGATAGGTGCAGTGCATGCTGTCATAAGACACTTCCGACAACCAATCACCAAATAGAAATCTATCATATTCACCTGAAAATATTAACAGTTATATATGAAACATTTTATATTGGTTTCTAATTGCTAAATAAGGTAAAATATATTATAAGGATAAAGTAACACCATTACACCAGCAATTTAAATTTATCAGGTAAACATCATCGTATAAAAAATGTTATCATATTAAGAACATCTATTATGTGTAAAAAAAATTATGTTTGCTCTTGAAAGGGTAAAATCTTTTTTTTCTAACTACATCCTCATACATAATCCACCCCACCACTACCTAGGATAAATGAAAATCCCAAATCATTTAGGTAAAATATGTGACCAAGTGCTACATATCCACCTTTATGGTTTGATTCCTAACAAGTATTACTATAGTTGGATCAAATATACATTTCAACGTATACGTATATCCCACCCACCACTAATAGTTATTTTACGAAAGTACTTTAAAATACTACTATAATATTATAAAATGATTTAAGTGTATTTAAATGCTTTATAATCCTCAACCCTAATGTGATTATTAGTCTACCCACTTCATAAACATTCTATATGGCATTTGAATTTGAATTCCAGTAACCATTTTCCTCTAGAATTTATTTTGGACATTTTTGTCTACCTATAATCATAACTGTTAACGACTTTGAAAAGGCATGATTGATTATAGGTATATCAATTTTCCACCTTCTTGACTGGTGCCCTAGCTAATCAAAATCACTTAAGAGATATCCATCAGCAAATGAAATTGTGTTATGACTCTTCGGCAATGATCGGATTTTATTACATTAATTACATTACTAAGTTTAAAGATAATTGTCATGCTAGTTTCTCTTTAATTTATTTGGTCTTTATTGTGTGCCCAACTGTTTGCATGGAATAAAATGTTCTGTGTCAAAGCTGGATAAAAATAATTATAGGTGCTAAAACACAGCATAGAAAGAACCATGCTTCATAATGAAGTATATGCTTGTGTAGACAGTGGGTTTTTTCTCAATAAAGTCTGAAGACGATAATGTAGCGAGTACCTGCTGAACAAAAAAGGCATGAAACTAAGTAACGTTTGTGTTGTGATTCAGTATGGGCCAAGCCAACTTACCCTTTTCTATTGGGCAATACGTGCAAATTGTTATCCTATTTATTTTTTCGTATACCAGGACCATTTTTGAATGAACTGGATTTTTTTTAGTAATACGGTCGTCATAGTTACATTTACAAGTCTATGTTTTCAAGCAACAGCTGTAAGCTAGTTCATCGTCTTTGTTAATCTTAATAAATCTATAAATATTGTAGTTGCATAGCCTCATTTTTATTTGTTCAATTTGTTTTAGAAATATTAAATTCGACTTTACAAATATTGGACGCAGGAAAAATATATGTATTTTTTTAAAACTGAAATTGACTCTTCTGGAAACCCGAAATGGACGATGTACAGCCTGTCTGCTTATTTACACAGACAACCTTCGTTTTTTTGTTTCTGTTTTGTTAAAACCCCAAGTTGACGGTGTTAGAGAACCCATCTCGATAATTAGCTTAAAAAAATAAATTGATGACTGACATGATGATGTTTTGTGAATTTTATATATCCCTGATTGTTTTCGTTTCTAAAACCGATAGGCCGCTACAATAAACATGAGGATGTGCGAATACTATCATTACAAAATCGCCACCACCCGAGGTTCCAACTCACCGTACGTAATTAGATCAAAGTCTGCTACCCAGATAAAAATCGGAACATTAGTTAAACAACACTCTTAATCGCACAATCCTATCTGTAGTTAAATCGCGCACTCTGTAAACGAAGAAAAAATATGGAAGGCTTCGCAATATAAACTCCATCTAAAATATTACTGCAGTTTTCCTTCTGTTCAAACCCTCTCTGATAGCATCGACTAATTTTATTTGGCGTCATGACTCATATGGGGTATGAGCAGCGGATGTTGTTATCAATAGACACGAATTATTTTTGTATTTAAATAATCGAAATGGGTAAAGAAAATTGCAGTGAAAATATATAATATGTAATTTGTAGCTTATGTCACCTCTTGTCGGGGAAATTGTATAAACCTCTTAGCCTGTCTCAACAAGGTTCGTACCACTTCAATATAAATTGGCATACACTGGCTACACTCACACCCACGGAATCCACAATATAACGAAAGTGAGCGTAAGTGGAGAAAAAGCATAAGGCCAAAAGCACTTTATTGTGGGAAGGCAACGCCAAGTTCCTCATCGTAAAAGCCGAATCAAGCGTTTAAGTTACAGTATTTACGAGTATTTAGTAAGTCTGGTAACTCTATAGCTAGCAATCAAAGAGTGTCATCGACGTCCATGGGTTCGCTTTGTCCCTAAAAATTCACATTTCTAAACGATTCATTTGATGACATTGACATCAACATCGTTGAAAAGTCATATTGGAACCTCTTCATTAGAGGAAGCATAGCCCAAACCTCAGGTATTTGAAGACACCACCCAAATTCGACTTGAGATTTTTCTCATTTGTTCTTTGTGAAACCGAATTTGAGAAAAAAAAATCACAAATGTGGAAAATCTCAAAAACTGAGGACACATAACTAAGATATTTAATGATACCGGTCCCAGATTGCACAACGATGGCCTTGGATGTTTTTTATCCGACAGTTGATTGACAAATGTTGTGGCCATCCATGAGGTCAATTCCGTGCATTTTGCAAATAACTGCATCAGAATTCATTTTTCTCGTGGGACTCAAATAGCTTTCATCCCCCATCTTTAGTGAATGTACGGAAAACTATTTGTATTCCCATGATGCACCACGCTGTGTGAACCAACAAACCAATCACTGCAGTTCTGGTGGAAGATTCCTGACTAGCTGTGGTAGGAATGACGTCACTGTTGTGTTAATGACGCTAAAGAAAACCTATCTCGAGATATAGATTTGCTATTTACCGGCCTATGACACTGGGTTACCAGTTTCGTCCGGGTATCAGCAAACTACATGAATTAGCAAATATGTTAAAAGCTTGTCGTAACGTAAAATGTAAAATAAATTGTAATACGGTGAAATATTTATCTATCATCGATAACTGAATTTCATGGAATAATAGAAATTAAAACTTTCAGACAAGGCTTATAGTGACCCTGTCAGGATACTCATGGTCGTTTAAGCATAGAAAAAGAAACGTAACAAAAGAAAAATTATAATCCTTACAGTATCAGTAAGTCAAGAGTAAGAGTTCCGGTGTCACTGACAAAAGCAAACAACAAACAAAACCCGAAAACAAACAATACCATAGTTTCATCGATCGGACTTTTAAATAATCGACGGCAACAATGACCAAGTAACAAATTTCAATACAGTGTAACTGGATCCCAGGGTGAATTATGGCATCCGCATAATTAAGAGACCTCATCTGACAGTTATGTAAATATCGCCTAAATGTCACCAGCCGTACCGACCGTGATAAAGTGTTGACCGGAAATTGACATTGATAGGGATGCAAACATTGCTCACACGTGTCAAGAGGTAGCAGAAGCTAATGGTAGCTGGCAATTTGGGTCAATAGTTACTGGGTAAATGCAGCAAATATTGTAAATTCTCATTTTCGGTTTTTTTCAGGGCAGGTTGAAATTTACGGTTAGCTAATATCAAGATGCTAGAAAGAAATATGCAGATTTATAGATTATATTTAACGATGGTGCATCTAATAAATAGCACCAGCCCTGACACAACGATAATTTAAAAAAGAATGCACTTCCACGGAACAAATTAAGTATTTGATGGAGATAAATATATAAATATGTATTTGAATACATTTAAAGTAAATATTTAAGCTCTCATTTTCTTTACAGGTTCAATCTACAACGATCGGACATAACCATTGATATAGTTTATGGGAGACAATCTTTGATTTTAAACACCAGAAGATGATTTAGTAAATGAAGTAGCTGTTGTAAAATCAAACATGCAAATAACACAGTTTGACATGAATATGCAGACATCCATTCAAATGTTTTAAGTGAATAACAGTTTGACATGAATATGTAACCATTCACTAAAATGTTTTGAGTGAATAACAGTTTGACATGAATATGTAACCATTCACTAAAATGTTTGGAAGGAATGACACAATTCGACATGAATATGAAACCATCCACTCAGGTATTTGGAAGGAATGACACAATTCGACATGAATATGAAACCATCCACTCAAATATTTGGAATGATTGCAAAAAGAGGCAAGTACAAAAAATAAACTGATGTTTCATATGATTCGCCTGGTGAATTTTTCGTAACACCTGTATGCGTCTTATCAAGCATTTTCATGTTGTTTTCGGTGTCGTTTAAATGACAGAGAAAGAACAATACTTACGATACGTTTACCATGATTCTAAAAGACAAAGTACAGATAAAATCCTAACATGGTTATACATGATACTGACAAAGAAATGAAAGAAGCTAACATTAAGACATATCATGATCATTTCAACGCCATCTGGATGAATCTAAAAATCCGTGTGATATTATCTACGATATTGTGAGGAACTCAAAGTCAGTGCAAATGGTAAAAATGTCGATATATCCATGGAGGCACTAAAACGTGTCTAGATTATTTATGTAGAGACGGACAAGATTCAGCATTCATACAAGCGACATTGTCCACGATCTATTTTGCTCTGGATCAAATTTGTTTACCGTTTTTGATTCTAACTCTTCTGTCCATTTTTCTCTTCCAACGAATTACCAAATAATGCCATTTGATTTGCTGACAGTTCGGATGAAGTAGAAACCAGTAGACTTAACAGAGTTTTCTTTAAAGATGCAATTATCACAGAACGTTCATCTGACGTGTGGTAGCAATTGTAATAAAGGAACATAAATCAATGGTTCAAACAATATTGTATGTTTTTTAAGAAGTTAAACAGTGTCAGTAGCAACATATGCCAAGAGTGCGCAATAGTTAAATGAATTGTAAAATGCAACAAAAGTATAATGAAATAAAAGTTGAAGACAAAATACAACATACCATTGCTACAAAGTGTGTGTACAATGAACAATATCAAATAGTACTGCTGTGGAGGAAAATAAAACGAGAGAGAGAGAGAGAGGAGAACATGATTATTTGGAAGAAACGACTACGCCAAGCAGGGTGGATGCTCATAGCAAGTTGTGTGATTTCCAGCTTGCATTTGACATATTAAGTGCTGCAGACTACGTTATAATGTGTTTACATGCTTTACGTTACAGATATACATCAAACAGAACTAATTTAATTACTTCTATTTTAAAACAGATCTCACCGACTGAAGAGTCTGGAGACTCAATATTGATTTACAATTAACCAATATTCTTTCAACGTGCCTCGTGTGAATGACTTCTGTAGAAATGTTGATCACGTCATAGAAACATGTAACATCATACATCTCATTCAATGCCTTTTTAAACGTTTTCGAGTGCATTTAATAATATCCTTGCTTGTTACAAGAGTCAACTGAAAACATCAATACAACCCAGGTAATTTGAACTGCATATATCGAGATAATAAAACCAGTCGACATTTCATATGGGAATATTCATGTTATGTCAATAGAATTCAGTTCATCTGAGATGTTCTTGTAATAAATAGCACTGAAATAGAGATATTGTAAAGTTTGCCCTTTTGTGTTTTGTCCAATACATTTATGGTAATAGTACAATAGTAAACAAGACCAGTACAAGAGTGTTAAATAGTAATGTATTTGTTAGTCAGAATCAGTTACATTTCGAATAATATAATATTGTAAACCTAATTGTCTGGAGATATCGTGGTACTGTCTTGTCTCCACTATCAAGTTTCTGAAAGCTGGAAAACGCGATCATAACACCAACAACAATAAGCATAGAAAGAAATATATCAATTATTAATCTGAAGACGACTATAAGTAAAATTTACATTAAATCGTTCAAAATTGTTTATTTATATGTAAATAAACATAACGCGTCAGAATTTTAAATATACTCACACACAATCAAACAAACAAAACGGATATAAAAAAAATGCGCTATGATTGTATCTCAAATTCTATGCATGTTTTTCCATTAAAAAATGTTTATAAATCGAATAATAAAAACTGAACATAGAACAATTAGCAGAAATTTATTTCGTTTTGAAATGATACAAAATATGACTTGATTTAATGAAAATTGAAGTGCATAGAACAGTGGAATCGGTTTAAAAAAATTATCGGCGACGGAAAAGCGGTTTTCGTTACATGAAATATAGAAACATGTTTATGGTGACACATTAGACACGGTCCTTAATGTTAAAATTAGCTTCATATAAGCTTGTGCAGTTTATGGCAATTTTATTTATCTTTGAAATTTTAACATGAACGACCTGATCAAATGGAAAATGAGATTACGCATCAAACAGACCAAACAGTATTTGTTTGAGCGTTAAAGCGGTTTCAGTTATTTCAAAACTCGAATGTTCTCCTTATGTATAAACCAAAGTTAAAATTATCAAAATTTTATGCCATTTACGAACAATTGATTAACTTTGAAACGGTTCCAAATATAAGTGGATTTAATCAAAGATGAATATATGCATACAATGGAGCAAATAATATGCATTGAAACACTTGAGATGGAAAGATGTCAATATTATTTAGCAATAGAATATGAGTGTCATTTTTAGACCCGCGATAAAAATACAATTAAATTTTTTTATCTTTTGTAAGCTATAGAAGTTTACAGAATATGTATTTGGCTTAAAATGATACCAAATATAATTAATTTAATGGAAGATGAAGTAATGCATAAACTATAGGCGACGGAGACACTATCAGCCGATATGACAATCGAAGTCACACCCACTCTTTGGATTTCTTTTTTACACAGTAACATCTTTGTCTCGTCAAACTTAAGATAAAAACACCAACATGCAAATGGTAACACGATTTTTGTTTTCAATCTAAATATCGATGATATTTCTCAAGGATATCATAAAACTATAAAATCAAATCGCACATAGAGACAAATTTTGAAGACGATTGTACCCGCGGCTGACTCGCGATATCGCTGCTCAACTGGGCACGAAATGTCAACGAAATATTTTTACCGGCGGCCATTTGCAAATATCTATGCTATAGTCGTCTCGGTGTGTAAATAATGGAAAAGAGACAAATGTTTCAAAGAAATTACTTGTTTCACAACAAAAGTAATTACGGTGTGCTGCGAGATGCCCACTGGATCTCGATGCATGGCGTCAGTGTTTTTTCTATCTACAGTCGATCGCTTTCATTATTGTGTGGTTATGGATCAACTAGAGGATGAAGCCGGGATGGGATTGGATTTAGCGAATCTCTCAAAGCGATTTCGTGAAAAAAAAGTTTATTAGTTATTTCATTGAATGATATTTTAATATGACATCATAGTCGTGCGAAGAATGTCCAACAATGGACTTCACATAATGATACGCACGGAGTTAAACTGAGATAAGGAAATGATATCGCTCCTAACTAGACCTAATCAGAACATGCAACTTCTGCAAGTAATAAAACATGAATCAAAGTATGGAGCTTATAAACAAATAAGGTTGATATATGGATCTATCACTATGGATGATCAATGTTTACAATATTAACACAAATATGATCTCCAAGAGTATCAAAGTATAGAATTTAAACGCAACTATGAACAAGGTACGATTCTGTCGCCAAGGGTGATCGAAGTACAGAATTTGTACAAGGTATGAAAAATGTTTCATCCACGAATAGGATATATCTGTTATTTATTTACGCTCGTATAGCGATATTGAATTGTTAATTTCACTCATATAATGATATTGAATAACTGAATCAACAATAAAATGTATGTAGCTTGTGGTTTCCAGTTGACAACCATAAATTCAGATAAACATAACATAATTATTACATAAAAGAACAAACAAATACAAAAAATTAAATATACACATCACATTAATTTGTAATGCAATGATATTAAATACAAAAAAGTATGTGCCAACCAGAGGAATTAAATCCTTCATAATGAGACAAATCACAGAAGTGTTCAAAACTGACGTTAGTCAATTATATATTATCAGAACCTTTGATCGGGAACTATTGCCTCATTCGATTAGTAATCTATGACTTGAAGTGACACATTGATAAAGTTATGACCTTAAGGGCACATCGATTTAGGGGTAATAGAGGGAGAGATTGATGGTGGAGGGGGAGGGAATTTATAATGTTTATAATTATGACGTGGCAAGAAACTTGCCAGTACATTGTTCCAATAAATATAAAACAGAAATGACCCAGTGCTTGTCTAATGTGGCTATACGGTATTCGTCAAATATTTACACTACAAGGTACTATTACTGTGTCACATTTATCATTTTCGAGGACGCTAACGTTATGAAAGGAGATTGATACAGGGGATATCTTTCCACGATTCAAGAACATATTCGATTTTGGTAGTTTCAAAATTGTCATTATTAGAATCGTATTAATTTGGTTAAAAACATTGTCATTGTTCTATAAAACGATTAAATGAAACAGCGGCACATAAACAGGGCCGCAGATCAAGAAAATCAGCAAAATTGAAAAGAACCATGACAATAATGTATTCACATGTAACAGTGGAACAAGGAGTTGTACAAAACCTATTCCTGAACTGTAACCAGTGTTTCCTGTAAAAACATGACATATTTTTACCTAGCTGACATATGCTGAATGAAACAAAACATATGAATAACGATGTTCACCATGTAGTACCTAGGTTTATCATAGCAGATGTTTGAATTATGCACTTAATTTTTTTTGTATAAGAAGGTAAAAAGTACAGCAGTACATCATTTTAATTTTATGTTGGCATGTTTACAATTTACGAACCAAGCTTGTAGACAGTAAAACTATTACTTAGCATATACTTTTTGAAAAGCAAACCTTCACTACTATGTAAACACAATAGAATATCAGAAGGGAAACGAACACATTTTGTTCCAAAAGCAAGAAAAGAGTTAAATAAAATGTGAAAAAGGACCATGAAAACGAAGTGTCAGATGCCACCATAGATATAACAGTGCACATAAACAAAGTACTATTCCTGGATTCTATACCAGGACTACACTTTCCACTCTGTCTAGTGTATATTTGTACTTATCTATATTAATGTATATATGCCATAATTTCTGTCATGTGAATAAGGTATGACTTTATTGGGATGGGAGTTTATTTACCGTGTCGGCACTCGAGTGTTGCTGATACGCTAGAATACTTTTATCAGCGGCATGTTTCCATGCTTTTTGCAGCAATGTGTGCATTGTTCAAGGTTGTATGGAGGCAGGGGCCTGCGGATAAGGGAATTAGTTCTGTATTTTAATATTATTTCTCAAAATGTATGTATGTATGTATTATGTATGTATGTATTTTTGTATGTATATTCCGTTACCGTTAGCTGGATTAGGTGTTGCAGGATTTGCTGCAGGTGTGATTATGTAGATTATTTCATAAAATGACGATAGGATTTACTCTTTTTTTAAACTCCAAGGAAAACATAATATACAGCAAACGAGATGAAATAATAATAGCTGTCTTTTTTAAGTTAAACTTTATCGACAAACGTGACAATTAGGGCGATCAGTGATGAATAAATGTATAATAATCATCAACGAGGGCGACACATACAATGAGACATCAATCTACAATCATCAACGAGTATGATACATACAGCGATATATCAACCTATAATTATCGACGAGTATGATACATACAGCGATATATCAACCTATAATTATCGACGAGTAGGACACATACTACGAGATATCAACCTACAATCATTCACCAGAACGACACGTATAATGAGATATCAAAATACAATCGTCAATGAGTACGGCACGTATGATGATTGTTGTCGTTGTTGTTGTGGGGTTTAACGCCATTTTTCAGCACACGATAGGCTATGCATGGCGGCCAGTATTAATGGTGGAGGAAGAACCCTGGAAAACCCCGGGAAGAATCACCGACCCACGAGAAGCTACTGGCAAGCTTTCTCACATACCCACATTGGCCGAATCCTAGACTCGAACCCACGCAGACAGAACGTATGATGATATATCAAAATACAATCATCAACGAGTACGACACATACAACAAGATGTCAACCTACAGTCATTAACTAATACGACATTCATAATGAGATATCAAAATACAATCATCAACTGGTACTACACGTTAAAAGAGATCTATCAAAACTACAATCATAATGCAATAAACAACGAGGAAAGCAAAAGCCAATAGCAATTCAAGAAAATAGAATTTTAGAGAAGAAAACACAATTAATTAGAGAGATTTCAGGAACGTTGGGGAGCATTTTATTTTCAAAATGCAAATCGCAAACAATGCAAATTAATAGTCAAAGTTTCTATGGCGCGATAATATGCATTCGGCACAATTCTTGACTGCTTAAATTGTGCCTATCCCAAATTAATAACAACATTATAACTACCTTTCAGAGACAGCCTTAACTATTTTAATGATAGAATAGCTGATAAAGAAGTTTGTACAAACAATCCTTTTGACGACAAAAATGGTAAACTATTCATTCCATTATAAAGAATAGATTGCGCTATTCGACATCATATTGTTTTTATTTCCAATCGCTTTGACAATATAGAAATGCACATAAATAAAGCATTTCCTTCTAAAATATATTTTCTACTGTCATTTTGATTGGATCAATGAAATTGCGTTGAGGTGCAATTAACAGAATGAATATCAGCATTAAAAATGATGATGAAAAAGTTTCAGATTTTCACTGAATTCTATCATATGTTTTTCAGGTCAAGTAATCACTATAATGAAAACTATTTGATTGCACCTAGCTGGTTCGTTTAATAGTTAAATGCTAAGACCAAATCATGGGCAAACATATAGCACTAAGTCAATCATTGTTATGTATATTTAATTTTCATTGTTTCATTACTTTTATAAATTCATTATATGATATGGATAATTGTATTTTGGACTTGACCTTGAAAAAAATCAAGTTCAAAATGTTCCTGACAGGGGACACTGATATTATTAAGTTGGTAAGCAACTGATACATGGTTAATATTCCTATAACAGCTTGAGTTAAATATTAAGATCAATATCTTGGTCTCAGTCAATGATATCATGTTACCATGTTCCTTATTATAATTTTAGTAACAACCCTTGTCTAATTCTAACTTGAATTGTTCTGGAAATGAACTTTTGTCCTACCATTTAGCTCATCTTTTGCATCTCAATTTTTATATATTATTTTTAACATGATAAATATTTTCATTCATGCTTTAATATTTTTAGTCAGAATCAGTTTTATTGTTGCGTTCAGTATTTGATTTTGGCTGAAATTATTTATTGAATGAGTATGTTCGGTAAAAACAAAGTGCCCATTTATAATATTCTTGTACAGAGACAATAATTTGGAATTATACTGAATACAAGCAAGGATACCTTGGATTATATTTTTAGCATTCAGGCCATTGTTACATTCGAAAATAGTTACATCAACACCTTCAGCACAGAGTCTTATTATGAATATTACTGAATCTTAATTAGATTTTTTAAAATTAGGACTGGTAATAAAACATTTCGGGCTATTTGGGATTCAACTGGCTAGCTGTAAATTCTTCTAAAATGTTCACTTTGTATCTAAGTGAAATACATTATTTGTTGAATTTTATAAATTATTTTGGATTTTGCTCCTTTCTACTAATTAGTTTAAGACCATAGTGCCATAATACAATTAACACTGAATTGAAACTTAACACCAAGCGGTACATTTTACTGATCCTGCAAAATTATTGATGCAGCTACTAGTTGGTTTGTACAAAGACGTGCTGATACTCAAATACGAAAGACTTTGGGGGATATTAACTTAAAATATAATTAGACACGGACGGAGCAAGTTTATGGTAACCTTAAATGCACTGATCAGAGCGGCAATGATGCAGCTAACACAATTCCATAATTATTAAGCATTTTCATGAATACAAAAACATGTTAGATAACAGGAATTGTAGCACAGAGATTTGGGATCATATTAAATGCTCACAAACATTGCATGCTGTAAAATAACGAATACATTACAAGGATCGGTCCCCAATATTTTAATAATAACACCAAATGAAAAGAGGACAAACAATACATTAGAATCTTCGTAGACTGGCATGGAGAAAAACCATTTCTAGAACGCAGTGACATTTTAAAGAAACTATTTCCAGCTGCACATATTTAAACTGTTTGCTTCTTTCTGAGATTTTCAGTCTGTTGACCGAACACAGATTGACTCGTAAATGTAAAACAATTTTACAAAAAATTTTTCGTTGTCTCTAATTTTTGTTTAGTTCACGTGTTCTTCTATTCATCTAATTCACATATTCTTCTATACATCTAGTTGACATGTTCTTCAACACATCTATACAGCAAGTTCACATGTTGTTCCATGCATCATCTAGTTCACACGTTCTTCAACACATCTATACAGCAAGTTCACATGCTGTTCCATGCATCTAGTTCACGTGTTCTTCAACAAATCTATACAGCAAGTTCACATGTTGTTCCATGCATCTAGTTCACATGTTCTTCAACACATCTATACAGCAAGTTCACATGTTGTTCCATGCATCTAGTTCACATGTTCTTCAACACATCTATACAGCAAGTTCACATGTTGTTCCATGCATCTAGTTCACATGTTCGTCAACACATCTATACAGCAAGTTCACATGTTGTTCCATGCATCTAGTTCACATGTTCTTCAACACATCTATACAGCAAGTTCACATGTTCTTCAACACATCTATACAGCAAGTTCACATGTTGTTCCATGCATCTAGTTCACATCTTCTTCAACACATCTATACAGCAAGTTCACATGTTGTTCCATGCATCTAGTTCACATGTTGTTCAACAGTTCTATACAGCAAGTTCACAAGTTGTTCCATGCATCTAGTTCACATGTTCTTCAACACATCTATACAGCAAGTTCACATGTTGTTCCATACTTCTAGTTCACATGTTCTTCTTTACATTTAGTTCACATATTATTCTATACATATATACAACTAGAGCACGTGTTTTTCTATGCGTATATACAGCTAGTTCACGTGTTCTTCTATACATATATACAGCTAGTTCACGTGTTCTTCTATACGTATATACAACCAGATCACGTGTTTTTCTATACGTATATGCAGCTGGTTCACGTGTTCTTCTATACATATATACAACTAGATCACGTATTCTTCTATACGCATATACAGCTAGTTCACGTGTTCTTCTATACGTATATACAGCTATTTCACGTGTTCTTCTATACGTATATACAGCTAGATCATATGCTCTTCTATACATACATACAGCTAGTTACACGTTCTTCTAATTCACATGTTCTTCTGTACATTTATGCATCTAGTTATCATATTCATCTATACATATATATCGCTAGTTCATGCGCTGTTCTATATATGTACATATAGTTTACGTGTTCTTCTACACATATATACATGTAGTTACATGATTTTATTCATCTAGTTCACGTGTTCTCCTATACATCTAGTTCACCTGTTCTTCTATACATATATAAGCTAGTTCATATGTTCTACCATACATATATACAGCTAGTTCACGTGTTCTTAGGACCGCTTCGGTGGCCTAGCGCTTAGAGCGTCCTTCTCGGATGCGGGAGGTCGTAGGTTCGATCCTCGGCCGATTCATACCAAAGACTATCAAACATGATACTAACAACTGCCTCGCTTGGCGCTCAGCATTAGGGCTGGTCGGCCTGGTGTTAGGATAATGTGACTTGGTGGGACATCGCGATACATGTCTGCGGCATGATGCCCCAGTTCTAGACATCACTATAAACTGTCACAAAGCAGACATTGTAGCGATATGACTGAAGCATTGCTAAAGCTACGTTAAAAATCAAAATCACACACACACACACACACACACACACACACACACGTTCTTACATACATATAGTTTACCTGTTCTGCCATACGTATATACAGCTAGTTCATATGTTCTGCCATACATATATACATCTAGTTCACATATTCTTCTTATACGTATAGTTCAAGTGCTTTTCCAGACACCTGTACATCTACTTCACACGTTCTTCTAGTTATATAATTCAACAGTTGTCCATTAAGGTTAGGAGTTTTTATTTACTTGTTTGTTATTATTTTTTCTCTACCATTGTATTGTTGATTTATGGTCCTTACAAAATAATAATACATACCATGCGTAATATCAAATTAAATTTAAGAATGTGTTTGGGTTTTTTTTCTTCTGTAATATGCAAAAGAATCCTTTTGAGGCATTATGCCTACCACACTACCTACACTGTATCATTGTCTTTAAGATCTTATAGTTTTTCTGGTATTTGTGCATTGTTCAAACATTTTAAGAAAGTTTATTCATTTGTAATGACACCGATTTTGAGTAGACAAAAATTTATTCCACCGTAGTGGTACCTTTCCATCCTTTTTATCGCTATGTACAATTTATTTAAATCGAGTAAAAATGTCAAAATGTCGTTCTCAGTACCTATATATTTTGGAATAACTCACAGCAACAGAAATCAAGAGAAACGTTAATACAATAAAACTGGATCGTGGGAATTACCTATGCCATCATAGAAATGTAAATATTGTTAAATTTTCCTGAGTGTGATAAACTGGTCTCCTGGGGATATCAGGCAAGATGCCTTCAAATAATGCTAAAATGCGATCAAATTTAACATGATAACAGCTATCACTGAACAGTGTGTGTTTTGTGTATGATTTTGATTGTTAGTGCTATCGCTACGATTTTTTAGTGTGGCAGTTTATAGGGATGTCTAGTATGATGTCCCACCCAGTCACAAAATCCTGACACCAGGCTGGCCAGTCCTAACACTAACCTCTTAATACTGAACGCCAAATAAGGCAGCTGTTAGTACCATTTTTATGTCTTTGGTATGACTTGGCCGGGTATCGAACACACGACCTCCCGCATCCGAGGTGGATGTTCTACTAGGCCACCGGAGCGGTCGCTGATTCTGAAAAGTTAAATTCATAAATTATTCATATTTACTCCCATTTCTGGTATTTTATAGAAGATAAACGTATCCATACAATATTCAATTTTATGTGAGCATGTTTTCTTTGAAATAAATGTGTGAGAAGGAAAAGTTTGGGCTGTTCTACGACATGTACTTTAGCAGGGAAAGGGCAATTTAAATGTGCAAGGAAATATCGAAAAATTATTAAATTTCATACTTGGATGGATAACCTTTTCAAGGGCTTCCAAGCTTTGCCGCTAAGTCCGGATTGCATGGCTGAACCATTTGAACTAATGCAGAGATGCTATCATAAAATCGATTTGATAAGAGTGAATTCAATATCATAGATGATCAAGTTTCGCTGAGTAAATACGCCTGACATTTTAACTGCGGTTGAATTTTTATGTTTTTTATTCCATGAACCATCCGTGTACATGTTGAACGAGCTGCGCATCTTGCAGTACTAACATTAAGCACGTGACACATGGTTTCTGCGAACAAATACGCATGTGTGAATATGGTAATGGTTGGAACTAGTACACAGCTTTCTTTATATTATTAAGAGTAACACTATTTACAACAACGTATGACATCGGAAATGTATAATGTATATTTATATAGGACTGTCTAGTTGCACCTATTTAACAGGTAAATAAGCTTGAAGCAAACAAGTCAACGAGCGTGGGAAAAGATATACATCTGTTCTAAGCACGAAGTTTTAATAGTTATGGGTCAGTAAGGTCTTTAACCTGTCATCGTTGTTGTTCTTTAAGTTGGTTGTTGTTATTGTTATTGAGTAGGTATTTGGGGACTTAATTTGTCAATGATTTGTTGGAAAAGAAAAAATCATGACTGTCTTCTGGGCTCCAGTTAACCAGGGTCAGATATCAATATATTCTATCAGTCGCCACTCATATGACCAATTAAGCTATATACAAATATTTTGGCATATGGTCGAAAATATTTGTTTTTTAGCCATGAACTGATGCTGTTGCAACATTTTTATTTAGCTGTTAAACTAAAATCACATAAAGATTACGCGAATATCCCATAGGCACGTACATAGTGGGCAAAGAAATTAAACCCTTCCTGTGCAAATACATTTGCCGGGGTTATGATTTTCTTGTTGCTGATGTTTCTAAAAAGAGTGCAATTAAAGAAGTGAAGAATGAGTGTTTGATGAAAAACTCTAACTTATAGTATGATATATTCTCTTTCTTAACGGTTTTTTAATGGTTAGGACAGCCCGCCAATATTTGTTCTGGTTGGGTGTGAATCAGTAAGCAATCATAGCTGTAGTTGTTGTTGTAGGGTTTAACGCCATTTTCAGCACAGGATAGGCCATACATGGCGGCCAAAATTAATGGTAGAGGAAGAAACCAGGAAAACCCCAGGAAAGAACCACCGACCCACGCAGAAGCTACTGGCAAGCTTTCTCACATACCCACATTGGCTGAATCCGAGACTCGAACCCACGCAGACAGAGGTGAGATGGCAGTGATCCGTAACGAAGAGCGCTTTAGACCACTCGGCCACTCGGGGCCCCATCAATTATAGCTGTACTAAAAGGATGAGGGAGCATCAGTGGTGTGCTAACGGAAGAGGAGGGGGCGGTTGCCATGGGTGCCAGTAGTCTTGGTGCTCCAAAACAGCTGATAAAAATTAAATTGCAGCAAAATCATTGGCGGGTCCATCGTTGTCGCCCCGGATGCCATTTACCCTTAGTACTCCACTAGGGAACAATCAGATTTGATGTTCAACTAATAATGGACTGCCGCGTTGATACATACAAGAATAATCGGAACGGTATTTTTGAAAATTTAAGCAATGCTATAAATAAAAGAAATCTCAAAATCTGAAGATTCTGAGGACTTATTTACAATTAACCTTCAACATGCCATATTTGGAACAAAATGAAAACAATATATCGTATCAAATAAATAAATGTTTTTGTTTTATGGTAGCTTTTGGTGCAAATGTATGACATAAAAATAAACTTTATTACTTTACAATCCACTATTCCATGTGATCGTCTGAATCATCCTTCTGGCAGTTATAATAAAATGCTTGTTCATCAAATAGTTTACTTTTCAACACATAGGCCACACCACCACCGTTTTCCATCCCGCCCACGAAAAACATTCGTCAAGAGCATGTGATATTAATTTGGCAAGTAAATAGCTTAATAGTATTTTAAAGACACCAACTAGAGTATATATCGAATAGAGAACGTAATAAAATTTATGGCGTCTCTCCAGCTAAATAAACTATTTTGGTTTGGTCTACCTATTCTATCCAATATACTAAGATGACTATATGACTGTCCTAAATATGAATGGTTCAACTCCAAAGCAAATCCCAGCGATGGTCGCCCCGGCCACTCACCCACCCCTCGTTAAAAACTGTGTGCACCTAAGATGTTTTCCTGCATTCTATATTACTATGGATGTTCAATATTTATAGGTTACTGCATTTGTATGGGAAAATATGAACGAGCTTTTCGAATGGAAATACTGCACGACCTTGGGAGTGCAGTATATCCATCCGACAAAACGAGTTCTTATTTTCCCATACAAATGCAGTAACCTTTTTATCATATGCTGTTTTTTTTTTTTTAAATTCTACATAATGCTTAATTATATTAACAAAATACACTACACGAAACAAAGTAACCGATATATGCCGCATTCAAACTAAATACACAAGCGCATATTCATCATTACACAACATTATTACTGCGCACATAACTCCGCCCAGATAAATTTGAACTTAGTCGCGCGCTCGACATAACTTTAGAAAGAAAATGACGTGTCTAGTTAAAGTTGAAATTTAGAGTCATATTGTGAATGAATGTGCATTGCAACAACTTTTCCATTTGATCTGGAATGAATAGATTTTGGTATTTTTTTCTTTCGATTGTACGAAATTTCGTGATTACAGACTAGAATTGTATTTGACAATTCCACATGAAATACATGGGATTGAAGAAGCTAGGAAGAAGCGTGTTGACATCTGCAAATGTGTTTCTGTTTCTGTCATTGAATGTTTGAAATCATAATGTGAGAAAAATATGAAGTTTTTCAATTGCAATTATAAAAGGACGCTATGGAATTTAATGCTTATTTCATTTTAAGTGCAGTAAGGAGGATGTAATTGCACTTATCATCGAAATTACAGTACAATTTCGAAATGTTTAATCAAGATTGTGAACCTATGATATGGCTCATGTCGGATTTGCAGAACTAAGAAAACGTTTTTGAGGAAATTCAGGATGTAAAACTGTAAGTGTATTTTTTTGTTTCCATTCTTATCACTTGTCACTTGTATGTTACCTGTCAGGACCTTTTCTTGTGTCTGTTGTATACTGTAGCCAGCCTAAATCCCAAACATTGTATCAACGAGGAATTTGCCAAAGCAGCTGGTATCTGGCAGCCCACGAAACATCTGTTTTAGTTCATTCAGAAATAAATTTGAACAACCACAACGTAAAGCGCCTCTTCTTACGAGTGTACATGATTTGTTTACAAATCAAAAGTGCTGGCGTCTGCGTCCATTGTATGTTTACAATAGAAATTAGTTCGTTTATGCAAATGAATGCTATATGTGTATTGGCGCGCGGGTTCAGTTTCGGGTAATATTGCATGATTCTTAATTGCAAAGTTAACGGGGAAAAATGAGTATATAATAATGTATTTTCTGCTTTGCAAATTATGATGCAAGTTGCATTGTAACTATCATTATTTTATGCTCATTTTGTTTCTCCGTTAACTTTGCATTGTCAGAATCGTTCAGTATTTTACGATACTGAACTCGTGTGCAATTGATATTGAACTCACGTGAATAAACGAACTACTTTTTATTGTAAACAAACAATGGAAGCAGACGCCAGCACTTTTGATTTATTTTATTTGCCTGTCGATGAAGTAAACTAAATGAATGAACTAAAGCAGATGTTTCGTGGACTGCCACATTCCAGCTGCTTTGGCACAATCTGCATTAACTTTTTTGATACAATGTTTCGGATTTAGGCAAGCTAAAGAGGCCACACAGGATCCTTGCAAATAACATCCAAGTGGCAAGACATACACTGTCTTCTTTAGCTGGTGATAAGAATAGCAAAAAATATACTTAGTTTTACTTCCTGAATTTTCTCGAAATGTACTTTCTTAGTTCTATAAATCCGAACTACATTAGCCATATCATGGATTCTCAAGCTTGATTACGTATTTCGAAATTGCACTGTAATTTCGACTATATTCCAATTGCAATTACATTCTCCTTACTGCACTCAAAATGAAATAAACATCATATACCATTGCGTCTTTTAGATCTTTGCAATTGAATGACTTCATATTTTTCCCACATTATGATTTCAAACATTCAGTGGCAGAACAGATCGACATTTGCAGATGTCAACAGTACGCTGCTCCGTCGCCGCTGAAATCCGATGTACTTCATGTAGAATTGGCACATAAATCCAGCCCATAATCACGAAATGTCGTAGAAACGAAACAAATGCCAAAATTTATTAATTCCAGATCAAATGAAAAAGTTGTTGCAATGTGCATTCATTCACATTATGACTCCTAATTTCAATTTTAAGTAGAACAAAACGCCATTTTCTTTTGAAAGTTATGTTTAGCGCGCGACCAAGTTCAAATTTATCTGGGCGGAGTTATGTGCGCATTAACACTGTTTTTGTTGTGTAATGATGAATCTGCGCTTGTGTATTTAGTTCGGAATACGGCAAGCATTCAGTTACTTTGTTTCCTGTAGTGTATATTTACTTACATAATTAAGCCTTATGTAGAATTTAAAAAATGCGCATATAATAAAAAGGTTACTGCATTTGTATGGGAAGATATGAACTCGTTTTGCCGGATGGATATACTGCACTCCCATGGTCGTGCAGTATTTCCATTCGAAAAACTCGTTCATATTTTCCCATACAAATGCAGTAACCTATACTAACTGTTCTAACTTGTACAACAGCATAGATTTTCTGTGTTATACATCAGTATGCATGCTCTGCATTGTACACTAACATAGATGTTCTGCACTGTGCATGCATTGTTATGTACGTTCTGCGCCCTACACTATAATGAATGTTCTGCATTGTACGCAAACAAATGTTATGTGCTATCCGCTGTTATGAATGTTCTGCATTATACACTAACATAAACGTTATGTGCTATACAATATTATGAACGTTCTGCGCTGTACATTATTATGAATGTTCTGCATTGCACACTAATATGAATTTTCTGCATTGTACGCTATCATTGAAGTTCTGTGCTGTAAACTACTACGAATGTTCTGCATTGTACGCTATCAATGAAGTTCTGTGCTGTACACTACTACGAATGTTCTGCAGTGAACGTTAGCATCAATGTTCTGTGCTGTACAATGCAATGAAAAATCTGCACTAACTTGGATGTTAAGCGCTCTATACTATTATGAATGTTCTTAATGGAAAGCTAGCATATATATTATGTGATGTACACTACAATGAAAATTCTGCTTGTGCACTAGCATAGATGTTCTGAGCTCTAGGCTATTACAAATGTTCTCAATTGTACACTAATATTGATGTTCTAAATTGTACACTAGTATGTATGTTCTACAGTGTACACTAGTATGGATGTTCCAAATTGTACACTAGTATGGATGTTCTAAATTGTACACTAGTATGGAACGGTCTTGCGCTGTAAATAATCTGCATAGTATATTCAGCTTTGCAAACTCTTATGAATGTTGCATTTTAGTTATCATGGAGGTTCTGAGTTATGCACTACTATGAATGATCTGCATTATACACTACTATGAATGGTCTGTATTATACACTGCTATGAATGGTCTGGATTATACACTACTGTGAATGGTCTGCATTATGCACTACCATGAATGGTCTGCATTATACACTACTATGAATGGTCTGCATTATACACTGCTATGAATGGTCTGCATTATACACTGCTATGAATGGTCTGCATTATACACTGCTATGAATGGTCTGCATTATACACTGCTATGAATGATGTGCACAATGAACTAATTGGAAGTTTTTCAACATCTGTGAATATAAGTAGCCAGATATGTGCCACCAAATGTAGAACGCAAAATTCAAATTATATTCTAATTCTTTACTCTAACATTTTTGTGCTCTTTCTCTGTCTCTCTCTCTCTCTCTCATATTTTAATCAGACTGAAATATGAAAGCTAATGGTTACAAAGTTTTCGTGGTATCTTTTCTTACTGGTGGAAGTAATTATAACTTATTTAAAAACGATTTGGTTCAAACTGTATAATGTCTACAATGAATTCTGGACCTCAACCATGACATCCTCTCGATCATCGGGTTGAAAATGTAGTAATTCACCCTGGAGTAACTTCTGTTTTTGCTGCTATGAAAATATAAATTACTCCACATCCTCTTGCAAGCTTGAATTACATGCAAAATCTTGTCGGCTAGTTACGTGAAGTGATTGCAAATGTCGATGAAAGCAAAAACTAAGCGATCTTAACATGCATCTGTTGTGGCGTATATACCATAATACGCCACGTGGGATTTACAATTATGAAAATGGAACATAAGCTCTTTTTGTTCTGTATTATTCTTGGGGTTCATGAGTTATTCGTTGTGTTCATAAATTATTCATGGGGTTCAAACTGAATTAGAGATCGTGTAAATATTATATTGCCGTAGTTTGGTGCACTATGGTCACGGAAAGAGATACAAAACACACACGAATTCAGATTTGTTAACATACTTCAGTGGATGTATTCAGAATAAATTAGAGAAAAACTTGCTGGACTCTGCTTGATACGCTGCCGTCTTAGTGTGACACCATCTCTAAATGACAGAGAATGTATAAGAAATAATGAATGACAGAATGGAATGTCTGGTTAATCAGAGCTGAATTTCAACCAGATCTGGTGCACGTTTTACACTAACCAACACGGTAAATAATGAATGACAGACATAATTTGCCTATGTTGGCATTTCAGTTCCATGTCATATTTTCCCTGAGCGTAAGATTTCACCTGGGTGGTAGTGAGGAGTGATACAACCACACATCTTTTGCATTTAACTGAAAAATCATTATTGTTTAAAAATAGTACACGTATTCCGATTTCTGTCAATTGCACCTAAGCAAACATCCGCGTGAAGGTCCATCGATCGTCCGTTTCAGAATGTACAAGAATACTGCATATAAAACCATCTAAAAGACCTCTAGCATCTACACAGAAAAGAAAGACCCTGCAACAGTTTATGAATCAAGTTTTACTTTGTAAACAGCACTGTTTCTCTATAATGACTCATCTTAAAGTCTTTTGCTGCATATAGTGTACATTATATTTACAAATCCTGTTTTGTTTGACAAATTGAAGGTCGGATGAAATACTTTTTTATATAACATTAAAGGAGTCTCATGGTACATTAAACATCGGCCATTCGATCACGTGGTGGTGTGGGGGACATTTTCAACAACACTTTGAACACAATAATAGCTAAAACACTCAATGGGGTTTAGTATCCTTCATAAGGACACGCCGAGTAAACAAAAATGGCCGCCCCTCTTTAAATTCTTCGTAAGATCACCATGTTCTGTTTCATGCACAAAAACTGAAGTGAGCGTTGCAGATCAGTTTAGGTATACTACCTGACCAAAAGTGTAGCACTTGCATGTAGTCAGTGCCGCTGTAAACTGTTCGTCTGTAACAACGTACATGGAAAAATCATGATGGGATATCCTTATCTCTCTTCGCTGTCTTTGCATTTTGATGCAAGCGTTGTCCCTTTGTGACACCGTCCATGCCATACAAGTTTGAATTGTAGTATCAAATGCGATATGTCACACGTCAGTAGTGAAGTGGGGCGATTCAGCCTCAAGGGGAATTAGCATTAAAAACCACCCTGGGCCTGTATAGCCTCTATGTAAATTTAACATGGGCAAAAACCGTGGGCCTGTTAAGCCTCAAGGGAATTTAACATGGAAAAAAAAATCTTGGGCCTGTTTAGCGTCAAGGGGAAATTGAATAGGGTCGGGACCCTATTTTAATATGGTCCCGACCTGATGGGTCTATGGAAATGGAACATGGGAAAATTGAAACAGGGAGGGTCTCTATTTTTTTTTATTTAAAAGGGGCTAGGCAATGACAGTCAAGGTCTTTTAGACCTATGAAGGGGCCCTGAAAAGGGCCTTTGGTTTACTTCTTCTTTTAATTTCTTCTATTCTTCCACCAACTTCTTATTTTCTGTCCTACACTTTTTCTCTTGTTTTCTTTTTCTTCTTCCTCCTTTTTTTCTTTTTCTCCTCTTTCTGCTTCTCCTCCTCTTCTTTCTTCCTCTTCTCATTTTCTTCTTCCTTTTCAATTTTTTCGTTCCGTACTCTCATCCTTATCCTTTCCTCTTCATCCTCCTTCTCCTCCTTTATTTCTTTCAGCAGATCACTTATGATTTCCTTTAGTCTTCTTAAATTGTTGATCTCCATCTTTATTCTATGTGGCCTGTAAGAATAGCGATCCTCGTCCAGTCTTACAAACATCTGTTCCATTATCCCCAAATTGTCCAGAACGTCTTGCAATTTTTTCATTTTATCAAGGTGGTTCGAAGCCATCTTCTTTTCTATTCTTTGTAGAATGGTGCGAACGACGAACGTTGTGGGTTCTTATACGAAAAGGGCGGACGTGAAGGAAAACATCCCCCTAAGACCCAAATCTTATATTACCTAGATCATCACTTAAAAAGCGCGGACGTGAAGGAAAACATCCCCTACTTTTCTCATCTCATATTATCTACTATCCACACAAAGTTCATGAGTCATATAATCTAACCTCATTATATACTATCCATACACACACACACACACACACACACACGCCAAGCAGCAAAAACATAACCATAATCTACTATTCACACAAACGTACTTGAGCGCTTACAAACACAAACACATACACTCACACTAGGAAAAAGGAGTCAGTGTTTATATTCACACTACTCTTCATACACACATTGGCAAATCGATTGCTATCTCTTTTCAAGTTTTTTGGCTAGCCCTGAAAAGGGCTGTTTTTTAAGAACTCCACTACACCTGGTTAATGATGGCACCTTCCAGGCCTGGCACCACACACACATCTTCTACTCCAATCTTTCCAGTTGACTCTTTTGACTGGGAGCGCAGAGGGAGGATGATTGGCTTCAGCACCCCAATCCTCTGTCTCTGGAATATTGTACGACATCCTCTCTCCTATTTTCTTTTCCACCTCTTCTTTTTTCCTTTTTTGCTCCTTTTCCTCTTTTATTCTCTCTTCTTCAACAATGGCCTCCGCAGCCAGCTCATTCACTATACGCCTGGCATATTCCAGGTGTATCTGGAGTTCTAGAAGTTTTACAATCCTTGTATTCATTGTCTTGCTGTTAACAGGTCAACGATGGGTAGCCCGACTGACGATTAGTTTCTTATTTATACTAAAAGCGCGGACGTGAAGGAAAACATCCCCCTAAAACACTAAACTTATATTACCTACATTATGGTCTAAAAGGCGCGGACCTAAAAGAAACCCTCACTCACTTTTTTACTACCCATCACTATTCTAAAAAATTTTCATTAAAAATATAATATACTATCTACATACTTAAATCAGTCAGATCAAACCCAAATCTACTATCCCCACACTTCAAACAACAAAAAACATTATCATAACCTACTATCCACACAAACGTACGTGAGCGCTTACAATCACACACACACACACACACACACACACACACACACACACACACACACACTTATACAATCACACCAGAAAAGAGTGATTGTTTATATTTACACTACTCTACATTTACACATTTGCAAATTCATAATTATTTCTTTTGTAGAGGTTGGGGTAGCCCTGAAAAGGGCAGTTTTTATTGTTTGCTATGGCAATCTTTTTTAGGTTCTAAGATTGCGGCCTCCCTTGACGATAGGTTTTCTCCCAGGATAAGGTCTGCTTCTTCGGAAAGAGAAGAAGAACTCTTTGGTATCGATACGACAATCGACAAAGCCTCTGTCAGATTCAGGTTGCTGCTGCTGTTGTTGCTGCTGTTGCTGCTCTCTCTGCTGTTTCTGAAGTCTGTACTTCTATGTCCATTCTTCTTTCTCCCTCCCTGTTAATTTCTTCTCTGAAGAGCTCTTCTATCAGGTCTTCAGTGACTTTTAACATTCTCACATTCTCTATCTCTTCTGGCGTCGGTATCAGACTGTGTCTGACACGATGCAAATTCACGTAGGCTTCGTTTAGCTTAGCTAGTATGGAGCACATCTTCGTAGGAGGATGAGTCGACAATGGATGGTTAGACTGGAGATTTCCCCGGTTTTAAAGTCAAAGCGCGGACGTGAAGGAAAACATCCCTACACGGTTTTCGAGCCGGAACGTTCAATGAGTGTCATGAGAGGGATAGTAAGAAGTCAAAGAGCATGAATCAACATTCCTATAGCAAAACAAAAGACAAAGGCATTTTTTTTCTTCAAAACAACATTTTTTATTCAAAATCACTTAACACTAACAAACAACTATAACATTTTTAACAATAACCAAACAATATAACATCAAATATTTTTTTCAAATCACAAACATTTTTTTCAACTAACACATTATTTTGGACAGGGCTGACAACGTTGTGAATGAAATTGTGATTTCCTCTGTTGGAGGTCATTAGGCCATTGATGGACACTACGTTTCCTAGCTTGAGACAAAAGATAAGCATGATGGTCACAAAACCATCGATCTACTTTCACATTGTTTCTAGAAGAAGAACGAGGATCAAAATGAGTCACTAAATGTTCTAAGGAATATTCCAGGCTGCGATGATGCAGAAAGTACACACAATATTGTCCACACACCAAGGAATCTGTGCCTTGTAATTTCACATTATTGAATCGGGTGGTCTGAGCATTTCTTCTCATAAAGTCAATGATATCGTCTTCCAAAGGCGGCAATCCATACGAATCGAAATATTCCACACATCCTTCTTGAGGAAAGTAGACGGCTACCAGGTGGGTTCCTGGGAGATTACTGTCGTCCGTGTTGATCACATAAGCTTGATGGTCTTGAGATTTGCAATGAGGGAGTTCATCTTTAGCACAGACGACAGGATTCCAAGAAGCAGTGTACGAGCTGTGGTTCAAAAGGTAATAAAGTTCCCAGGTATCCATTTATTTGTGTGGTTTTTTTTCTTCACAGGTAATGATAAGTGATCAATTCGATCCTGATTTTCTCTTGGAAAATGTCTGACAAGTAAAAGGCGTTTAGCTCTGACTTCGGACCCTGGTTCACGAGAGTTTCGATGCGACGGATCTCATGTCCATGTCTCCGCACAACATGTCAAACAATTCAGGACAAAATAAAACGGACAACACTTTACCCCCCTCAGGAAATGTCACCAGGAAGCGACGAGCTACTTTATGGTACTCCAGGGTGACACTTTTTTGACACTCTCCAAAGCTTTAAGAAACACGACATTAAACCTGGAGGCTATGGTGCTCACCAAATGTTGACCACTAAAATAATAGCCTGGGGGAATGAACAAGTGATAGGTGGTTCACTTTTCATTTTTTGTGCCAGGGGTTTTCTTGTCATATTTGACATGGGTATCCAAGTACTGTTGCAATGGTTCGTCATGAACTTCCACCTCAAAAAAATTTTGATTGGGAAGGACATTTAGGACTTGAGTCGGGTGAATCATTTCCACTAAAGCCACTTCCCAATGGGCTTCGTGATCTAATTGGATGACCTGAGGTAATTTGGCCGTGTAACAGCACAACGTGTTATTGGGAAACACCTCCATGGAACTGTCACTGGGTAGGGTTAAGTAAAATTGGTTTTGGTGACTCATAAATCCAGAGTTCTGTGGCTGTCCGAGGAGTTACTGGACGTCAGAGGCGTGTCTCCGCCCAAAATAGGGTTGTTATTGTTGTTGGAGTGGTGACTGACACTGGCACTAGAAACAAGGTTCCCGTTCTTCCCGTTGGAAGAGAATTTCAGGGAGGGATTGGGAAGCAGGTAACCGATGCAGCTGCTCAATAAAATGGTCCACAATTGTTTGTCTCCTTGTTGCAAACTCAAATTGGCAATGGCTGCACCGATGACACAATACACCACAAAGATTTGGCAGAAAAAGACGATTTGCGTTTTAGGCACAGTGTTTCCACACCACACCCACAAGGGTTGTTTTGTAAATCTTGCAGAGAAGAACTGGGTGAAGGAGTGGTAGCAGTAGTAGCTGCGTCTGTGTGAAAGGGCATGATGGTCACTTCTTTTTATAGTCGATGACTTGCGAAGCGTCGATCCAAGAATCAAAACTGGGTGGATATCCTTTCCAACGTACTTTGACTTCTTTGACACGTCGTTTGCCCACTTTACGGGTTCTGCGTTCGAGAATGCTTTCGATGTCGTACACGTCGTCTTCTTTTTTGGTGATACGTTGTAACTCGGGTAAGTAAAACTTTCCTTTGAGCACTTCTCCGTTCATGTCTTCCAATTTACAGACGGCAGGATGACGGCCATGCACTCGTCCAGTGACACGAAACAATTCGGTAGTCCAGTTAGGTAAGTAACCTTTGTCGAAAGTGCGTTTGGTTTTGCCAATGCGCACCCAATCTCCTACCGCCAACACTCCGCTTTTCTTGGGGACAGCCCTCGTCGGGGACGTACCAAACAGGCGATCAGACACCAGCACTTCGTTCTCGGGAGTCACCTCATGCGGGACACGTCCAATGCTTCGATGGTAAGATTGGTTGTACGCTTGCACCAGGTGTGGTAAGATGTCGATGTACTTCAGAGTGTGATGATGCGTAAAATATTTCCACATGCGTTCTTTCAAAGTGCGTTGAAAACGTTCCACGATGCTGGCTTTGGTTTCAGGATTCTCGGTGGTAAAAAAATGAATGTCACATTTCTTTAATTCTTTTTGGAAAGCTTGGTTCAGAAACTCACTGCTCGATTTGGAAGTCAAGGGTACGACCCAGGCAAATTTGGAAAAGACGTCGATGACAAAAAACAAATATTTGTAGCCACGATTGTAGCTGGCCAAATGAGAGACATCGGCTTGCCATTGATGATCGATGACTTCCACTCGGGTGCGACTTCTGGAAAACTTGCGTCGAATGGGTTTGTGTATGGTGTAGGTAGCTTGTTCTTGTAACCATCGTTGCACTTGAGGTAAACGGAGACTTTTCAGTCGAGTTTTGGCAGCACGATACAATTTTTGAACTCCTGCGTAACCTGCAGGATGGGAGGGATCGTGGTAAATGCTGGCTAACACCTTCTCCATTTTTTTTTGTTTGTTAATAAGGCACACACTCTTGGAGGATGCTACTTTGGGTGGGTCGAAAGGGTGGTCTGGAAACGGAGTTACGTGTCCGATGGGCTAAGGGAGTAGAAGTCGAAGGTAGTGGTGGTTGAAGTGGCAATGGAATGGCTTTGGTCTTCTTTTCTTTTTTCACTTTTGGTTTCCCTTCTTTCTTTTTCACTTCTGTCGAAGGAGGAGTGGAAATCATCTTTTTAACCCAAGCTTTCATTTCTTCTCGTTGGGGTGGGGGGGACGGGGTCAACAAGGCTGCTGAAATCTTACTAGACATGGGAGCTGCTGACGGTGTTTGAAACACTTCTCGCATCTCTTCTTCCTCAGGTCTTCGTGGGGTAGCATCTCTGGTGACCCCTGGGGATGGTGGTGGTGGTGGTGGTGGTGGTGATGGTGTGGGGGATGGACTTTTCATCAAGGTCTTAAAATCTTTCAGAGTGGGAAGAGCTGTTTCGTCTAAAGCTTTCTGGTGAAAGAGTTGCAGTCGTTGCAAGAGTTGACCGTTCTTTTGCGATTTTTCTGTTTCGGACAAATCTTGGCGATCCATTAAGGACTGCAGTTCGTGTTGTAACTAGGACATCTCAGTCAAATTGGGATTGGGAGGTAAATGCGGGGTGCGTTGTTCTTGCCAACGATGGTATTCCATCCATCGTTTGTAAGGCACTAAAGCTAGTTTTCGTTCTTCCATGGGATGTCAGGGGTCGATTCTGAGATCTTGGGACTTCAGAGGGTCTTTTTATTTTGCTCCCACCAGTCCTCCCAACATGGTTCCCAAGACTCCTTTCAGCAATGGGCCTAACAAGAGGGGTAAAATTCCTTCACGTTGGACCAACATCTTCTTCTTTGGGAATTTTCTTTTGAACCATTTGGCGAAGAACGTGACGATGTTTGCCTAAGCATTGTTTCTGGTGTTTGGACAAAGGGACCGTGCCTTTCAAAACGTTCAAACAACATTCGCACACGGTATCGATGACCTCTTTGCAGGCTGTTTGATTGAGTGTTTTTCGCAGGGGTGGAGACGCTTTGGACAGGACAGATAACATGTCCCCATGTTTGACTAAACGTGGAGGCAGTCCTTTCCTTTTCTTTCCTTGGGGTTTAGAAGAGGAATGTTTTCTGGAGGGTGACATCTTTGCTGGTGGGTTCCGGGACATTCACCAAACATACACTAACGTCGATGACTTAACACACGCGTTTTTATCTTTTTTTTGGAACTATCGCTTTGTCATAAAGATGACAATGTTTTTTTCCAAAATCGCCAAGGAATCCTCCCCTTTGTTGACGCCTCTTTTTCTTTGAGCGACTGTATCTTTTCGTAGGGTAACGTCAAAGCTTGGCTAAGCGCTTTGTCGGATGACGAGTCTGCCTTTATCTCTTTCTTTTTTGACTTCTTTGAGGTGACATCTTTTGGAAGTTCACTGATACCCCTACTCGGTCCCAGGCCTTTTTATACTGCAACGCGTCGCCACTGATTGTCTTTACGGCGTATAAACTTGAGGACAGGTATGACACGTCGTGCAGGGTTACGCAACGGACTAAATCGAGCCAGTTCTTGCTTGGACAAATCCAGTAAACTTTGTAACATGCCCGATCTTTCTTGAACTTTGATTTTGGGAGAAAGTACTTTGTGAGCAGCGGCCACTGCCGCTGAATTCGAGGGTCCTGCCACTGGGGAAGTTCTTGGGGTCATCAACGGAGACGTTCTTGGTGTGATCAACGTCTCCAAGTACTTTTCAGTTCTTGGTGTCATCAACGGAGAAGTGAATGAACCTGAGGCTACCGGAGGCGCGGTCACTGCCGTTGCAGGTCGTTGTTTGCGAGTGTAAGGTTGCGTCCTAGCCGAAGTGCCTCTCTTGCGACTAGTTTTCTGTGGGCTTTTCTTTTTCCGAGGTGGTGACTGGTAAGAGGAGGGTCCCACCACTAGACAAGTTCTTGCAGACACGGGTCTCCTTGGGGACCTGGTCTTGACACCGTGGCTCTTTTCTTCTTCTTCTTGGAGCTTCGTTTGACTTTTTTCTTGGGGAGAACTTTGGGAGCATTAGGATCCCATCTTAAGAGAGAGCAAATGATGACCCCTCCTAGAGTACCGCTCCCTCCAGGTTTCAAAATGATTTGTTTTTTGGTTTGAGTGTCGATGCGGGGATCGGCCAGTTGGGTCAAAGCGACTTTGTTTTGATCAAAAAAGCGTTTGGTTTGAAGAGAAATCTGAATGATCCCTTGCAGTAATTGACGTGCTGTCACTGTGAACCATCGTACGACTTCTTTGAGACTAGCTTCTAAGACACGAGCTCGTATTTGTGGATTTTTTCCTCGACTGATGCCATACAAGGCACGAATCAATTTGACGGGAAGATGAGACTGATGGGACGTCATGTTCAAACTATGTGAGACAGACGAAAAGTGTCTGAGGTTTTTATAGATTTTTTTGTAGGGTTAAGTCGAGGACGGAGACGTGTACAGGACAGGCCCTCCGTCTTGACACCAGTGGTGAAACAATTGGGTACGAAATCGCAAATCATCGGGGATCGTAGGTTTCAAATCGACGAGTAAATAAGCGTGTGGAGTTTGAGTGGCATCACCGTACGCCTGAGGCAGCCAAGGCGTTCCTAACTGTTTGGCTAAGACTTGCACTTGCTATTTATTTCGAGGGCTTTTAAACGTAATGCGCATTGAGACTGATGGTGCGATGGGCTTTACTTTGTTGAAACAAATTTTGAGTGATGTAAATGACACTGGCATTACGATGATGCCCTTTGCGCGTGAACCAAAGTTTAATTTCTTCTTCGTCTTCTCATAACATGTCGTCGAAAATGACCAAATGGGTTTGACGGGAGTCAGAGACGATGCTGTCGTCTTCTTTAGGAATGCCTTCCACAAAACACGATGGAATCGCCTTGACTTTCTCGCAAGAGGCTGTACGCCGATTGCCACTCTTTGTAACACCACACGATGGGTTGAGGTGGCCGATCGATCAAATGATGTTTATGTTCGATCAAACGTTTGACGAATTCGGTTTTGCCTGAACCGCTAGGTCCAGCAATGGGCATGTTAAAGGGATGGCGAAGATACAAAGCCTCTCAACTGGCACAATCTAAGTGTTCGTCGATGACTTTCACAATGGAGGAAGAGGGAGCAGAGACAGCAGAGGTAGCCATAGTGTTAGGAATGTCACTTGTGACACGAAAACAAACAAGACAAGAGTTTATATACTTTTTTCAGGACATGTTTATTGAATGTTTTAAACATGAACACGAAAGACAAAAATACATAAAAGCCAAAGGCTTAAGTATAGAGATAAAAGGCACATGAAAACCATCAACGTGAATAGAAACAAGTTTCTGTACAACATGTTTTGGGTAATGTTCTGACCAGTTCAACAGGGGATAAGGTCACACAAGTGTCCTCCCGAAAGTGTCTTTCAGGCATGTCCACGACAGTCCTGTCCTGGGTGACGGGTTCTTCTTCTGGTACTGTCACTAACACAGGTTGAAAAGTGACTTTTTTCCTTGAACAACTTTCGTGCATACTGGGCCACTTCTTGGGTCCAAGCCTCAAAACCCCCTTTTTTTCCAGGCACGTACATCTGTCCAATGGGGGTGTAAGTCACAAGCTACACACACATCGTCATACACGTCTTCGGTAGCTAAAAGTTGACGAATCTTTTTTTCCTGTTGAGGTCGAGAAGTATCCAGATGAAACCGCAAGGCTTTGAGCAAAAGGAGTCTTTCGTGACCATTTAAGGCTATTTGGGAAATGTAGATGCTCCAAACTGTAACCTAAACTTCAGAGTTCGTTTAGAAGTTTCCTCTTCCTCTAAGTAGATTCCACGTAAAATATGTTGGTAATCCTTTAACTTGTCTTCCTCAATGCGTTGCACTAGGTAAATCTCGAAGTAACCAAAATTATGAACATGTCGATCATTGTTTTGAACAATGTCTAACCACTGAAACAATTTCTGACGAATCAGTTCTCTTATACCATTCAGGTACCAGTGGTTAAACATCTGGTGACGTAACGGATGCAACTGTTCTTTACGTCTGACTTGTATTTTGACCAGCTATCGGTAAATGCTTTCTCTCAACTCCACAGGCAAAGCACGAATGTTCTCTTGTAAAGTATCCACGAATAGGTGATACTAAATCCTCTTTCTGACACAAGAAATGTACCGTTTGCACAGACATGGTTTTAATTCATTGTCGAATCTAAATCGTTTAATCACCAATTTACAGATTACAAGTCGTTCAGAAGTTTCCTCTTTCACTAAGTTGACATTGTGTAAAAGATGTTGGTAATTCGTTAACTCTTCCTCTGGAATTCGATGCAGTAAGTTTACAATGTAGTATATAGAATCATCAATAGCAAACCAATCCTTTTTTAAACCAGGGGGTCGTTGATCAATGTCTGTCCAATGGAACACTTTCAGTTGAATCACTCCTTGTATAGCATTCAGGTACCAGTGGTTCAAACACCGGTGATGTAACGGATGCTATTGTTCTTTATGTTTCACTTGTATTTTGACCAGCTCTCGATAAATGCGTTCTCTCAACTCTACAGGCAAAGCACGAATGTTCTCTTGTAAAGTATCCATAAACAGGTCAGTCAGTACAATTCACAGTCTTCTCCTAGAGCAAAAGTAATCCACAGAGTGAGTAATTTCTGACCACTGCCACTCAAGGTAACGTCCAAGAATCTCATTGAACTCTTTTGATGTAAACGGTCTAGAGTGATATAATAGGATGAATGCACACTTGACCCAGAGAAATCTAACACATTGGTTGACTTTTTTCACTTTCCTCTTGTGAATTTCTCGCCACAAAAATTCTATAGATACCCATTGAGATTTCACTCTGGCAAGTCCCTGAGAAACTTCCTTGTAAATCTTCTCTTGCAGTTCTTTAGGTAATGATTCAATATCGTTTTTGAAATGGAGTTTAAATACTGGTCTCGGTGATGTCCAACATTTGACTCATAACCAATCTGGTTTCTTCTTCTTCCACGACATGGTAAGTTACTTCAATGTCTCGGTCCCACTAAGGGTAAGTAATGACAATTCGGTGACCATCGAGCATGTTCTAGGTAGGCCGAATCTTGTGGTTCCCAGTGGTGAAGTGACACACCGCAACTGAAGCACTTGACTTTATCCCCTTCGCCCAAGTAGAAAAATCCGGCTCTGGCTAATTCTTCGGGGGTCGGTCCTCCCAGATACTTAGGCCATTTTCCTTTGAACGATTGAAGACGATTTTCAATGTCGCAGTATTCCGACAAACGCACAGGGAATGAATATTCGTCTTCCACAGGTTCGTTTCGATGAGGGTAGGGTGACATGGACAGGAGTTTGCGCAGGGCTGGATGACATCCGAGGGAGGTAGACGTGAAGGTGGACATCCGCATTTAAAACGAATCCCAGTAAAGTGTCCAAGAGGACGAGCGGCATCGCTTTCGCATCCCTCAGGTTTGACACGCACAGCATCACTTTCCATGATAGGGGTAGTGACACTAAAGTTCCTATGATGCTTTACGGCATCGCTAAGGTCACAATGTACAGCATCGTTCCCATCGCAAGGCTCACAATCGCATTCTACTTCCGAAGCCCCAAACTTGAACTGTGCCTGTCTGAACTTGTCTTGTGTTTCTCTGAAAGTATTTATCTTGTTCGCTTGGTCTTGGTAGTCACAATGAACTATCGATCTTGACCATAGCCCCTTTTTATACTAGTCGCAATGCAGTCTCAAGCTTGTACATCGTTCCTTTTTTTATGTTTAGTTTTTGAAGGTACCGTCTCTAAGGTTCCGTCATAATTGTACCGTAGTGTAATGGGTGGAAAGGCCATAGAAAGGTAAGGGCAGTGCGGAGACCATCGAGTATGTTCCAGAATAGCTGAATCTTTATAGATACATAGATCCATTCGTAACTTCAGTCCGCAAGCGAAACACTGTACTTCGTATCCCAATCCTGACTCAGGTCCCAAGTAGACAAATCCTGCTCTAGCTAAATCATGCGAAGAAGGTAATCCTTCCCTATCCGTAGGCCATGCTTGAAATGTTTCCATTCGACGATCACAATCACAAGAGTCAGGTAAGAAGACCGGAAAATGGTAGGGTTTGAACTTGGAGTTCTCACTGGATTTCTCACTCGATTCTTGCTGTGGCGAAGTCATACTTCTGGTGGGGGGCTATCCTCTTACAGCCAATGTTTTATACCGACATGTCCATACGGCAAAGTAAAGTAGCTGGGAAGCCGCACTCGCTTCTGGTACACGATTTGATAGACTTTTTCCAAGGGTCGACTGACGATATGGTGAGTGGGTAAACGTACAATCTTGTTGGGCTGATAAGTGGTCACTTTAAAGTGTTCATCTTCTCTAGACTGCAAAGCTTCTTTCAATACGCCAAAGTTCACCACTCGACTGGCACGATAATTCAGAGTCAATCCTTTTACTATACACTTCGTGTGCACTTCTCCTTGTTTATCCCGGTATTCGTAGCCGTAATTTTTAGGACCGCCACTTGCGAAACTTAGAATCGTGTCGTTGAGATGCTCGTCTGTCCAGGCTCCTAAACGGTCTCCTTCGATGTTAGGTGCTGTTGACTCGGGTGATCGATGTAGATGCAACTGTCCGTGTCACAGTACAGGACACGTTCCCCTAACAGTTCTAAAGCTTCGTACAGTTTTAAGCGAGCATGAGCTGTCACGTAAGCCGCAATAATGACATTTCCAAAAGGGTCGTCTTGTACAAAGTCCAGATCTTCTTCGTAATTGACTAAGATCAATTCTTCGCGAACGACGTCCACGTGTTTCATGAATTTAGTTTTATCGTGAATTATCTGGAAGTAGCGGGAAGGTTCTGTCAAATATTCCGTCTTGGGTAAACACGGTCGTTGTGCCATTTTACCCCACAAGCAATTTAACATCACTTTGGCAAACGATCGCCTGCCTTCGTTTTTCTCGATGTGATCTAAAGTAATGCCTTCTTGTGCCAAGTATTTCTCTTTGAATGTCTTTTGGTCTTCGGGAGTGTGACACCAGGAGGGATAACCTCTGGCTTCTTGCTTTAGTTTCAAAAAGGCATCCACGTAGTCTGCGAAAATGCCTTTCTGCGTGGGTCACCCTTGTGGTATTGTTGTGTCTTGGGAAAATGACAAATTTCGTACACTTCTAAAAGTTGGTATCCCATGTCCAGAGCTTTGAACAATTCTACGCTGACCCACGTCCCCGTCAAGGCCCGTTCTTCCTGGGTGTGCTGACAAGGTTGGTCTTGGTTGCACGTTTCGGCACAAGTACGGCACAAAGGAAACATCAGTTTGTCTTGACAATGGTAAGGTAGCACGGGATAGTACAAGTCGGTGGGAGGCAAAACTTTACATTTGATCAAGCCTTCGTATTGTCGAATGTTTTTCAGGTCAATGTATTCCGTTAACAATTGTGGGTGCCCTGCAGGAAAGCGACTATATTTGCACACGTAGGGATACAGCGAACACACGTCCAAGTATTTGATTTCTTCTCCTTTCTCTTCGTCGGCTTGGTACAGAAAACAGGTGGCATTGGCCCTTCCTGCGTACAAACTATCCTTCGGGTTCAGAGGGTCCATGAACTGGTAACTTTCCACGATGCTTTTAAACTCGGGATCGGTTTTCAACTCGTGTTCCCACATTTCCACCACTTGGTATCCTTCCTGTTCCAACTTCAGGCGTCGCTGACAAGTGGTCTGGCACAAGTCTTCCATGGTTCGTTGTAAAAACTGATTTTTAGTGCCACGGTTAGGGTAACAGACGGGGCATCCGTGAAATAAGCAACCGTTGAACTCGTACACGATCTTGGGGTTTTCTAAGTCCCAGCCATCGACCGAATGCGTTCCCATGGTCTTTTCGCCCCCTCCTTTCGGGCATGCTGAATCCATTTGTCTTCCTTTTTGCACAAGTAATGTAACCAGCGTAGGGCTTTGACCGAGTATTGACGTTTGACATAGTTGGTCGTTTGAGGACTGATGACAGCCACGGTGTTTTCAGGCATGAATCGTTGCCGGTACAGTAAGGAACACGCTTTGGCAATGGTGCAACCTTCTTTAAAAGGATCGACCCCTCCGTGTTCCATGAACAGTTCTCGAAATTTTCCACAGCATCGCCGTAAAATGTCCACGTCGGAACGACAATACTTTAACATTTCTTCCTGAAAGTCGATAGGTTCGGAGGCATGGACCTGGTAACAAGCGTAGAAAGCTTATCGTTGTTCGGTACGCATGTTGTCAGGGTCGTAATAGTGAGCCTCAGGCAAATGGGGTAGAACGGCATGTTGGTTGGCTTCCGTATTGAAAAAGTGAGGAAAGTACCCTTTAGCCATTCCTGTCATTCCAAACGTTTTAGGCATTCGACTCAAAGGCATGGCCAAGTAACTCATCGAATCTTTAAACTGTACTTGTCCCACTTGCATGAAAATGATTTTGGCTCCGTTCAAAGTGACTTTAGGACGCTCGGTACCATGTTCTGTATAGTATCTCAGAAGAAACTGTCCATCGTATCCCGAGAAATTGTGAGCCATCACCGTGGCATGACGATGACAATCTCCGTAACGTTCGATGTCCTCTTGGTTCCACGTCTTGTCGATGGGGTCTAAGACCCATCGGGCGAAATCGGCTAGCGTGTTAGGTCCCCGAAAGATTTTTTCACGTCCTCCAGGAATCTTGCTGCAGTGAGGGCAATAACTCAAGATAGGTTCTTGAATGCACTTCTCGCACGCTCGATGATCCACGCAGAAATTAGGAATGTGAATACCGGTCTCTTGCGTGCATTCGAAATCTATAAAGATGAAATTGCCTTTCTTCTTCTTCTTGTGGCCATCCTCTTTCTCTGGTGGGGGTTGGTATTTTTGCACGTAGCATTCTTGTTCCAAGTCCACGATTCGGTGACAAATGTGACATTTTTTCTTTCCTCGACAAACGTGTTCCTTGGTATTATTGGTAAGCATGCCTTGTCCACACGTGGGGCACAATCTCAGGAGTTGACAAGCACATTTATACTGTGAACCTTGCGTCTTCAGATGTTGTTGGTAACAGGCAGGACTGACAAACGTGCGCAGACAAGCAGGACAACGCACTCGTTCTTGTCCTTCGTTCAGACAGAGTTGAGAGGCCAAACATCCTGAGCATTTCGATCCACAATGTTTGTGTTGCTCTCGATTGTTATAGCCATAGTCACATTTCTCACAGTAATAACTGTATCCCAGGAATGCAGTGATACTGGTAATGGTATCGAAATGTTCATCGTGATGATAGAGGTGAATGTATTTTCCATCCTTAAAGTCTTTCCCTCGAAACAATAGAGGTCCGCGCACTTCTTGAGGGTGCACTTTCAAGGTGTAGCGTGGAGCTAGGACATCTTGCAATTTTTGCATTTCAGGAATGCCACAGGGTTTGTCTTTGGGGAAGCCGTCTTGTTGTAACAGGAGTTCTGCTCCGTTTCGTTGTTTGGCTCGGTCCGATTGTCGAATAGTTTTCAAGGCTCTTTTCAATTCTGCCGTGTCGTTTTTTGTCGAGATAGGTTCGTCCCACCACGATAGCCCTGGCTAAACACATCTGGTCTTGAGAATTGTGAATTTGGACAAGGCTCTTTTTGGTGCTGCGAAGACCGTTCACCAATAAGACCTTTTTGCGCTGTCCGGTTACTTGAGGAGGAGAGACGTGGGTCATGTCCAATGTGGCTTTTCCATCGGTGATGTCAAACTGGTCATTAGATTGTTGTACGTGTTGAATCTTGTCCATGACTTTGGAAGCGGTCAATTCTGCAGGGGTACTAAACTCGATCCAAACAGGGGATTTCAGGCCGTCGTGTTGTATGGAAAGTCTCAAGCGATCGTCTTCTTTGGGTTGACATTGTCGCTTGAGTGTGGTGAGCAAAGAATCCCACATCTCGGTGATGATGAACCCTTCTGTTTTCTCTAACGGTATGTCGGACTTGAAATCTTTAAACTTCACCGTGTATTTGTAAGCCGTGGTTCTAAATTTTCTAGAGGGACGCTTTTCCGTCTCTTGAATGGAATAGCATTTTTCAGGGTTGACTAAGGGTAGTGAACTTTGTTTAGAGGGTTTGGATTCTGGTTCAGTCATGTCCTCTTCAAAATCACTGGCTTGAATCTGTGCCAAGATTTCAGCCCTGGTACGAGGCGATAGATCACGTTTCTGCCTCTTACTTTCCTCTTCTTTCTTCTTGAATGAATTGGATCGTTTCATCTTATAGCAAAAAGTCAAAAGACTAAAGTTTAAACACCATGGGTAACTTTATAGTCATGGCAGACCAGCGTATATAAAGGGTATGTGTCTTGTCCTTTCACTATTCATTTCACTCTCAAAACCGAGCACAACGATGGAAGAGATTACACAGATCGAACGTTTCACCAGAGCTTTGCGTGGGGTCATCCGAAAATTCTCTTCAGACCAGCTGAGGGACTACTCACCCTCCTATTGAGATAAAAGTCAAGATACTTGCTATATCTGTCAGAAGAAAGGGCATTGGTCTTCAAAGTGTCCCGGCCGTCAAAAAAGCTAAACAGGGGTAAAAAGAGACAAAAGTCAAGATACCTGTTATCATTGTCAAGAAAAAGGACACTGGTCTCCAGATTGCCCTAAGAAACAAGAGGAGCAAGAAGAAGAAAAGAGTGATAGAGAGGAAGAAGAGGAAGAAAGCAGACAGGTGAAGAAAAAGAAATAGGAGAAGAAAAGAAGAAGGGAAGAAAGTGAGGAGGAAGAGGAGGTAAAGACTGTAACTGTGAAGAAATTGAAAAAACAGAGAGAGTGAACAATGAGACAAAAGAAGTCTATGAACTTTTTAAAGTGTTATGTTGTGAATTGTGAATTGGATTCTAAATATTTATAAAAGAATAAATTAGATATAAAGGTAAGTGCCTTTAGGTTTTGATTTTAAAATAAGAAGCTATACTCACGCACTCATACATACGTACTATAGGGGTAAAATGTTTTTTTTTTAGTTATTGGCAATTGAAAGTCTATCTCTTTTCGAGAGACATGGGTGGCCCTGAAAAGGGCCTTTGGATGTAGGGGTGAGTTTAAGCAATCAACTTTAACTGTCTTAAGCCTTTGCCACGGCCAAGGCCTACTTCTGGACTGCGTAATGTTGATGATGATGATGATGATTTGGTTGAAATCTCTAAGGGTGGTACGGTAGGCTTAGTCACAGAGTTGGAGTGTTTAGCTCGGGGAGGTCGTATTCTCTTCGGTCGTAATAAAGAAGTCTGATACATTTGTTTCAGACTTCTTAACTCTGCTAAAATGTCTAACAGTACCGTGACCGTTTGACTTTCACACCCTTGTTTCTTTGCTACTGCTGCTTCTTCTTCTTGTTTTTTTCTTACCTCTTCTTCTTGCTGCTGTTGCTGTAGGAGAAAAGCTTGTTCTGCTTCCTTTTGCTGTTGTATAAATTTCTCCAATTCTTCTTTCTGTCTCTGTCTAAAATTTTCCACGTTTGGTAAAGAAGGTGGCGAAGGTTCCGGAACAAATTCTTGCGAGGTAAGAAAATCCACAAAATCCCAATTCACCTCTTCTGAAAGTAAGTCCGGGTTCCTTTGGGTAGTCTCCACGGCTGGTGCACCCCAATTTATTGTTTTCTGAGTTTCCGTCAAATTGAAAAACTGACGCATGTATTGACTGCGCACAGGCGCTAGCGAATCTATATAGGCCATGTGACGTCACAGACTGCTCTCTTCGGATTGGATGTGGGCTGACTGAATTTTGTAACGCGTGTTTGGATTGGTCAATGAACTCAATCCGTTTCAATCCTTCCTCTCCCTATAGATAAGAGCAGTTCACTGCATTCCTTCACCTGTTCTCGGCACCCCAACATGTGGACCGACGTGCAATCATCAATTCTTGTACCTTCCATGATGTTCCGGACGGACATACCGATGTATGTCCGATCCAAGTGGACAGTTGTCCACAGGACAGACACCAGCCTGTAGATCAGAAGAATATATGTGGAAAGGCAAGGATGCCTAAAAAGAGTCTTAATATATGGCCCTGCAGTCAAGCGCAGCTTGAGGACAAGAAGAAGACCAATGCGGTGCTCTCTGTGTTAACAATAGGGTATGTTAACATAAACCCAAAGATCCTTTTCAAGGCCCCTTCATAGGTGTCGAAAAGACCTTGACTTTCATTGCTTAGCCCCTATTTTTTTTAAAAAAAATATAGACCCTCCCTGTTTCAATTTTCCCATGTTCCATTTCCATAGACCCATCAGGTCGGGACCGTATTAAAATAGGGTCCCGACCCTGTTCCATTTCCCCTTGACGCTAAACAGGCCCAAGATTTTTTTCCATGTTAAATTCCCTTGAGGCTAAACAGGCCCACCGTTTTTGCCAATGTTAAATTTAAATAGAGGCTAAACAGGCCCAGGGTGGTTTTTAATGCTAATTCCCCTTGAGGCTGAATCGCCCCACTTCACTACTCACGTCAGACAAACATTCACTGACGTCATCCATCTCAGCTATGTTCATTATTTTCATTGATCCTGCTCTTGATAATATTTCATTGGTTCAACTTTCTCTCCATCATGTTCTTCACATAACCTAATAACGGATTTTTCATATTAAGCAAGGTTGAGTATTCTCAAACATTCGTATAAATCTTGGTGTTTCTACCGTAAAGTATGTTCTTGTTCACATTTCTCTACCTATAATCTCTAACCTGATTATGGTTACATTTTACAAAGGACATTCTTGTGGTACTATTTTCACACGACTACTCGTGCGAGTCCTGCTGGAAGGTAGCACCATCCAAGTAACACCATCGATTGGCGGTCAGCATTAAACATTGTTAAAACTTCGTTACAAATCCTAATCACACACACACCCATCCCAGTACCTGTCAGGCTGACATAGGCTGCTTGGTTGGTTTTACATGGTGGCTTATTCGGCCTTTTGTACTTTTACCATGGGTAACAGTGTTCCTAATACATGTACTTTACACAAGATTAGCTCCCTTTCAATAGCATTTTAACAGTTAAATTACTCCGAAAAGCTTTCGTGGCAACCAGCTTGTTTTCAACCTATTAATTTGTGACGGCTTTTTATGTTCCATTAGTTTGGTACCAAGATGAGCTCAGCGTAATACAGAAAAATATTTTGAGGGATGAGAGTATTGAATCAAAAACTTGTTAACCGGGCGTTGTACAAAAGAAACGAATTCATCACCTTCGGGTCGTAGGGTTTATTTAGCGTCATCGATACGACACAAAAGAAAAACAGGAAAAAAATAAAGAAAGAAACAGCACAAATAATTAAATATACAGTACTTCAAACGAGACAAATATGATACACAACCCACAAGCCAGTATTTCAATATATAGTAACACGATAATATAAAAAATGATAACTTACCAGACACGAAGCCCCTAAACAGATGTAACAGTTCTCGCGAATTGTATTCACCATCATAGGCATAGACACAATGAATAAGATGTCGTTCATCCAGAGACGATACGACGAGCACCTAGGGCTCCGTTACGGATCACTGTCATCTCATCTCTCTTTCTCTCTCTCTCTCTCTCTCTGCGTGGGTTCGAGTCTCGGATTCTGCCAACATGGGTATGTAAGAAAGATTGCCAGTAGCTTCTCGTGGGTCTGTGGTTCTTTCTGGGGATTTTCCCGGGTTCTTCCTCCACCACTAATACTGGCCGCCATGTATAGCCTATCGTGTGCTGAAAAATGTCGTTAAACCCTACAACAACAACAAGAACAACAATGTGCACCTAGGGCCTTTACTAAGTGCCTGGCGCTAGACGTATCTTCCCCTCCATGCGCCCCGTGCACTGATCGATCACTCGCTCATTCACGCTCTCACTGATGACAAAAACACACAGGAGTCACAACCATTTGGCTTAAACCAACGGGGTTAAGAAGTAGGATATTGACACTATAATTTCCAGTCTTTTCTGTGAGTATTAGTTTCCCTGCCAATCTGTGTTGTAGTGTCTGTATATCTGATATCAATGCGTATTCTGTTACGAGTACCTGTTGTCCCTGTGTCTGTAGTGTAATTTATATTTGCAGATGAAATAATTTAGCAGATATCAATATTTGTTTTATTACGAATGGTGTCTGTCTATAATGCAGTATATCCCTGCAAATGAATGAAACCAATCAGTCTGTCTGTGTCGCAGTATATCTCTGCAAATAAATGAAATCGATCAGATATCAATGCTTGTTCTGTTACCAGTACTGACTGTATGCCTGTCTGTGTCGCAGTATATCTCTGCAAATGAATGAAATCGATCAGATATCAGTGCTTGTTCTGTTACCAGTACTGAGTGTATGCCTGTCTGTGTCGCAGTATATCTCTGCAAACGAATGAAATCGATCTGATTTCAATATTTGTTTTGTTACCAGTACTGATTGTATGTTTGTCTGTGTCGCAGTATATCTCGGCAAACGAATGAAATCGATCAGATTTCAATATTTGTTCTGTTACCAGTACTGATTGTATGTTTGTCTTTGTCGCAATATATCTCTGCAAATGAATGAAATTGGTCAGATATCAATGTTTCTTCAAATTCGACTACTGACTATATGTCTGTCACAGCATATCTATGTCAGTGCGACTACTGACTAAACATGTTACGGTATATCTCTGTCAATGAATTTATCAGACGAAATCTGTCTGTATATCTTTCTGCTTTATAGCATCTCTCCGTATTTTAATTGTCAGATATTAATGCTTGCTTTGTTATGAAAACGGTCTGTCTGTCTGTTTTACCTGATCTATCTGTAATTAATTTTATCAGATATCGACAGTAGTGAAGGGGGGCTGTTTACAGACAGTGAGAAAATACATTACAGACCCCCCCCCCCCCCCTTGGGGCTGTTTACGGATCAGATCACCAATGGGGCTGTTCACGGACAATGGGAATTGAACATGGAAAATATTGGGCCTGTTTACGTGCAAGGCAAAGTTGGGTGAAGTGACGTCACGGTGCTAGACATTGGCAACAATGTGGCAAGCGTGTGACCTGAATACGCGCTACTCCAGGAAGAGACGAATACAGTTAAGATATAGACATATATCATGCCTAAAATATATAATCGACTAAAAAAAAGTTTTAGGCAAGGAAATGCATTTTCTAGAGGCAAAGATAAAATATAAAATACAAAATCGACTAAACTTTTTATTAGGCAAGAAAGCAAATCTTTTCGAGGCATATGAGTGGCTCTGGAAAGGGCCTTTGGTTTTCGTTAACACCATTTCGTTAACAAAGAGCCCATCGCATAGGTCTTCTTATCTTCTTCAAACCTCTTCTGACTTCTGGGCCGTAGATAAGGACTCTCTTCAAGCAGCCTTGTCTCTCCACATAGAGCCTTCTTTTCCCAACGCTCGTATCAGTGATCCGGATGATTGTCCATGGTGATCTGACATACATGGGTAAGTCAGTATAGAACAGCATTAACGAGACGACATTTGATGATTAAACGTTAGTCCACATCTTTTGAAAAGAACAGGTGAAGGGAATGAAGTGAACCGGGATTATTTATAGTGGAAAAGCGGATCGAAACAGATTGAATTTTTTCATCAATCTTAACACGCGTTACAAAATTCAGTCACAGAGTGGAGTCTGTCTTCTAATCCGAAGAGAACTCCCTTTGACGTCACATTCCCTATCTAGATGCGGTACCAGTGAAACAATGTGACAGGGTTTTCAAACACAACGGAAACCAATAAGACGATGAATTTGGGTGCACCGGCCGTGGAGACGAGAAGTCATGGCATAACAGCGGCTATCAAAATCAACGCTATCTTGCTTCAAGAAGAGACCGATATTAATTGGCATTTAGTGGATTTTCTCACTTATTTTCAAGAATTTGTTCCGGTACCAGCACCTTCGCCACCTTCTCCTTCCGTACCACACGTCGAGGATTTTAAACAGAGACAGATATAATAATTGGAGAAATTTTAACAGCAGCAGAAAGAAGCAGAACAAGCTTTTCTCATTTAACAACAACATCAAAAATAATAGGCAAGAAGAGGAAACGACAGGAAGAAGCAGTAGCAGCAGGAAAGAAACAAGGTCTCGGAGAGAAGGAGGACAGTGAAAGTCAAAGGGTTATGATACTCTTAAACATTTTGGCAGAGTTAATGAGTCTGAAACAAATGTATCAGACTTCTTTTTTAGGGCCTAAGAGAACAGGCCATCAGGAGCAAGACGCCCCAAACCTGTTACTACGCAACTTTTATCAAATCATCGACAGGAGCAAGTCTAGAAGTAGGCCTTGGCCGTGGCAAAGGCTTAAGGCAGATAAAGCTGTTTGCTTCCAGTTCCAGTGTTTTTTTAATTAGAAAAACGAACAAACAAAAACTAACACCTAACAATCTAATTCATAACACTTTAAAAAGTTCATAAACGTCTTTTGTGTCTTTGTTCACTCTGTTTATATGGAATACATTTCTTCACTTTCACAGGTTTTTGCTCCTCTTCGTCCTCACTTTCTTCTCGACGTCTTTGGGTTTCTTCTTTTTTTTTTCCGGACGTGTCTGAATTCTTTCTTTTGGGAGGTACCTCTTCTTCTTCATGTTTGGAACCCCTCTCTTCCTCTTGCTCCTGTTGTTTCTTAGGGCAATCAAAAGACTAATGTCCTTTCTCTTGATAATGATAACATGTATCTTGACTTTTGTCTCTTCTGACAACTGTCTTGCTTTTTTGACGGTCTTGCCATTATGTGTCCCAATGCCCTTTGTTCGTACAGATATATAAACTATCTTGACTTTTATCTCGAAAGGATGGGGATTATACCGTCGGCATGTCTGAAGAAAACTTTCGTATGACACTTCACAAAGCTCGGATCAGAAGTTGATATATGATGGATCTTCCATCGTTCTGGAAGGTTTGAAAGGGAAATGAATACTGGAAGGAAAGACACTGACCCTTTATGTAGGGAAGACACTGGTCTAACATTGATCTAGGGATCCATAGCGTTTTGAAATGTAGACATTTAACGTTTTGTAGTCAGTCAAGATGAAATGATCGATTCATCTCCTTGAGAAATGAGAAGAAAGTTAGAGGCAGAAACGTGATTTATCGTCTCGCACAGTAGCTGAAGTCTTGGCTCAAATTCATGCCAGCGATTTTGAAGATGATATGAGTGAGCCAGAATCCAGACCCAGAGAGTGTACACCCAACCAAAGTTCACCACCATTAGTAAACCCTGAAAAGTAATACCACTTTCGAGAAATCGAAAAGCGCTTCTCTAGAAAATTTAGAACTACGACTTACACGTACACGTCAAGTTTAAAGATTTCCAGTCCGACGTACCGCTGGAGAAAGCAGACGAGTTCATCACCTAGATACGGAATTCTTTGTTAACCACACTGAAACGACAATGTGAAAAGAAAGAAGACGACCGCTTGAGACTTTTCATTCATCACGACAGTTTGACGTCACCTGTTTGCATTGAATTTAACAGTCAGGCAGAATTGACAGCTTCCAAAGTCATCGATAAGATTCAACAGGTACAACAATTTAACGACAAGTTTGACATTACCTATGAAAACGCGACACTTTTCGTAACCCACGTGTCTTTTACCCAAGGGACAGGACACGAAAAGGTGTTTTAAGCGGACGACCTTCTCATCACCAAAAAGAGTCTTGTCCGAATTAACAAACCTCAAGACAAGATTTGTATAGCCCGTGCCATCGTGGTGGGACGAACGTATGCCGACAATAACGACACGGTATAATTGAAAAGAGCTTGGCATACTATTCAAAAATCGAACCGAATCAAACAACAAAGAATAGGAAAAGTCCTGTTACAGCAAGCGGGGCTATCAAATGACACACCTTGTGGCATTTCCGAAATGCAAAAATTGTAAGATGTCTTAGCTCCACATTACACATTGAAAGTGCACCCACAATAAGTGCTCAGACCTCTGTTGTTTCGAGACAACGATTTCAAAGACGGAAAATACATTCACGTCTATCATCACGATGAACATTTTGATGCAATCACCAGAATCGCCCCATTCCTGGAATGCAGTTATCACTGTAAGCTCTGCCTGTTACCAACAACATTCAAAGACGCTAGGTTCACAGCGGAAAAGTGCTTATCAACTGCTGAGATTGTTCTCCACTTGTGGACAAGTGATTCGTAGCAATAATGCCAAGGCTCACATATGTTCAGGAAAGAAACGATGTCACATTTGTTGCCGAATCGTAGAGTTGGAACACGAATGCTACATTCAAACATACCATTCGAATCATGCAGAGGAATGTAACCAGAAGAAAGGCAATTTCATCTTTTACGATTTGGAATGCATGCAAGAGACTGACATTCACACTCCTAATTTCTGTGTGGCTCATCGAGCGTGCGAGAAGTGCGTTCAAGAGCCTATCTTTAGTCATTGCCCACACTACAGCAAGATTCCTGGAGAACGTGCAAAAATAGTTCGAGACCGATCCCTCCGTACTCCATGAACAACTTTGCCCAGTGGATCTTATACCCCATTGACAAAACGTGGAGCCAAGACGACATCAAATACAATGGAGATTGTCATTGTCAAGCCACGGTGATGGCTAACAATTTCACGGGATACGATGGACCATTTCTTCTCAGATTCTATACGGAACAAAGTACCGAACGTCCAAAAGTGACTTTGAACGTTGAGCCACACCCATTTCCATGCAAGTGGGATAAGTACAATTTAAAGATTCGATAAGTTACTTGGCCATGCCATTGAGCTGATTGTCTAAACGTTTGGAATGACATAAATGACTAAAGGCTATTTTCTGCACTTTTTTTAATACTGAAGTCATTCAACACACCGTTCTCTCCCATTTGCCTGAGTCTCTCTAATATGACCTCTACAACACACGCACCGAACAACGAGAAGCTTTCTACGATTGGTACCACAATCACGACTCGGACACATTCGACTTTCAAAAGGATATCTTAAAGTGTTGTCGTTCAGACGTGGACATTTTGGGGCGTTGGTGTAGAAAAGTTCGAGAATTGTTCATGGAGTACGGAGGGATCGATCCTTTGAAAGAAGCATGCACCATTGCCAAAGAGTATTCCTTAGTGTATCGCCAACGATATATGCCCCAAAACACCCTGGCTGTCATAAGCCTTCAAACGACAAATTTTGTCAAACGTCAATACTCGATCAAAGCCCTAAGCTCACTACATTATTGTGCGTCAGGGAAGACAAATAGATCCAATACGCCCGCAACGGAGAAAGCGAAAAGAACATCGGGAGTTATTCAGAGGATGACGGGGACTTAGACAAACCCAAGATCATGTACGAGGATGTCTATTTCACGGATGTCATGTCTGCTACCTCTCAACGTGACATTACAAATCAGTTTTTACAACGGACCATGGAAGATTTGAACACCAAGAATACCAAGTGATGGAAACGTGGTCCGAAACTGTCCCTCGGATTCAGGTGGTGGACCCACTGAATCCGAAAGAAAGTTTGTACAGAGGACGGACAAATGCCACTTGTTTACTGTACCATACCGACGAAGAGAAACTAGAAGAAATCATATACTTGGATGTGTGTTCGCTGCATCCTTACGTGTGCAAATATTGTCACTTTTCCATCGGGTGCCCTCAATTGCTGACCGAACACATCGACCTGGACAACATTCCACAGCCGAAGGATTAATTAAATATAAAGTCTTGCCTCATACCGACTTGTACCATCATGTTTTACCTCACCATTGCCAACGAAAACTGACATTTCCCTTGTGTCGTACATGTGCCGAAACGTGAAATCAAGACCAACATTATCAGTACACCCAGGTTGAACGCGCCTAGACGGGAGCTGTGATCAGCGTAGAATTTTTCCCACTACAGAAAAATACCACAAGAGTGACCAAACTCAGAAAGGTATTTTCGCAGAATACGTGGATGCCTTTTTGAAACTGTAACAAAGAGCCAGTGGTTATCCTTCCTGGTGCCACACTCTCGAAGACCAAATGAAATTCAAAGCGAAATACTGGGAGCAGGAAGGCATCACTTTAGACCACGTCGAGAAAAATGAAGGTAGGCGATCTTTTGCCAAGGTGATGTTAAATTACTTGTGGGGCAAAATGGCACGACGACCATGTTTACCCAAGACAGAGTATTTGACAGAACTTTCCCGCTATATTCCAGATGATTCACGACAAAACCTAGACCATAATACACGTGTATGTACTTCGTGAGGATTTGATATTAGTCAGTTACGAATAATAATCTGACTTTGTAGAAACTGACCAATTTGGAAATGTCATCATTGAGGCTTACGTGACAGCCTATGCTCGCTTAATGTTTTAGAACTGTTAGGAGATGGTGTGCTATATTTTGACACAGACCGTTGCATATACATTGATCGCCTGGGTCACTGTTACCTTAAAATCGAATGAGACCATTTTGGAGCCTGGACGGACGAGCACCCCGACCACAAGATACTACGTTTTTCTAGTGGCGGTCCTAAATAATAAGGCTACGAAAACCGGGACAAACAAGGAGAAGTGCACATAGGGTGTAAAGTGAAAGGATTGCCTCTCCATTAACACACCAGTCGAGTGGTGAACTTTGGTGTGCTGACAGACTCTTTGCAGTCTGGACAGGATGGAAACTTTAAAGTGACCACCTTCGAACAGCACAAGATTGTACGATTACCCATTCACCATATTGTCAGTAGACCTTTGGAAAACGTTTATCAAATCGTGTACCACAAGCGAGTGCGACTTCCCAACCACTTCACTTTGCCGTACGGATAAGTCTATATTGGTCAGCATATAAAAAGGGAAAACGCCAGAGACTCATAGTTCTTTAAAACTACAAAGGCTAAATGAGAAGGATGAATACTTTTAAACAGACATCTTTCAAGTTCGGGGAATCTCTTGTGAAGTCCAACATTGTACCTTGCGTTTGAATGGATGGCGTACTAAGTGACCGCAGCGATTCACTCTCACATCAAGGGAACTTTGATATGACTACTAATATCATTACTACCTTACCTACCTTGTCAAGTGATGCTTTTTGTGTCAAACCTGACGGATGCGAAGGCCATGCCACTCGGTATCGTGGTCTCTTTACTGGTTTTCATGGTGGATGTCAACCTTCACGCAAGACCATTAGCCTAACACCCTACGGATGTCATACAACCCTGAGGAATCTCCTGCGTACCCGCATCGAAGTGAAACTGGGAAAGACGAATATTCGTTCTCAGTTGCCTGAATACTACGATTTTGAAAGTCGTTTTCAAACCGTCTAAGGAAAGTGGCTTACATATCTGGAAGGACCTACTCCAAAGAATTAGCCTAAGCCTGATGTTTCTACTTTTCGAAGGTGATACATTCTCGATGATCTCCGCATTGTCAATGCCTTTCTTCAGTGGGACCCTAGTCATAGAAGTAGCATACCATGTCGTTTAAGAAACCAGCTTGGCTAGGAGTCAAACATTGCACAACACTTAGGCAAGTATTAAACACCATTTAAAAATAATATTGAAGGATTATCAAACGATCTGCAAGAGAATATCTACAAGGAAATTTGGAAGGACTTGCCAGAGCAAAATCTCAATTGAAGATTGAGGAACGTTTGTGTCGAGAACTTAACAAGAAGAAATTGACAAAAGTCAATAAACTTGTCAAATTATTCTGGATCAATTCTCCGTTCATCCGATTATTCCGCTTTATATCGTTTATATCACAAGATTTTATTACCATTCTTGACCATTACCCTGAATTGCAGTGATCAGAAATTACTCATATTGTTTGTTCAAGATGGCCGTTATCGTTTAACCGGCTTGAAGCAGCTGTTTTGTCTTTTTTGTGCCGTTTTTCATGATATATGTGCTTGTTGCCTGACTTCGTCTACGTTATTGTGTTCCACATGCATTGGCTGTTCAGTCGTATGTGTCTCTTCATCTCGTTGTTTTGAAAACGAAAACAATTAGAATTTTTCTCAGTCGTCTTGCTCCATTGCTACAACTTTCTTTGTTGTTGAACAAATCGCTATCACGTGATATTCACCAGTCAATCCTTTCATGCTATGATGGACCCTCATTAATTGCTTTAAATGACCACTCCTTGGCTCTCCACACTACATTGTGCTCTAGACTAAAAGAACTAAGATTATATACATCATTACATAATGCAAACAGAAGCGAATAAAGAAACGTTCTTTCAAAGTAGGCCGGCGTAGAACAGGACGAAGAATTCCACTTATCTCTCTTATGCCCTTTCCGGCTCAAGAATTTAAAAATTCGACCGTTAATTTAGATAACCTAATTCAAATCCCTATTAAATCATCAACTTTTGTGTCAACTATCCAAGAGATTCCTCTGCGTATTGTATTATTCAATGCCCAGTTAGTAGGACCACCGGAAAAGCGCACATAAATAGTTAATTTTATAAACAATCAGAATGTCGACGTATTTTTCCTGACAGAAACATGGCTAAAGATAACAGGCGATGGGCCCAGGTGCGCGGATCTAACACCCACCGGTTACTCCATCAAGTCGTTCCCCCGCCACTCTCGCGGAGATGTAATTTATGTCATCACAAAGAACTCAATGATCAAACGTCTTAACCACACCACAACTTCCAATTTCTACCATACAGTTTGAACTAGTCCAAACCACACCTACACTGGAAGAAAGGTCAGTCCATTTTTTCTGCCCATACTGCCCTCCTCCTGTTAGAAAAACAAGTTGACTGAATCTCTTTTCGGAGCATTTTCCGAATCTCCTGGAGTATGGAAATTCGATAGGAGGCAACCCGATTATTCTTGGGGATTTCAAATTTCACTTTGATTTTCCCGGAAACCCAAACACATCAGAACTACTAGATTCCATTAATGTTTTCAACCTCAAACAGCCAATTAACCAACCCATCAGAAAACATGGTCACATTTTAGACTGGATTCTCCATAGACCTGATGATAATAACCTACGTTCCTCCTTGGTATCCCACGAACTTGCATCAGATCGCCTCTGCATTACATGCCATATTGACGTATCAGTCCCTAACCCTCCACCTTTATTTGCTTCTAAAAGAAAATTCCGTATGATAAACAGAATCAAACTAATGCATGGCATCCAAGCAAACCTAACAACTTGCCTACCTCCCACAGTAGAACAACTCGATAACTGCCTGCGTTCATTGCTCGACAAACATGCCCCAGCCACCAAGTGCAGAGTATCAATTCAAAAGTGTTCTCCATGGTATAGCAGTGTTAGGGACAAGCTTCGCACTGCTGAAAGAGACCACCGTAAAGCTGAGAGGCTTTGGATTTCTACAAGACTCACTATTGATTAAGCAAATCATGAAGCCGCTAAGAAGAACGTCACAAGCATAGTCCATGCAGCGAAATCAGCCCACTACAGTACTAAGATCATGGAAAGTTCTAGCTGAAAAGAGATCTTCGAGATTACTTTCAAGCTAATGTCAAGTAACAAATGTACTCCACTTCCAAGTACCTTCTCTCTAGTCGACCTTCCGGACCTGTTTGCAAATTTATTTCGTGACAAAATACAAACCAGTAGACATAAGCTTGACAGCAACCTCTTCAATTGAAACGTCGTCACCATACAGTTGGGATACAGAATTTGAGCGGCAACCATTAGCAGCATTTAAACCTGTCTCTATGGATTTAGTACGTAAAATCGGGATGAAGAGTGCACCAAAGTTATGTGAACTTGATCCAATTCCAACATCACTGCTGCTTGAGTGCTTTGATCCAGTATTGCTTTCACTAACTGATGTTACTAATACCGCTCTCTCATCTGGGGTATTTCCATAACTTTTCAAAACTGCCATTGTAAAGCCTCTGCTAATGAAACCAACACTCTACCATAACGATTTATGGAAATACCGCCCAGTTTCTAATCTCCCATTCATATAAAAAATCTTAGAAAATGCTGTTCTATACCAGCCTGTATCTCATCTGAATTCAAACAATCTTTTTAGCAATGTACAATCTGCATATCGCCCTTACCTTACTGAAACTACTCTTCTAAAAGTAGTTAATGACATTCTCTCTGCTTTGGATAGCGGAAAGATTACAGTCCTCACCCTCCTTGATTTGTCTGCAGCATTCGACACAATAGACCATGATATATTACTTCACCGTCTCCATCATGTATTTGGCATTTATGATACAGCCTTACTGTGGTTCAAGTCCTACTTGGTCAACAGGACACAAATTGCGTCTGCAAATGGAATACATACCTGCCCAGTTAACCTATGTTGTGGTGTTCCACAGGGGTCTGTTCTTGGACCTGTTCTCTTCATTAAATACACTCAGCCGCTGTCAAGTGTCATAGATCATAATTCAGTGTCTCACCAATTGTACGCTGACGACACCCAAATATACAAATCTAGCCAATGATGTTAAAACAGGCCATTCACTCTCACGTTGCACCAACATGTCATGAACATATGCAAGGATGTATATCTTGAGCTGAGACGCCTCAGCTCAATTCGCAAATATCTTTCAGTTAATGTCACAAACACTTGTGAATTCATTAGTACTTTCAAGACTGGACTATTGTAACTCAATTCTGTCTGGTTCATCTCAATATCTGCTCCAGAAACTTCAAAAAGTTCAAAACACAGCTGCTCGGATCATACTTAAGAGTACCACGATCAGAGCACACCTCCAAGCTGCTCTCTACCTTACACTGGCTATCCATTCGATCCAGAATCAAACATAAAATTTGTTCTCTGTGCTACTTTTCACTGTCAGACTCTAGTCCAACATACCTATCCGACCTCACCCATGTTTATACACCAGCAAGATACTTACGCTCCTCTTCTGACAATCGTATACTCATTATTCCCACTACGAAAACAAAGTCATATGGACAACGTTATTTTGCATACCAGGGCCCGGAAACGTGGAATGGATTGCCCGACACAAAGACACAGTGATCCCATTCAAGATTGCTCTTAAAACCCACTTATTTCGACTGTACGAACAAACTTAAAGACCTAATAATGTTCTATACTTAAATATTTTCAGCATATATTTTATGATTTTAATTTCATGGAATTTGTTTTTTAGTAATGATATCATTATATGATTTGCATGTTATAGGTATTGTTTAATGTTGTAAGGCGCTTAGAGTTTATAAAGATTAGGCGCTATACAAAGTCCTCATTATTATAATTATTATTATTATTATTATTATTATTATTATTATTATTATTATTATTATTATTTTGTCCATTACTTTCCCTCTAGGGGAAGATTTAAAATAAAGTAAGACACTTAGAAGTGACAAGGTTATATATATTTGATGCAACTTATATTTGATCTTATTTATTTGATTGTTCGTTAGTTCAAATTTGTTTATTCCATTATATGCTATCTTAATTTAATTGTATTTACTGGATTTGATATCTTCCAGAAATTCAGTTCAGTTTTTCGAAAATCTAATATTTAAACTTTGTATCAAAAGCTGACGAAGTTCCTGGCCTTCATTCAGAATAAGTAAGAGTTAAAGTAAACAACATTTTTATTTTCATTTATTCTTTATTTGTGGGGATTTATAGAGCGAAATCGAGGCTTTGCTGCTAGTACGTGATTTAGACACGTGAATAGCTTCTACGTTGTTATTTCGAAATTCTGGTCCTACGTGAATTGAGCAGTAGCCAGATTTAATAGTGATGTTTAGAGAAATAATTTCAGTTGGGATTTTAAACACTTAGACGTCAATCTGTTGTTTTTCCGTTGTGAACAGTTAGATTTTAATTTTAATTTTTCATCAGATTATTTGGATTATAAGATATTATTTTTCCTGGAAATACTTCTCGGAATTAATTCTTGGACAAAGATAGTTAATGAAGTTTACAGAATTCAATCACCGGAATATTATTTTATGTGGTTCATCAAAGAACTGTTGATACTTCAGTATTACACTGACTACAGTATACGTCATCGCCTTTCATTTTGGATGTTCGTCGGGACTCGAATTCAAATTCATTAGAACATTTTATTGCTTATACTTTGATTTTTTAAGTCTTGGATTATTCTTGGAATATTTCTGGATGTTTTTCTTAAAACAGTAAGTTGCTTTCCTCATTTGTATCTTGCTTTTCTAGGGAAATAAATTATTTGTTAAATTTTACGAAGCTTGTTGTTTTCACGTGTTTCGTGTTACTGTTTTTGAGAGTCTAAACACGCAACAGATCCCAACATGGGTACAAATACTGACTGACATAGTGGTTTGCCTCTAGAATTGCGAGAACCCATTTACCGAGAGTTGGTCTAAATACAAGTTCAACGCAAAGAACAATTGCACCCGTTACGTCACCAATGTAGGAAAGACTGGTACCTGAATGCTATAAGAGGACTGATTCATTTGAAAGCGTTCCAGTGGTCAGATATTGTTGAACTGTACGATGACCAGAAGACTTTGGTGGCTTCTCATCCTTATACTTACAAGGTGGCCATACTACAAAGAGTTCCACAGGAACAGTTAGAGTATTACTAAAATCATTTAAGCTATCAACCAGTGACTAAAACATTTTGATTTGCAACTGGAGTACGTTCAGTTTTATGCAAACAGTACACTTGTTACCTCCGAAGAAAGAGGTACAAAAACGGACTACCATGCCACATCCTTTGTCAGTTGTGATACAACAGATTCCGTGGAAAGAAATCAATGAGAGTATTCAAACTGTGGTGGATTACCAATACTTATTACGAGAAATGTGTCCAATAAGTTGGAGTCGACGTGCGGTGTGCGTCTTAGTGACTTACTTTCTGTCATTTCGTTTAGCAGCCGATTCCTTGTGGATTTTGACATTCTGTACTGTGAGGTACCGCTAACAAACACAAAACTGTTTTAAATGTCTATGAGAGACTCATTCTGTTAAAATTCTTGCGTTTTCACCTCGATACTTCTCAACCTCTACGGGAAAAAAGATTAAGTGCTGAAGATGTGCACGACGATGTGTGCGTAGTTTTGTGACTTACACCCTCACTGGACAGATGTACGTGACTGGAAAAGTAGAGTGTTCGAGGCATGGACCAAAGAAGTGGCAAATTATCCCCAAGAGTTGTGAACCTAAATTCAAATGTCCAGTGCAAAAAGTAACTTTTGAACCTGTGTTAGTGACAGTGTCAGAGGTAAAAGAACCTGTCACCTAGGACAACCACTCCCTTCGGGACAGGACTGTCATGGACATTCCCAAAAGGCCATTCCGCGAGGACCACCTGTAAGACTGTACCCAGTGTAGAGACTTTAAGAACATTATACACTGTCCCTAGGGCACCTTTGTTACGAAAAGAATGTTTTACAGGCATGTGTTTATATTCCACTTTGATCGTTTTAATGTGTATTTTATCACTGTACCTAACCATTTGGATTTCATGTAATTTTGTCTTTCGTATTATTCTATTTTAAAAAATCAATAAACGTGTCCTGTAAAAAGTATTTTAAAAATATTGTCTAATCTGTTTTCGTGTCAAAATTTTTAACACCTTCACTATGGTTAACTCTGCTGTCTCTCCTCCCTGTTCCTCCACTTTCAAAGTCATCGACGAAAACTTAGATGGTGCAAGTTGGGCGGCCGTGTATCTTCGTCATCCCTTTGACATGTTAATTGATGGACCTAGCGGTTCAGGCAAAACTGAATTTGTCAAACGTTAAATCTAACATAAACGTCATTTGGTCGATTGACTACCTCAATGGATTTATGTGGTGTTACAAAGAGTGGCAATTGGCGTAAAGTCTCTTGCGAGAAAGTCAAAGAGATTCCATCGTGTTGTCCAAAGCATTCCTGGCGAAGACTACGGGATACAAACCATGCATAAGTCACTCCGACCTCACAGATTAAATTTTAATTAGTTTATCGTATGTACACTTATTAGACTAAATTCCAACTCTATAAATGAATCATTTTCAAAATGTTTTTGACTTAGTTGATTTGACTCATTGCACACGTGGCCTACACATAATTGGTATTTTTATTGTCCATTAAAATAACTGGACTGGATTTGGTTAGGTACGGGCTGACGTTTCAGGGCCCTGTGCGTTGGCTTCTGCTGCCGGTTGCCTCTTCTCCATTGTCTCTCCCGGACATCCTGTACCGTGAATGAGATATAGAACCATTTCCACCCGTCCAAACCCAGGTGACCCGATGTGACGTCATAGTGGCGACCACTCGCTATGTGCGTCACATACTGCTTTGTTCGACACCTGGTTCAGTTGATAGCAGACTGAAACAAAATAATTTAGCATGAGTGCGTGTTGGGTCCATTCCCACTCATAAAACCCTTCAATTCAGGTCGTTAGGGGCATTTCATCCCACGACCTGAAGGCTTAATTAAATAGTGCTCTGTGAGCACGTAATTGCCTGGGGGATGTGGCACCAATTCCTTCCCCCATGAGTAATTAAATATCCTGCATCGCAGGAATAAAACAGTGATACATGTACGAAAGTACAATAATCACTTTAATTCAATTAAGTGAGCCAGTCAGTGAGTCTGACCATCCATTGGTGACTCGTCCTCCTATGAAGATGTGTTCAAAACTAACCAAGCTGAACGAAGCTTACGTAAATTTATATCGTGTCAGGCAAAGCCTGATACCGAAGCCTAAAGAGATAGAAAATGTCAGAGTGTTGAAAGTGACCAACGACCTGATAGAAGAGCTCTTCATAGAGTAAATCAAGAAGGAACAAGAAGAATGGTCGGAGAAGTACAGGCTTCAGAAGCCAAGAGAGCAGAAAGATCAGCTTCAACAGCAACAGCTGGAACAAGACAGGGAATTTGTTGACCGCCGTGTAGACACGAAATATTTATACTTCTCTTTCCGAAGAATTCTTATTCGATCAAATATTATCATAACTCCCAATCCACTAAAACAGCAGTTTTAAGGGCTACCCCAATACTTTAGAAAAGAGATAACTGTCCATTTGCCAAAATTTGTGTATTTGTGTTTGTCTCTACGTTAACAAAATAGAAATGTCTCGATAAGCACTTAGGTTCTTTGTTTTATGTCCCAAAAATAGAACTGTATATATTACCACTTCTTTTTTGTGTTATGTTAAGACAATAGAAGTGCGTCTAACCACGGTTCGTTTTTCTGCTTGTCAAATAATGTTTCTTTCTGCGTATAAGTAAAAAAAAGTTCAACGTTATTGGTTTATTTTAGGTCTACGCGTTCCATGTTGTTATTGGTGATGATATTTTTCATGTGAGTTTTGGTATCAGGGGATTCTTTCCTTCACTTCCGCGCTTCACAAATATAAAGGGAAGCGATCGTCAGTCTGGCAACCCATAGTTGATTCATGAACTTCTAGAAAAAAGGAGCAGAATACCGGAATTTGAAGTCAAGCATGAGGTGAGAAGGCTTCCACGGTCAGTACCAACACCACAACCACATCCTCTGCCACTAGTACACAGACCAGTGGTTCGCCAGACTGAAAACTGGGAAGAGGAAATAAGGAGACATCATCATCTCCGCGTGTGGAATAGTAGAAGACAGACAGAAGTCTTCACCATTCTGGAAAGTCAAAACAGATGATAAGGCGACGCATACCCATTGTGCGCTTCCATCCATCCACTCAAATAGAACAAGGACTTGAGCCTCTGATGTGTCTGTTGGATCCGGCCTGGGAGATGTAACCATTAATCTGTTGCATCTGGAGTTCTGAAAACAGCCATTCTCAGGGCTACCCAGATCTCTAGAAAAGAGACACTTTTCAAGTTGACAATCTGTGCGAATGTGGAGTAGTGTGACTATAAACACTCTATCCTTTCCTGATATGTGTGTGTATTTGTGTGTTCGTATACGTCTTCGTACGTAGTGTGGAGAGTAGAGTTTGGGTTTGTTTTCGTTCGCTTACGTTTGTGTAGATAGTAGACATTGTTGGTATTTTTTCTTCTTGTTTTCTTGTTTGGATATTATATTTTGGGGATTGTACGTTGTGTGGATAGTCGATTTTTGATTTTGTATGCATTCGCGTACGTTTGTGTGGATAGTAGATATTGTGTTTTTTTTTCCTACCCTTGTGTGTATAGTTGATTTTGGGTTTTAATGCGTTCTCGTACGTTTGTGTGGATAGTAGATTTGGGGTTTGTATGCATTCGCGTAGGTGTGTGTAGATAGTAGATATTGTATTTGTTTTCCCTTCCCTTTCTGTGTGGATAGTTTAAAATATGTGAACTTATTTTAAGGGATGTTTTCTTTTACGTCCGTGCTTGATAAATATAAAGTCAAGCGTTCATCTTTCGCGCCATTCAATATTGAATTCACCAAAATGGCAACTAGCCACATTTACAAAATGAGGACGTTGCTAGAGGCAGTAGACGATCTGGGTATGGTGGAGGAGATGTTGTTCAAACTAAATGACGATTATTATTATAGTGCCCACTGTCTCAAATTGGAATTTGTTTTTAAAGAAGACGAAGGACAGACTAAAATAGTTATTGAAACAGGAAAACGATGAGAAGGACGACGAAGAAGATAGACTAAGAATGAGTGCATGGAATGAATAATAGAAAAAAGAGGAAGAAAATGAAATGAAGAAAGAGGAAGAGAAGAAGGAAAACCAGGAGAAGGAAAAAATGAAACAAGAAGAAAACAAGTTCAATAACAAAACCAAGAAGGTGGTGGAGGAAAAGAAGAAACTAGAAGAATAAGATGAAGAGGAAACTCAAACGTCTTTTTCAGGGCCCCTCATATGACTCGAAATGATTTGCTTTCTTGCCTACAATATTTTTAGTAGATTTTATATTTCATATTTTATCTTTGCCTCTAAAAAATGTATTCTCTTACCTAATTTTTTAAGTCGATTTTACATTCTAGGTGTGTTAGATTGATGTTAATCAATATATGTATATCTGTTATATATGTCTATATCTCTACTGTATTTGTCTCTCCCTAGAGTAGCGCGTATTCAGGTCACACCGTTGCCACATTGTTGCCAATGTCCAGCACGGTGACGTTACCTCACCTGTTCCATTCCTATTAAACCCAACTTTCCCTTGTCCGTAAACAGGCCCAATATTCTCCATGTTAAATTCCTATTGTCCGTAAACAGACCCAGGGTAATCTGAAAAACCTTGTCCGTAAACAGGGGTCTGTAATGTATTTTCCCATTGTCTTAAACAGCCCCCCTTTACTGCTATCGACGTTTGTTCTGTTAAATCTACTGTCTGTGTTGGAACATTAAACATTAATATTAATGTATTTTTATTTCTCGATCATCAATGTTTTGTCTATCTATCTGTATGTTTGTATATTCAGCATTAACAGGTTTTTAATTTTAATTTTTTAATTTTCTCAATACAGGCGTACAATACCTCAATTGAAATTTATAACCTTGGTATATTCTACAAGAGCATCTGGTGTAATAGACGTGGTTCCTACCCACAATCCCAAGTCAATTAGAGATTACTTGCTGGGCAATGAACCTGTAAACATAAAAAGCAAAGTGATCCAGTAATGCAACCGAGGCGAAGTTTTGTTGCTAAACAATAATATAATGTAAATAGATTAAAAGAAGTGTACGTAAATAGTAACATATTGAATTCTGGGGACATACGGGAATTAACATTACGCCACAGAATTGCATTCTAGTTGCACCCAAGGGACTTACGGTGATTGGCATCACGCCATACAATTACATTTTTATCGCACTCTGGGGACGAACAGGAATAAATGTTACGCCATAGATTTATATTTATTTGGCTCTTGTTCTTGCCGAAGTTGAACTGTTAGAAGTTTTGATCGGAGGAAAACGTGCAGGAAATAATTCTCCAGAAATTAATAATGAAATATCTGATATTTGCCGAAGATTATTTACAGGAGGTGTTGTGGATAATAATGTTTATCACCCTGTCATTAATGAAATTGTCGATGATTATTACAGCTACTGAAAAAAATAATTAATCAACATGTAATTTAAAAAATAATTATACACAATGCTCAGCGCGCGCCGGAAATGATCAGATTAATAAATTCACTATTGCCAACATATAAAGTTATTTACGGAGGTAGACTTGGTGACGTTTTTCAAGGTTTATTCAAGAGGATATCTCCAAAAGCAGTACCAATTGCAAAACAATTAGGAATTAAAGCTAATGACGCTATTCGTGATAAAGGTATCAGTGATGTTGGTAATGTTGCCAGTAAAGCATTTCATTTTCAGCAATCAAAGAAAGATTAGTTCGATTTGTACGAAGAAAACCACTGCCAGTAAGATTACCCAGTACTGAAATTAGGCCTGCAAATATCAGTAAAATAATAAATCAAGCTGCCAATCAAACACTAGCAGAGTTGGATGTTAATGAAGTTGTTCCTACACAATTGACTAATGATATTAATCCCGGCAAATATAAGTTTTATTTCATGGAGTGGTCTTCGTGTTAGACGAAGATAGTTATGCTAAAAAAATTTAAACGTATATCCGAATCAGCATTTGATGTGGACGCACCAGGTCTTAAAGGTGAATCTGTTCGTGATTATCAATATTATTCTTATGACGCACGTATACCACCAGATCAAGGTGGTCGAATAGAACTACAAGTTCAAGATACTAACAGACATGTCTTGCCTGCTGATGCATTTATCGACGTAGACGGAGAACTTGTAAATATGTCCCTCTTAATGCAGCATATGCAACTGATGCTACATTTGGTTTTGTTAACAATGGTATTATGTAGTTGTTTTATAGCGCTACGTACATGATTGATGGAAGAATTATTGAAACAATTAAAAAAGACGATGTTGCTAAAACGATAATAAATGTAACAAGATATTCAGATGATTATACAAGATCAGCTGGTCCGTCAATGATGTGTGTTAAGATAATTTTGACAGTCCTGATCATAGACCGTATCTTATAAGACGTCCAAGAAACCATGTAGGCGCTGGTGACATTGATCCTGAAAATATGAATGTTAAGACCAATCCAGAACATAATTTAGGTTTTGCTGTACGTAAATCAATGTTAAAGGTAAAAGAAGATTTTCATGCGCAATTCCATTGTCTGATATCTTTGGATTTTGTAGAAATGTCAGAAAGGTTATCTTTGGACCCATACATACAGTTGTAGTACTTCTGAGAAAAGGAAATGATGATGATGCAATCTGGCGACTAACCGCTCTTGCTGCTGCTACTGGTGTAAATAAATATTAGCAAAACTTTCAGTGTGGATGCCAGTAATAACTCAAACAATTACTGAAGAAGGAAAGTTAATTAGTTTTATGAATTCAGGTGGAAAAACATTGTTATCGTGGTTTACAGTAACTACAGATAAAATTCCGAGTAATGTTGTTGGGTTATTTACATGGCATATAGCATCAAAATAAGGAGTTTCTGCACCAAGACATATATTTATTACTTTACAAGATAATAATGAATTAAATTCACAAACATATAGTCATATTATATTTGACGACCTTGAAGTTAGTGAAGTTTCTTTACGGATAATGGACACCAAGAACCATCTGAAGATATATTGTTAAAGTTTGATGATAATCATGTAGCACGTGCATATTATCGTTTAATGACATTTATGGGGCCTGATCAAAATATATGTATTGGTTTACAAATATCACAGATTTTAGAGATCTGTATCCGATATATGATTTTTCATTAGAGCATATAGAATTATTAAAACAATATGTTGTTGATATTCATTTTCGAGCTCGCGTAAACGAAGCTGGTTTTAATTCAAGAGCAATTGCAGTTATACTCAGCGATAAAGCAATGATACTTGAAGGCACTGGCGGGCGAATGCGAATTTTTGACGTACCGATAGAAACATGTAACCATTCAGTTGAAAATAACCTATTACTTATAAAAATGTCATATCATCATGTTAATATCAGTCTGACACCTGGTCAGATTAAAAAGCTTCAATCAAATTCAGCAAAGAACTGTGGAATAAAAATAACACTAAAAAACGATCAAATCACAGGTGGTCAAAATAAACTATCATTGTCAGAACATCAGGCATTTCAATGACACCAAACTATCAAAAAGAGACGTTAAACTTAATCTTTCAGCTGGTGCAGTCACAAACTCAATTAAAACAGTTGATAAATATACATTCATTGGAGCAACCAGCGTTAATAGCCGCTGCAGCCCCAGGTGTTGCAAAAACAGCTGCATCTGGTACTGTTGGAACTGCTGCTCTGGTGGCATTAGAGTAAGCAACAGAGAAATGATTTAAAAAAGACGCGGTCAGGGTACAATATTACCAAGCACCCCTCATCGATACAGAAAAGGTCTGAGACTACCAGGAACAGTTAGTTAATCTTTCCAATGTCAAGTTTTGATTTACTTGATGCCGCTAAAAAATTAAACATCAAAAAATTTCAGAGGTGTTTTTATGCGTAATCAATTACCCAAACAATCAAACAATATTGAAACTTGTATTATTAATCCTGATAAATTAGTTCTGGTCCTGGTACTCACTGGGTGGCATACGCAATTAATCCACGTGCAATTATTCATTTTTATTCGTATGGACTGGTTTCACTAAAAGAATTTTTAAATTACGTAAAAACAATAAACACTCCAGTCTGGTATTCAACATTACCAACACATACAATAACCTATCCGCCAATATGCGGCAGTGAAGTTATTTCTGTACTCGACCATGTATTTTCATCAACGTCACCACTTCATAAAGTCGTGCACTATTATACAAGTAGACGCGTCGTTTTAAACAGATCTTAAAGTATAATGGCTGATATCTACGGAAGACCTTTATCTAAACAGAAACAAAAAACCGACGGAATGACTCATAAAAATATAAGTAAAGAGATTAGTGATGAAATATCTGAATTATTAAATCTTGCAAATGTAGATCCTAACAAAGTTGTTGTATTTAAATATCAGCAAGGAAAATTAAAAACAAGCAATCATTCATCGAAAGATATCGTTCAAATTAATGGAGTAACAGAACATAACATAGCTGTGTTTCATAATAATGAAAATATTAAACCCCTTGTTATCATGCCAACGATATTAGATAGTATTTGCGGTCGAGTACAAAAGCCCGGTGACACAATGAATGGTTTTCTCAATATGTCTAACAATGAAATTACTGGTCTTGACGAACCATAATCAGATAATGACGCTGTAACGAAAAATTGCATCCTTCCAATTATGAACTCGTTAGTTCCAGTTAATAATGAAATGACTTCATTTAGAACTGATTGTACTACTCATGTGAATACATTTTTAGGTTTTCGTAAAACAATACGTGAGACTATTCATGATTTTTTTAAAACTACCACCCATCGATATTAAACACTCTGACATAAATTTTTTTACCTACAATGTAGTATACACAGTAGCGTCTGTACAAGCATTACGGTCACCACGTAATACATTTATCAAACATCGCGCTGAGGGTATCGGAATATTCTGGCTCTCAGTACTTGGCGTTATTGCATTTACAATATCTATCACAATTTCACGCCGTTATCAACTGACCAGTCAAGTGGATCTCCTGGATATATGTTAGTGATGTTGGGGCAACACAACGAGGAAACCGTTACTGTAGAACCCGAAGAAAACAACTCGGCTCGATTTATTATTGGTGTCTAGATTTAGTCGCCAAACTTCCACCTAATTAAAATGTAATGAGCATTCCAATCAACGCGCAACGTGCAGAGAACTTAATGGATATAATAAAGGACCTCAATGGCAAACAAAACTAAAAAATATCGTTGACGAATATACGGTTATTATCTAACGTGTTTAGGCTCGAATAAACAGTAGCACAAGAAAGAGTGAAAACAACATGATTTGAAAAATATAACAAATAATTTATTTCCCTGAAACATTACTGTAAAAATGAAAAAATATGAGAATTTGCGGTTTCCAGAATTAAATCCAAAAATAATACTAGAATAATCCATGAATATAATCTTTGAATTCCTAATATTGAAATGTTCTAATGATTCCAAGTTCTAGTCCAGACGAAGAATACAAGATGGAAGGCGCTGAGGTATGCTGTAGCCTGTACTGTGTTGTCGTCGACAGTTCCTTGAAGAAACATAATAATGAATCCTCCAGTCTTAATATTTTCAAGAAAAGTCCTTGTTCAAGAGTTGTGTATGAATACAATAATATTTCCAGAGAAACGAATTAATATTCTACGGTGCAAATAATTTGAAGAAATATTAACATATAACTAAAAAACTCAAAACTTCACCACTGGTCACAACAGAAGAAAACAGCTTCACATCAAGTGCTTACAAGCCAGGACTCTCAGATCTCTCTCTCTAAACATCACTATTAATACTAAGTATTTCACAATTTCGGAAATGCCTAATTGCAAAAAAGATGATCACGTGATCATGTTTACATGTAAAAGTCACATAGCTCCTGTAGGTCCTTAATAAGAACCAATCATTTTTCTCCGAGAAAAAGTTGTTTACTTGACCCTCAATCAAGGCCAGAAACTAAGTCAAAAGTAGAAACAAGTGTTTCTATTATTATCTATCTAAGGAAAAACAGAATTTTCTGGAAAATATCAAATTCCTAGTAAACAAAATTACATTACATTTACATGTAAAGAAAATAAAAAAATTCCAAAACCCACAAACAATCAAATGAAATCAAACACATATTAAATCAAATATAAATTAAATCCAATATATGTAGCACTTACCCCATCAAGAAAAAGAACGATTTATATGACAAAGCTTTCTTTCTACCATAGATTAAAGACAAACATAAAAAGAACTCTTATGAATTGCACACGGTGTATATGAAATAATACATTGTAAATAATACATGGTTATACACGGGGAAGTGCGTCTGATATTAAATTATCTTTTCCCTTGATGTGCCTGATGTCAAGATTATATTCCTGTAACAACAATCTCCACCTTACAAGTCTTTGATTTTTATTTTTAATCTTGCCGATGAAAGTAAGGGGGTTGTGGTCTCTAAACACAATAATCGAAGAACGAGCTGAATTAAGGCTAACTTCAAAATGTTGTAATGCCAATATCAAAGCTAAACATTCCTTCTCCATTGTTGAAAAATTTCTTCGGTGCATATTTAATTTCTAAGAAAAATAGCACACTAGATGCTCAATGCTATTTTCATCTTCTTGAATCAAAACTGCTCCAACCCCAACATCACTTGCATGTTTTATATATGTCCATGTTTTCACTGATGCCTGTGTATGTGTTCCAGGCTTGATACTTTGAATTTTAAAATACCTTAATTATTTAGTGTTAAGCCAGACTCTTCACATCATGTTGTATATACTTTATATATTGCACATAACAGAAGGCCTCAAGGTAGATTAGTTCTGTAACTAACTGAGTTACCTTCTCTAAATAAAGTCTTTATTATTATTATTATTATTATTATTATTGTTATAATTATTATTATTATAATTACTATTATCAACAGACAGTTTAAATGATTGGCTGAAAATTGGAGCTGTAAAAAATGGCGCGCTTTTAAGTATGGCTTAAAACTTGCCAAAACCGTCCTAACATTTCTCAGTCCAAAGAAATTTGTTTTTCTTGCTCAATAAATTCGTCTGGTGTTCTGCAATTATAGAAAAATTGGAACAAAATTTTCGAGAGTTTCGGCCATACTCAAAAATCGCATCAGTTGCTTTTTATTAACAGGCGCGGAAAATTCAGATATAGCCTTGACCTTAGCATCTATAGGTTTAACTTGTCCATGTCCCACGATGTTTCCTAGAAAAGTTACACTAGTACGGCAGCTCTCACTTTTAGATAAAATAATTGTAAAACATGCATCAGTGAATCTGTCAAAGAATTTCCGAAATGTTGCTAAACGTTCTTTCCAGGTATCGTTATAGATGATGACATCATCGGTGTAAGTATAACAATTGTCCAGACGAGAGTTAATCGTATTCATAAGACGTTGAAATGTATTTTGTCGACCCTTTCATCCCAAAGGTCATTACTGTGTATTGGTAAAGTCCATCTGGAGTCACTAATGCCGAAATTTCCTTTGCTCTTTCCGTTAGTGGAATTTGCCAAAATCCTTTCAGAAGTTCAAATTTGGTGACCTGCTTGGCATTCATAAGCTTATCAATACGGTCATGAATTCTTGGTAATGGGAATGAATCTGTTTTGTCAACTATTCACATTCCTATAATCAGTACACATACAGAAAGGTTTATCTGGTTTTGGAATAAATATGCCTGGTGAACTCCAGTCACTTTTACTGGGGTCTTTAAAATCACTCAACAGCAAATATGGAATTTCCTTTTTCAAGTATTCCTGTTTGAAACGGTTTATCCTGTACGGGTGTGGTTTAACAGGTTTGGAATTTACAATTTCAGCGTCATGGAAAATTTTCTTTCTTCTTGTAGGAACATCTGGAAATAAGTGCTCATATTCAAATAACAGCTGTTTAAGTTTATTTCTTTCTAGCTCTTGTAAATGTGAAAGTTTCTTGTCCAGATCTTTCATAATTTCTGAGTTCCGAAGATTTTTCACTCCATTATCGGTAGAGTCCGATGATATTCCTTCACCTAAATCTTCATTGAGTGGGACAGGTACAACTAAATTAATTGCATGTTTAACCTGGCTATCTCTTTCAATACACTGGTACTCCTATCATGTTTTTTAGATTCCAGGCGCACCAATATTATAATTTAACCCATTAATTTTCTTCTTAACCTTGTAAGGGCCGTAATATTTAATATGAAGAAAATTATGAAGATTTAGAAATAGAGATAGATCCCCATTATTAACAAACTCAAAACGCCTCTCCATTGAAGTTCTGTCGAACCATAATTTCACTTTTGACTTGAATTGCTGAATGCCAGATTCAGGCATAATAGGCTGGAAAGTTCCAGACCTACAATATTACCATTTTCCCGATTGGATAGATTTGTGAAGGCCAAATTTATTAAACATCTTTATCAAAGTCTTAATATTCCTCGAAGGAATTGCCTCTGGAAACCTTGTTGACGCACACATAATGGTCAACAAATATTGGTTACCTAAATTGGTCTTAGGTAAGGGACCAACACAATCTACCGTATATCTACTAACTGGTTCGTCAAAGGCAGGAATAGGTTTTAGATGAGCCTTGGGAATTTTCTGATTTAGTTTTCCTACCATTTGACAGGTATGACAAGATCTACAGTATTTACAAAGATCACTTTTGATTTTTGACCAAAAGAAGTGAGTCAAGTTCATGTGATAAGTTTAACTGATCCCTAAATGACCAGCCCAAGGAGTTTAATCGACCAGACTAAGAATTTCCTGCCTGTAAGGTCTTCAAACTACAGTTTGATGGTTAACTGACCATTCATTATCAGAAGGTACCTCGGGAGGTCTCCATTTTCTCATAAAAATTCCATTTTTAATGAAGTAACAGACAGGAACTTCAGTAGATTCAGTTTCACCAATGGCCCTTTGAAACAAACAGATCTCAGGATCTTTTTCCTGTTCGAAGACAAGTGATTGTCGTTTATCACCCGGATTAGAATAAAGAGAATGAGTCATTAAAAGAGGATCACTGTGATCAATACCTTCTGATTGATCCAAACACGGACTGCAAGTGATCTCATCTAAACCCTGTCCAGTACATGTGTCAGGTAAAGGAATACTTTCCTTATCAATATATTCTCAAGGGCTTTTTTGCCGTAGCTCTGGTAACTTCACAAACTGGAAATAAATCACGGAATTCTTTTTCAGTTGGATCAACTTTCGATCCAAGCGAGGATTGTCAGTTATAAGTGGATTAACCACAACATTGTCCCCAGCTAGGTCATTGCCTAGTAATAAATGAATATCCTCAACGGGTAAAACAGAGACTGTTCCGACTGTCACGGGTCCTGAGACTAAGACTGATGACAAATTTACACAACGGAGATGAACATTAACAAAGTCGCACTGTACACCCTAAATAAGAACACTCTCATTAGAAGAAGACTTCTCACAAAAAGGCAAAGTATCTGACAATAAAAGACTGAGTAGCACATGTGTCCCTTAAAACTTTAATAAAGGATAGGATTTGCTGAATCAACCAAGAGTGATGTACAACTGTTCAATATGAATGATTCATAGTTATCCATAATAAAATCAGAATGGGGTTTATTAAACCCTACAAAAATATTTCTTTCAACACATGACCGTGACCTTGACCTCTTAGAAATAAGGGCATTTAGAATAGGTCTGTCTCGATCCTGATGCCTATTTTTCAATTTGTAGCAATCATAAATAATGTGTCCTTTATCTTGTAATAGGTACACGTAGGAAGAGACTAGGATCTTGAATCAAGCTTCTCTCTTTTGGCATCCGTCCATCTAGGTGAGACGATGGCGTAGCTCCAAAGTAAGCTTTTGTTCATCCTTCTTTGTAGCTCTCTTTTAAGCTTGTTTTATTTTTCTGTCTTCCTCTGCGTTTTGAACTCCCTGCCTGACTGCTAGACGCCAGCTGCAACGGTTGTTTGCACAGCTCTCCAAGTCGTTAACATTGATGTTTGCCGTCTTCATATCCTTGTTGCAAGAATCTTTGTAGCGCAGATGTGGTCGCCCAGTTGGTCGTGCACCTTCTGCTAACTCCCCATATAACAGGTCCTTGGGAATGCGGCATGGGACCATTCTGTTGAAATGGCCAAGCCAGCGAATGCGCTTCTCGCTGAGAATGGAGAACATGCTGTTCATGTTGGCGCGTTCTAGAACCTCTGTGTTGGGTACTTTTCCTGCCACTGGATGTGCAGAATGCGCCGCAGACATCTCAGGTGGAAGCTGTTGAGTTTCCTCTCGTGTCATACATAGGTGGTCGATGTTTCGCTGCTGTAGAGAAGTGAGCTGAGCACGCAGGCTTGGTAGACACGCAGTTTGGTCTTCTCGGTGAGGTTGGAATTGTTCCAGACTCTCTGGTTAAGTCTGGCCATCACCGCTGCTGCCTTGGCAATCCTGCCGTTCACCTCAGAATCAATGGAGATTCAGCTGGAGATGTTGGACCCGAGGTATGTGAAGTTGTCGACAACTTCCAAGTTATACCCATCGATGGTGACAGATGGAGGGGAGTCTGCGTACTGCACCATAACGTTCGTTTTCTTCAAACTGATGGTCAGTTCAAATTCCTTACAAGCGTGGGAGTGTGATGTTAAGGCTGCATTGTCAGAGAAGAGCAATTCACGGATGAGTATCCCTGTGACTTTAGTCTAAGCACGGAGACGGGCGATGTTGAACAACTTGGCGTCAGCCCTGGTATGGATGTACACACCCTCGCTGCAGTCCTTCAGTGCGTACTGGAGAAGCATGGAGAAGAAGATGGCAAATAGCGTCGGTGCAAGGACACATCCTTGTTTGACTCCGCTGATGACTGGGAAGGCTTCCGATGTTACGCCATTGAAGCACACTGTGCTGTGCATGTTCTCGTGGAACGACATGAGGACAGCAAGCAGACGTGGAGGCAGCCGATCTTCTGCAGGAATCTGAAGACTCCACTCCGACTAACCAGGTCAAACGGTTTCGTCAGGTCACTGCAGGCAATGTAGAGGGGCATCTGCTGCTCGCGACACTTCTTCTGCAGCTGACATAGTGAGAAGATCGTGTCTACAGTTGACCAGCCGGCTCGAAATTCACACTGGGACTCTGGGTAAACGCGGGAGGCTAGGACCTGCAAGCGCGCCAAGGCAACACGGGCGAAAGCTTTTCCGACGATGCTGAGGAGGAAGATGCCCCGGTAGTTGTTGCAGTCGCTACGGTCTCCTTTGTTTTTGTACAAAGTGACGATGTTGGCGTCACGCATGTCCTGTAGGATGTATCCCTCTTCACAGGAGTGGCAGAGGTGTTTGTGTAGGGGAGGGAGCAGTGCTGGTTTTCCGCTCCTGAGGACTTCAGGCGGAATGCCATCGTTTCATGAGCCTTCCCACAAGCAAAGCAATCGATGGCTTTTCTGAGTTCTTCCAGGGTGGGCTGTGTGTCTAGCTCCTCCATGACAGGCAGGTCTGGAATGGCGTCCCGGGCAGTGTCAGTGACATTGTTTTGGGTTGCATTATAGGTCGAGATAGTGCTCAACTCATCGCTGCAGTTGTTTCCCCTGGACTTTGACATGAGGGGGGCGGGCTTCTATCGGGGGGGGGGGGGCTGTTGCCTTTTTGATACCCTCATATATTCCTCTTGCATCCCCGGTGTCGACAGCTGTCTGTACTGTTGCAAAGGTTCAGCCAGTAAGTGTTGACACAGGGGCGGGCAGTCTTCTGGGCGTTGTTCCTTGCAATCCTGAGGGCTTGTAGTGTTCTGGGGCTAGGTGCAACCTTGTATGCCAGGGGGGCTTTCCTCTTTGCCTCAGTCACTGGTTCCATCTCCTCCCAGTTTGCCTCATACCAGTCGACATTCTTTCGCTCCCTCTTCCCGTAAGCTGTGATGGCTGAATTATACACAGTCATGGATATGGGACCATTTGGATTCAATGGTGTCGTCAGGTGTCACTTTGGTGAAGGCTTCCTGCAGTTTGCTGATGAACTGCTGTATTTTCTCTGGGTTGCTTGCACAGCAGGTGTTGATGCGTGGGTGACCCATCTTCTTGGCGTGGTGCAGCTTCTTGGGTAATATTTGCACCTTGCTGGCCACGAGTGAATTGTCCGTGTCGCTGTCGGCATTGTGGTAGCTGCGGGTGAGAAGGACACTGACCAGTTCTGCATGCGTGGTGATGATGAGGTCTAACTTGTGCCAGTGGCGTGAACGTGTGTGTCTCCATGACACCTGGTGGATATCCTTGCATTTGAAGAAACTGTTGGTCACACATAGGCTGTGGGAGCAGCATATCTACAACAGTCGCTGACCATTCTCGTTGATCTTGCCCCTTCCGTAAAAGCCGAGACATGTGGACCAGGCCCCATGGTCAGCTCCCACTCTAGCATTGAAGTCTCCTAGTAAGTAAAGGCCTTCATTGCTGAGGATACTGGCTATTGCCTGATCGAGAGCCTCATATAACTGTCTTTCTCCTCGTGGGTGGAGCAGAGGGTTGGGGCGTACACGCTGAAGATGTTGACCGGGCCTAAAGATGTTGACAGCCGGAGGGCAAGGATTATCTCAGTACCTGATGACTGAGGTTCAATGAAGGAGATTAGCGTATTCTTTACGGCAAAGCCTACACCATGCTGCCTAGGTTCATCTGAGGGCTTCCCCTGCCAAAACAACGTGTAATTGGCTTTCCTGATGGTCGGGTCTCCTGGAGGCAGGCAATGTCGATTTTCACTTGGGAGAGTTCTCTGTGCATCGTCGATCTGCTGTAGGGCAGCGGTCAACCCAGGATACATGGTCCTGATGTTCCAGGTTGCAAAACGAAGAGTTGGAGTCTTCTTATTTCTTCTTTTAGTCTTTCCTGGTGCGGAGTTTTTTTGTGGCCCACTTGTCGAGATGGTTCTATATGCACCCAGTGAAGGAAGCAGGCCATGGCGGGCAGCACCTTACTGACTGGGAGCTGCCCAGCTTGAGGCGGGCGGTAGCTGTCAAGTGAGACCTGGTGATCTCTCCCACCGTCAGAAGTAACCCCTGGCGCCAAGCTCTACGCCAATCGAGGTTTGACTTAGAACCGGTAAACTGCTACTTCTCGTGTTGTGCCGACGCCGTACGACGACGCTGGAGTGTCCTCTCCAGTGGAACTTTGAAGCCTGGACAGGGTGGTATGGAGAATCAGATGTTGTCATTCCAGCAGATCCCCCTTCTCCACACAGCTGGTGGACCCAAGGGAACGACGAATACCGATACAACTTGGCACCAACGGCATCGCAGGAGTTGCCGGAATGACGTTGAAGTCAATGTCAGACCGCCTTAGGGACGCCGTCTCCGGATTTTCTGTCGGGGTTTTCTCCCTTAGCCTTTCACATGAGTGGGTATAGCCACATTGCAGCAGAGGTTTGGAATCAGTTTTCCTTCTCCTAGATGAGCTACCATCCAAGGTTTACGAGTCCCATCTACCCGAAGAAACTGGTTTTAAGGCGCCAGTGGCCCGCCTTCACCCCTTCTCCTGTTAGTGGAAAACGTGGTCTGCCGAACTTCAAATATACTCCACTCGCGAAGCCCAGGAGCTGAATTTTAGTTGACAGAGGCAATCAGAGTCGCAAGCCGTATGGGGCATTTCTGGAGGATTGGGGCGCTTGTCTCCCACTCCCACCCCGGGCAATGTCAACCTTAGACCACCAAGCTTCTCTGAAGTTGATAATTAGAAGTTGGGTTTGTTTGAGTTTTCTAAGGGCTTGTATTAGGCTGAAATACTTTTCTGCCTGAAGACTGTTAAGTAGAATACTTATTTACAAAAGGAACTTTAAGAGTTAAATAATACTCGTCAGCAGCTCGAGCAGCATTTTCCAAGGTTTCAATATGATGCTCGTCAAGATAAGACTTAATGTCACTATCGACACAGGTTATGAAATCTTCAAGTAATGCAAGTTGTTTGAGACTTTCCTAATCGCGTTCAACATTCTTGGCTCTGCACCATCTATCAAATAAATGCTATTTTTCTCTAGCAAATTCGAGTTTGTCCAGCTTCTTTATATATTTTTTGAATTTTGCTGATAACCTTCAAGGACTAACTCATAACCTTGTATTATGGTTTCTTTAACCAAATCATAGTTACCACTTAGGTGAACTGACAGTGAATTGTAGATATCACTAGCCTTACAAATGAGTACACACTGTAATAACTGATTCCAATGCTCCCTTGGCCATTTCGAATTTTCAGCAACATTTTCAGAACTAGTCAAGTATTTATCTTTTTTCTTTTCTCTGGAAGTGGGCACTAATCTAATATTCTTTGCAAGGTCAAAAATAAAATTTGAATTTGATGGATGAATGTGCTTTGCACTTGCCAGTTCCATTTCTAACATTATACATTCGTATTCCTTCTATTTCTCTTTCTTCCGTTTGCATTTGTCCTTTTTGTAACTTCATTTGTCTTTCTTTCCCTCTTTCTTCCTTATCTAACTGCATTTACAGCTGTTTTTCTTTCTCTCTTTCCTGTCTCTCTCTCGTCTTTCTCAAATTGCAAGTTTATTTGTTCTTTTTTAATAACATTTTTTCTTTTCCTTTTTCCAATTCCAACTGCATTTGCATTTGTTTTTCTTCTTATCATTCTGAAGTTCCAGATTCCTCAACTACAATTACATCTTCTACTTTAATTCTAATTTCTGATACAGATATAATGATCGAAATCAAAGCACTTTTATCAAAAACATTCTTTTCTACCAAATACTGAACCAAAATATATTTTATTACCTGTTTCGTTAAGGAAGCTTTTAGGTTAGAAAAATCGTATTTTCTGGCAAATTGAATCAAGTCGTCTTTTTTAAAAAGATCTCTAACTGTTCCAGGGTAGGATTTAAAAGAAAGGTTTCACTTTTGATGGCACTTCATAAAAAGCTTGCCGATTTCACTAAGATTTAAAAAAGATGGGAAATTCAAATTTCAAAAAACAGTTTTCTGATTTATTCTATCTAAATTCAAAATTATCCCTTAGACGAGCTCGTCAATTTATTATGTGACGTGTTTAGGCTCGAATAAACAGTAACACAAAAAAGAGTGAAAACAACAAGCTTTGAAAAATACAATAAGTTATTCCCCTGGAAATATTCTGTAAAATAGAAAAAATATGAACTTACGGTTTTATAGTATCAAATCCAAAAATAATCCAAGACTCAAATTTTAGTAGTACTAATAACAAAATATTCTGCTGATTTCAAGTTCGAATCGCCACGAAGTATCCAAGACGATGACGTATGCTGTAACCTGTAGTTTTGAGGTCTACATTTCCTTGTAGAAACAAGAAATATAACTCCGGTAATGGAAAGCTGAATAAATATTTATAAAAGAACTGTATTTGATCAAGAATCTCACACGAGCTCATGTATTTTCCAAGAATAAAGAATTAATCCTTTTGAAGCCAAGTAATTTGAAATAACTCCAATCCAAGTAATTTGAAATAACTCCAAACATCACAAAATACAACTTTTAGTGTAACAGCCCAGCTTCTACTGAGAATAATCTCCAAAACAGATGTTATATCGTCTCCTGAAACGTAAGCAAGTCGTCACGTGATCATGTTCTAGAAGCTTAGAGAAATTATGTACTTGTTAAAGGTCAAGTACACCCAGTGTGACCCTGCAGAAAACCATTTTACTCTAGGAAATAAAAAATAGAAAAATTGTTTACATCTTAAACACACGATTGTTTACGCTACACATTTTTAATCAAGGTCAGGATCTAGATCAATACCTGGTGTTTATAAAACGATCAGTCAAGGTCAAACTATTTTCTGAAAAAGGTATTATCTCTAGAGAATAAATTCACATTACAATAGCATGCAATAAAAAAATTAAAACTGACAAACAATTCAATTGAAATAAAAATATATATTAAATCATATATAATTAAATCATATATACATGTCACAGTGGTGACATGGTGGGGATAGTGTTTTTTTCTGTCGAAGTGTGAGCTTGGGTTGGACCCCCATGTTTTAATGAAAAATTGCGAAATAATGCCACCGTCGACACTCTAGCATTATACCACTGTACACATCGTACACATAATATGTTTCAGAAATTATTGTAAAGTTACCTATGCTGGATTTCCTGCAAATGAAGCATGGCGTGGATTTATTTTCCATTTTCCCCAAAAACATCGTATTAAATAATTGTATATATACCTATTTTTGCACTTGACAAAGTCATATTTAAAATACACGTATTTATGTATAACAGAGATCTAAAAATAACGACTGTATTACAAAGCGGGTTATTGATTTTGGCAAGAGATACGAAATTATTTTCGAGGAAAAATCAAAACATGTAAATAATTTTTGCAAAATTGTATTACCTCAATGATACCGATTATTACGCAGATGGTTAAATGATCGTTTATTTGTCTACAATTAGTTTATGATGACATAAAAGGATAATAAATAATCGCGCTAGTTAGTCACGCAGTAACAAGGGGAGAGAGCTTTGCTTGACAGAATATCTCCTTTGATCGCACTAGTTAGTAACGAAGTAACAAGCGGGATAAGCACTTAATTACTCTACCGGAGAGAGCTTTGCTTGACAGAGTTATCTCTTGTTATCTGGAGTGTTTGCAGCCAACACAATCGAGAGATACCGCAATATTATATTTTGTTTCATTTTCTTCGAATACACTGACCTGGTTATATTATTTGCAACAAGTTATATTGAATACCAGCAAATATTAAAACATTTTCCCGCTGCATATGTCGATTGAAATTCTATTTTTTCTCTACATTTGTAGTTACAACTGCTTTGGATCTCTTATCATTACAGCTTATTTCTCGTGAGTTATCGAGTTTTTGACATTTAACATGATCGATTACCCTCCGAAAACATTCGTAAATAAATGTATGAAAAATATATTCTTTATTTCCCCCGGTATAGATTATAATAACATCCAGTATTAGTGACAGCACCGACTGTTTGTTTAAGTCAACAGTGCACTACCATCACGGGATGCTTCATAATTTTTGATGAAATAAATGTATGTCAAATATATTCTTTATTTCCCCCGGTATTGATTATAATAATATCCAGTATTAGTGACAGTACCGACTGGTTGTTTTAGTCAACAGTGCCAGATTACACCATCATGGGATGCTTCATAATTTTTGATGATAGGATGTTTCACAAATTCTTTTTCCTCCATTTATATAATATCATTTGTCTAAATGATTATTTTGAAAATCTAGCGATTTCTTATGACCTGGTCATTTTTATCAGTATTAATTTTTTTTATCATAATATATTTTCTGCTCTCTGTATCTTTTACCACCACATTACACACACAACTGTGTATTCCCCTAACCCAAACACCACATTATATATGCATGATATTTCACTTTAAATATATACTTGTCTTAATTTTAATATGGAAGAGTTATTATCATCGATTAAGATTAAGCCTGAATATATATTTGATCTTGGTAGAATAGCCTCTGACCCACAAAGACGACCTTCGGTTGATACGACGGAAACTCTGATTAAAAGTATTAATAATGCTTAAATAGAATTACGCATAGATGTGTGTGGTCAATATTTAAAATCATACGCAACACTGATGGTGGTGATGCTACAATGAACGTCCAACGAGTGGCGACGATTATTAATTATCTTCATAAGCAAAGATATTTTTTCAGAGTAAAGTTTATTAAGGAAGTAGACAATATATGGATTATCATTGGCAAACGTAACCTTGTCATTCATAATGAAACAATAGCCGTATTAAGTAAAAATTCCAAACCAGGAACTTTGACTGGTATTGACAAACCGTATTATGAAAGAGCGTATCCTGTAACCGCGGTTATTGTTCAAATTTATCCGCTGAATAATGAACCCAGCGCTCATGATTTAAAACAGATGAAAGTTTTGAAAATGAATTGTGTTGCCAAACGAGTAACGGAGCATTTTACAAACGCGATACATGAAAATCAACTAACAGATCAGCGACGTGAAAAATTCAACAAATGGGCTGAATCAGTCAAGGATAAAGGAACTACAATAAACGACGCTGCTGCATTAGGAAAGAAATTAAAATTACCAATAAAAGTAAGAACGAGAACCAGAGAGATTGTATACGAATCAAAGTATAACTCAAAAGGAGCTTCGATTGAAATTATTGATTATAATGCGCATGCGTGGACTAATGCAATAACAATATTTCGACGAAATCGAATTGTTAAATTTTACCAAGGAGAAATATTTGATTTTATTAAAGAAATAAGTAAAAATGATCCTGTATCCGTGTGGCTGTTTCAAAGTTCAGATAATGGAAACTATGATAAGTTTGTACGACCTAATGGAGATATTTATCGCACAAAGTCTTTCCATGAAGAAATGTAAAATCTTGCGCTGAAATATACCCATGACGATTCGGAACAATTACTGAGTAATTGTTTTACCGTTCCATCAGTTGCTACTCATTTGGCTAGAGTGAACAATTCTTGGAATCAACACGATTTGATTTTCTTAAGAAATTCAACGTAGTTGTGTCGAATACGGACACGGCGGGTTATGGAATACCAGATACGATTATAAGGATGTTATTTCGGTTGATATGTTTGCATGTTGTCCGGGAAGTTTTCTTGACATGGGAGAGTGTTTTAAGTACTTTGAGCGAATTGGACATCCAACACACGAGATGATCAGGGTATCGGTAAATGAACCATTACAAAATTTTGCTTTCACTGGATTCGCTTGAATTGATTCATTTTAATTTGCCGAAGATCTTCATCCGATTTGTTATGTCTGGTTTTGAAAACAATGTTCAGAAAAATGTGGGCACCAACAGCATTATTACGGTATATGCTCGATGAAAAAAAAAGTTATCATTGATTGCAATTGAAGCGATTGTATCCTATCACCAGCAGAAAGAAGTTACCACAGCAAAAGAAACATTCTGATGATGAAAATTATAATATAACTGATTTTGAGAATAAAATAGCAAAATATATTGGCAGAAAAATAATTGGTAAATTTACCCAAGAAGGGTCATATAATCATAAACGACATTGTACCAGATCAATTATGGATGATGCTGCACTCGATTTTATAATTACTGATACAATGAATAGAAACACATTTATAAGTCGAAGTAATGTTAATGTAACAGACGGACCTAAATTAGGTACAATTGTGAGCTATATTGATGGTGAGTCACCGCATTTTACTCATTTAAGATATTCGATGCTCGCGTACGTTTAGATAAATCTATTATCGATGATAAATAGAGTTTCTGAGTTTGCTGCCAGAGTTGCTACGGATTCATTTTATATCAAATAAAGAATACAGGATTGCTAGAACAACTGGACTTCGGCACTTTTGCATCATGGGCGATTGGAGAATAAAGCAAGAAAATATATTTAATTATTCTGAATCAGCCGACGTTGAAATTAAGAATATTTATTACAAAAAATCAATATCAAACTTGTCATCAGCACAGCCGGTATATAATTCTGTAGGTAGACATAAAACAGTTTATCTCAATGGGCCTGTGGTAAAATAACTCGTGTGATTAAATTATTCGTGAACACTTGTTCAGAAATGTTGCATTAACACCTACACAAAGACTCGCAAGAGAAATGAAAGAAAGAAGTATTAAATCATGCACTTATCACAAATTATTTCGATGGAAGGGAGATAAAGGGACTCCTGAGCAAATTGGGAGAGAAATAGTCTCCAAGAATTATTGTTTGGATGTAATATGCATTGTTTCATTAGAAACGTTGAAAATATTTCTTGATTGGTTATTGACAAAAAATACTGCTGTAATAATGTGCAGCATTTATGATCAACCACCGCCTTTTGTTGGAATATCTCCACATAAATGGCTGAGGTATTTCGTAGATTAATATTAAGAAATTATTCAGACTACAACCGAATCAAATTCAATGTGAAATAATACGTGAAATAATTTCACAAACTCCTGTAAACAGTTTTTGGAATTTACTGAGACTAAATGATTTGATAGTGGTAAGCAGAAATATAGTTCGTGATACACTTTAAGAACAATTATTTATGTTACATAAAGAAACATTTTCTTATCTACCCTTACCATTGTGTTATCAACCAGCAGATACGCGACGACAAAATATCGACGTTGATATACCAGGATCGTCAGAAAAACAGAATCTTGTATTAAATGATATTGTTTTAGTTCATGTCAGTGTTGTTGAGAGCGCGTTAACTATGAACAAAACTCCATGGACTCTAGGATACGCAATGAGAATTCACTCATCACAAGAATTAACCATCTCTGGTACAAATGTTTGGATCGTCGATGTTCGTATCGAATGGTCAAATTTAGTTTATCGTGCTGTGTCTCTAGTCAGAAAAATATCTCAGTCGCAGAAGGATATTATAGACTTCACAGAAACTGCTGATAATAGCGATGCTATGGATGATATAGTAAGATAAGAATTTGTTATAAACAGAGTGACAAAAAAGTAAGAGCGACTTTGATCTCGATGTTGAATTTATCATGACATTGAAACAACAGCAAATTAATCATTATGCGAGCTGTAACAGAGTAATGTTGTGGAAGTATTCAAATATTAATCCATCGGAATTTACCGTAGACAGAATTAATAGTAATTTTGGTTATACACGCGAAAATGTTACGCTGACCTGTCTTGAATGTAATCGACGTCGAGGTGCTAGTTTACAAAAGTAAATACGGTGGTAATTGTGTATCTTAAGGAATTACTTGTAACTGTTCACGTACAAATCCAAGTTGAGGAGCCTTTGAATCTAATCTGTAGATTGCAGGTCTACACGTAGATCTAACGCACGCTAGAAACTGCATGTGTCGTAATACTCCAATTAGGATCGGTCGCTCTTTTTTACCACCTTCAGGTTCACTAGGTTCAATAAATAATCTTAAAGTAGCATTGTCTAGTATTGGTTCTTTTGAAAAGTCATGTCGTTGTATTGGTATATGTTTTTTTTTTTGTAATTGCATTAATGGGATTCATAGAAATTGCACTAGTAATTTCATTATTTAAAGCAGCTATCACGCTTGGTAATCTCGCGACCCATTCGCGAGATCTCATATCTTTCTGAATTATTTCCTTTGAATATTGATATCCAACTAACCGCTCAGCAAGTGTTCGATTACGATGAATTGCAGTATATTCTCGTCTAATTTTGACGTTATATTTTTTCATCAGAGATGATACTGCACCAAGAAATTCCTTGCCAGGATCAACCTGCAGTAACTGTGGCCATCGTAAGGGTCCCCGTTGATAAATTCGTTGAAAAGCAGATACAACTTCAGCTGCTGTTTTAGTTGATAGAGGCTCTTCTTCCTTATATATACTTGCAACATCAACGACAATTAACGGGTATTTGTATGTACGTGATGTGGAGCTGGACAGAAGGCTTGGAAAAGCAAACACCATCATGGCACGAATAACAAAGTGGGTGTGGAAAAACAAGGTGCTCACAGAGCACACCAAGATCCAAGTCTACCAGGGTGCGTTCGTAGCACCCTTTTATATGGAAGTGACATCTGGAGTATCTACAGGAGGCAAGAGCGCCAGTAGTAAAGGAGGGCTGTTTACGGACAATGTGAAAATACATTGCAGTCCCCCCTTGGGGCTGATACGGACAAGGTTTATCAGATCCCCTGGGTCTGTTTACGCACAATGGGAATTTAACATTCGGACTATTGGGCCTGTTGAAGGACAAGAGAGTGTTGGGTTTAATAGGAATGGAACAGGTGAGGTGACGTCACGGTACTGGATATTAGCAACAATGTGGCAAGGGTCTGACCTGAATACGCGCTACTCTAGGTAAACATAGCTATAATAGATGCATAAAGTGATGAACATCTATCTATCGCACCTAAAACATAAAATCGACTAAAAATGTTTTCAGGCAAAATAGCAAATCTTTCTGAGGCATATGAGTGACCCTGAACAGGGCCGTTGAATTTTCGTTAACATAGAGGGCATCACATAGGTCTTCTTATAGTCCTCAAACGTCTTCTGACTACTGGACCGTATATGAAGATTCTCTTCAAACAGCCGTGTCACTCCGCATAGATAATTCTTTTCCAAATGCTCGTATCAGTGGTCCGGATGATTGTTGTTGATGATCTGACATACACTGGTATGTCCGTACGGAGCAGCATTAACGATACGACAGTAGATGATTCAACGTTAGTCCACATCTTGTGACGAGAACCAGCGAAGGGAATGAAGTGAATCGGGGTTTTTCATGGTAGATCGGATTGAAACGGATTGAGTATTTTTACCAATCCTAACACGCGTTACAAAATTCTGTCTTCCAATCCGAAGAGAGCTGACTGTGGTGTAACGTTTACTACATAGATGCGCTAGCGTCTGTGCGCAGAGAATCAATGCGACAGAGTTTTCAAACATGACGGAAACTACGAAGACGATGAATTGGGATGCACCAGCCGTGGACACGAGAAGCGATGGCACAGCAGCTGCAACCAAAGTCAGCATATTCCTACTTCCAGAAGAGACTGATTTTAATTGGGATTTAGTGGATTTTCTCTCTTCTTCTCAAGAATTTGTTCCGGTACCAGCATCTTCGTCACCTTCTTCTTCCTTACCACACGTCGAGGATTTTAAACAAAGACAGAAAGAAGAATTGGAGATTTATTTTTAGGCTGCAGAAAGAAGAAGAGCACGTGTTTCTCTTTCAATAACAACAACATCATGAAGGAGAAGAGGCAAGAAGAATGAAACCATAGGAAGAAGAAGCAGCAGAGAAGAAACGACGTCTAGGGGAGAGTTAAGGAGTCTAAAACAAAAGTATCAGCCTTCTTTAATACGACCTGAGAGAAAAAGACTTGCTCGAACCAAACAGCACAACTCTGTTACTACTTCTGACATACCACCCTTAGTGATTTCTACCAAATCATCATCGACAGGATTGAATCCAAAGACAAAAGCTTAAGGCAGTTAAAGCTGATTGCTTCCCGTTCCAGAGTTTTTTTTTTATATTAAAAAGTCCAACACGCAACGGTCCTTTTTAGGGCCACCCACTTCTTTCGAAAAGAGATAGTTCTCATTTTATCAAAATCAAATAAAACTCAGAATCTCTTTTTTCGCTCAATGATGTACGTGTTTGATTGCGTGAATGTAGGTCCTTATTCTAAAATTCATAACCAAGAGACACATACGTTTTCTGTTTGGTCTATTCTCGTACAAATTTTACGATCCAATTCACGACACAAACAAGTAAAAAGTTCATAGACGTCTTCTGTGCCTTCGTTCATGCTCTGTTTTTTGTAATAATAATTTCATCACTTACCCATTTTTTTACTCTTCTTCCTCACTTTCTCCTCGTCTTCACTTCTTCTCTTTTGTCTCTTCCTGGACGTGTCTAAGCTCTTCCTTCTGGGAGGGTACCTCTTTCTCTTCCTGTTTGTAACCCCTCTCTTCCTCTTGCTCCTGTTGTTTCTTGGGCCAGTCTGAAGACCAATGTCCTTTTTCTTGAGAATGATAACAGGTTGATTGAGGCATGGACTGCTGAAGCCAACCTGACCATACTCAACGACGAGTCTCAAACAAGACTGAGAACCCAGTGGATGGATTATTCTCTGCCATTGACCTTACCATATGCTCTCCAAAGCTAGCCCAGATGATTGATTGGAAAGTGGATCAAACCAATACGCTAGGCAATGATCACCTCCCAATCATCACCACCCTACAGATAGCAGTCCAATTTAAACCCATTACTAAACACCCTAAATGAGAATATGATAAAGCTGACTGGGAAAAATTCAGACACATCTTTTACAATTAAAACAAAATAAAAAATTTAGAAAACAGCAACATCAGTAAGTATTATGATAACATAATCACCACCAAAGAAGAGACAGCCACTAGAAGTATACCAAAATCAAGTGGGACCTAAATTAAACAAACAGTCCCATGGTGGAATGAACAATGCAAACTAGCTCATAAGGAGAAAAATCAAGTACTAAATAGATTCAAGCCCAATGATACCTCCCTAGACTTCCAACACTATAAAGACAGGGAAAAATCCTAAAAGAAATAATTAAACAAGAAAATGAAAACTTATTGCAAAAATTCTGCTCAACCCTAAACATTAAATCGTACTCAATACAAGTCTGGGATAAAATTAAATCACTTAAAGGGAAAACAGTAACCACTGCCCCAAATATCCCTGGGGCGAACACTAACCAAGTAAGAGCAAACAAGTTAGCCAGTCACATCTCCGACATGAACAGCAATAAAAATCACACCATCAAATTCCAACAACATAGGGAAAAAGTAGAAGAAACATTTAAACATTCGCTTAAGGACTTAGGACCAAACACATCAAACCTCAATAGTAAAATTGCTATACATGAATGGGAAATATCACTAAGTTCTATAAAAAAAGAAACTTCCCTGGAGAAGACCTAATTGGCTATGTAATCTACAAGATCTCCCCGAAAACATCACGACATCAGTACTTAAGCTGTTAAATTTAATATAGGCGGTCGGAAAACTACCCGACAAATGGAAACTAGCCATTGTAATCTTGATTCCCAAGCCTGGCAAAGACGCAAATAACATTAACTCATACGGATCCATATCCCTTACAAACAATATGTGTAAAAGTATGGAAATAATAATTGCAAATAGACTGAAATATCACCTCGAAAGGAATAACTACTTTCTGATAACCCATGCGTTCTTAGAAACAAAAGATCAACCATCAATCAACTAATTTGTCTCAAAACAGACATAAAACTATCTTTTAACAATAAATAAAAATCTGATATGAACCTAATTACCTTTTTCCTGGACCTTGAAAAGGCATTCGACCTAGTTTGGACTAAAGGCCTAATAGCTGATCTTAACAACTATGGAATAACAGGCCACATGTTTAACTGGACAGAAAATGTCCTAACAGACCGGAAAATTATTACTAGAGTGGGAGAAACTGACTGAGTCATTCTCTCTACAAAATGGTATGAAGACATCGTAGCGATATGACTGAAAAATTGTTAAAGCAACGTTAAAAATCCAAATCACACACACACACACACACGCACACGCACACGCACACACACACACACACACAATGGTACACCACAAGGGAGCGCACCTAGATCAAAACATAACCACAAATAAAATAGATATCTCAGAATTCGCAGATGATAGCGGCATCTAGCGAGCAGGCGACCCGGCAAATCACCTCATAATTAGTGAAATCCAGGTAAGCATTGATAAAATAGGGAGATGGGCTGACAAATGGGGATTCAAAATATCACACGAAAAAACAGTAGCGATTATCTTCTCCATAAATGTAATAACCAGCTAATATATCCAACACTTTTCATTCAAAATAATCCTGTCAAATATATGCAAAGATAGTACGATTCCCAGGACTGTACTATGATGAACATCTAAATTGTGGCCATCGTACCAAAAATCTGATAAATAGCTGTAATAAAGACCTAAACGTACTAAAAAAAATCTAACAGGAACAACATAGGGATCCAATCAAGAAACAATGATAACTATATACAGAGCTCTCATCAGATCAAAACTAGACTATGGATGCCAGGTATATAGCTCAGGTAAACAACAAAACCTTAAACAACTTCACACAATACAAATAAAAGCACTGGCTATCTGCACAGGTACCCTCCTACCAACATCGTTAGACGAACTGCAAGTGCTCACTGGAGAAGTGCCGCTTAAACTAAGGCGACATGAGTTCATTTTAAGATAAACAGCACGAAAATCGATCCACCCAAATACCCACCCCACCAGAATAGCCATCCAAAAGTGCGATAAACCATTCAGCCGTAAACTAGTTCCAAATATCACAACTATTAAAATGGAAATACAGAACACTTGCTCCAGTTCTGTAAAAATCTTCACTGATAGATCTAAAATAACTACACCACCCAGGACAACATCAGTTATAGTAATCCCAGAATTCAACACTAAGATGGGAGACAGATTTCCTGGCCATTGCTCGACCTTCACAACAGAATTATGGGCCATCCTTGAGGTACCTAAATGGGTTAAAAATAATAACATAAACAAATCTGTAATAATAAATGACTTGCTCAGTATCATATCAATCACATCAAGCAACACCGACTCGGGAGAAAATTTCCGAAGAAAAACATACCTACTAATAAAGGAACTTAATAAGAACAAACGAAAAATAAAATGTATGTGGATACCATTCCACATATGAATTTTAGGAAATGAACTAGCTGACCAGGCTGCTAAATAAAAACTAAAAGACCCAAACCCTGCGCCCCTATAGCACAGTGTAACAGAAATGCACAACATTATTAGAATATACGTCAGTAACAAATGGCAGAAAAAATGTAATCAATTTACCAATGGACAGAAACTCTTTACCGTCATAAGCACAACAGTCAGAACCATTAAACCACCCAAAGTAAATATTTCTGAACAAAAGCTAATTAACAGGATTACATCGGGAAAAACCAAGCTAGCCAGCAGTTTGGGAAAGCACATAGGGCCCAAACCGACAAACATCAACTGCTTCCACTGCAAAATCCCGGAAGATCTGCAACATATATTTAACATCTGCCCCAACTACATATATCGGAAAGGAAAATACTCCAAATTGCACCACACAAAAAATTGGATCCTCAGTCACAAACCCTGAATGTCTATGTAACAAAAACCCTAATCTTAATAGTACATACCATAACATAATAAACTAAACTAATAAAACATGACTAACCAACAAAACATAATTAAACAAAAATAATATAGTCCTTAATGTAAGATTCAACCTTAGACATAAATTGCTGTCATCCAAGGTATCACCTCTTAACCAATAAACACAAAACAGTTTTTCAAAAATTTCAGAAATTCAATAAATAAATTCGGCATTTCTATATTCAAAATTCAAAATTCGTGCAAGACACAAAATTTAGGTCAGCACTCTGGAATTGCCAATGTCCAGCACTGTGACGTCACCTCGCCTGTTCCATTCCTGTTAAACCCAATATTCCCTTGTCCGTAAACAGGCTCAGTATTCCCAATGTTAAATTCCCGTTGTCAGTAAACAGCTACAGGTTGATCTGAAAAACCTTGTCCGTAAACAGTCACAAGGGGGTCTGCAATGTATTTTCCCATTGCCAGTAAACAGCCCCCCCCCTTACTAGCGCCGGTGTAGCGTTAAATTTTGACCATCGTTGAATTCTGACCCTCCGGGTCTGCTTTTAACGTTGAAAGTTGACCCAGGGTCAGTTCTTAACGTTGAATTTTGATTTTCACAGTCGTTGAAAACTGATGGCAGCGTTGAATTTTGATCATATTTCCGGGTCATTTTTTAACGGATATTGTTTTAAGTTATACATACATGGGTTTATGAATCGTCAATAAGGAAATGCCTAGTATGTATAAAATCAACAAAAGCAATGTAATGCAGTATATGTAGTAATGAAATTATGAATATAGTTATCTTCCATATTTGAAATGGATATAATGTAATTTTTTTTGCACTTCGCCTGCTGCGTTCCATCAAACAATCAATGACCCTCTTCGAGCCTTAACCAAACAAAATCAACCATGGGAATGGAGTGAAAAACGATAAAGCGTTTGAAAAACTCAAACAGAATTTAATAAAATAACGCAATAATAGTGTAATTCGATCTTAATAAGGAAACGCAATTACTTGTACATGCAATTCCTGTCGGTCTACGCACATTATTAACTAATAATGGAAAGATTATTGCCTACGCCTGTAGAGCACTTTCAGATGTAGACCAACATTTAAAGAAAGACATCAGAGTAGTATAGTGGGACGAAAGGGCGATAATGGGAATTAGCATTACAAACCACCCTGGGACGATATGGCGACAAGAGTTATAGCGACAATGGGAATTACCATTACAAGGTCCCGTGGGACGATATAGCGACAAGTACTTTGAAGTACAACCTGGGCATGTACAGCGTCAAGGGAAAATTAACATAGGAATATATCATGGACCTGCCTAGCGTCAAGGTGAAATAAACATGGGAATGTATCGTGGATTATAAACACTGATACCACATTTAAAATATAATTTTTTTCTGGAGGGTTAGGCATGAAAGTCATTTGGTTCTTCTGCTTTTTCTTCTTCTACTTTCTCCGTTTCTTTATCCATCTCCTAAATTTTCCCAATATTCCTTTCTTGTGTTCTGGCTCAGGAATCCAGTCTGGATGACCTATCGCTCTATATTTCTCCTGGACATTCATCCAGTGTTTGTTCATTCTCTCAAATGCTTCTTTTTTCTTTCTGTTCTCTTGTTCTTTCCTATCTTTTGCCCATGTGTCTTTAACGTTCTTGACTTCTTCTTCCAATACCCTTTTCATAATTCTTCTGCTTTATGGACTTTTTTTTTTTTGACAAAAGCCAAATTCAAGATATCATCCAAAAAACACCTGACTTTGATAACAATTTCAAGAGACTGCTTCAATGTTCCGACTCTTACATATTCAGGCGAGATGAAACCTGTCAACTTCTTTACCTCTTCTTCTATCATCCCTTCAATGTTCTCCCTGGCTATTTTCAGATTGTTTGCAAATTCCAAGCTGCCTGGGAACTTCCATTCTCTTTCAAGTCTTTCCACCACATATTCCGGATCTATCATCCAATACCAACTCTCCTTCAACTGGTTAAACAAGTCAGATACTGCTACCATCTTCTTTTCGCTTATTCCGTAGAATGCCAATTGATCTCTGCTTCTCTGTATTGTCGGCCAATAGTTACATGATAACCGTTATAAACATTGCTGTATTTATAGGGATACAGAGAAGCAGAGATAAGTTATACCTATGTATATTGATAACAGTTGAAATGATTCACATTAAAATGCATGCCATTGTAAGCTTTTTAAAATCTTGTCTATCATGAAAGGGTCATTGGTTCTATTCCCAATCGATATGATTTAATTTTTTTATATATAATGCATAATACATGCCGATGCATATCTGAGATTTTTATTTGATGTAATATCATGACAAAACAGTTAGCATTATCGATTTTAAGAGTACCGGTGTGCAATTTTAAGATCGTATCAAAATATCTTAAATGCACGTATATATAAATTGCAAGCGAAGACGCGGTCACTTCAGAAACATACACGGCATATTAGGTCTAACATGAGTTACACTGCCACGCCTTTTTTGTCGTATCGCTTGAATATTATTTTGTAATTTACAATGCAGAATGTTTATGATAATAAAATAATATGCATTTCCCAAAAATAATTTCAAAAATACATTATAAACATTATAAACGTTAGAACAAATTGCATATCAATACTTCAAAATTCGATTTGAAATAAATTAATAAAAGAGTGCCCTCACTGGGATTCGAACGCTTATACACATACTAAACATATGTATATATATATATATATATATATATATATATATATATATATATATATATATATATATATATATGGTTTTCTTAAATAATACGCTGAACCGCCTAGGCAACTGATCCATCACAAACTTTAAACTGAACGTTGATTCTTATATATATATATATATATATATATATATATATATATATATATATATATATATATATATATATATATATATATATATATATAACCTGCATTTTCATTTAATAAAATCCTAATTTTACCCGATTTACCTACAGTAACAAATAGACAAAGTCGTTCATCAGTATGCATCTTTAAACCGACTGTAGATGTTTGTTTTTTTCATTATTCACGGGTTCTTATTTACTGTTATAATTATCCTCAGGGACGTAGCTAGTATATGATTGATGATTAGGCATGTTGAACGGTGAAGCCTCGAACTGCTAGAGGAGTGGGGGGTGTGTGGGTACGGGGCAACAGTGTTACAATCTAGAGGCTCTCAGATAGCATTTCATGCATCTTGTTGAGACTTTCTGAACCTTGGTACTGTTTTAATACTGCAAAAAATAAAAAGAAAACATCAAATTCTTATGAACAGACTCAATAAAATCGAGTTTGCTACTATCTTGTTCGTGTTTTTGCTTCTAATGAATCCTCTTTTCCGTATGTATTGTATTATATGAATATAGATTTCATATCGGTTTCGTGAGTGAAACTTAAACCATTGAAAAAAATCGTCAAAATTCTGTGTATGCAGCTGCCTTGTACGCAGCTACGCTCCTGATCATCGCTAATAGTAGTGAATGGGGGCACCCTACGGACAATGGGAATTAGCATTAAAAACACCCTTGGGGCACTCTACGGACAATGGAAATTTAACATGGAGAAAAATCGTGGGGCACTGTACGGACAAGGGGATTTAACATGGGAATAAATCGTGGGGCACTGTACGGACAAGGGGATTTAACATGGGAATAAATCGTGGGTCACTCTACGGACAAGGGAATTTAACATGGCAATAAATCGTGGGTCACTCTACGGACAAGGGGAATTTAACATGGGATTTTTTTAAAAATTTTAAAAAAAGGGGTAGGCAATTGAGAAGTCATTCTCTTTTCGAGATATATGGCTGGCCCTGAAAAGGGCCTTTGGGTTTTATGTTAATGTATTCATTAACATAAATGGCACCGCATTGGTCTTCTTCTTGTCCTTAGGCTGCGTCTTACTGTTGGTCCGTACATCAGCACTCTTTTCAGGCATCCTTGTCTTTCGACGTAGATCCTACGTATCCACAGGCTGGTGTTTGTCCTGTGGACAACGGTCCACTTCGATCGGACATACATGAGCAAGTCTGTCCGAAACATCATGGAAGACACAAGGGTGGATGACTCAACTGTAGTCCACATCTTGAAGCGACGAGAACAGGTGAATCAATGCAGTGAACGGCACTTATTTATAGGCGGAGGAAGGATTGAAACGGATTGAGTTCATTTACCAATCCGAACACGCGTTACAGAATTCAGTCAGCTCGCATCCAATCCGAAGAGAGCAGTCTGTGACGTCACGTAGTCAATATAGATTCGCTAGCGCTTGTGTGCAGTCAATCTATGCGACAGTGATTCAACATGACGGAAACTCAGAAAACGATCCAGTGGGGTGCACCAGCAGGGGAGACTGCCCAAGGGAACCCGGACTTACTTTCAGAAGAGGTGAATTGGGATTTTGTGGATTTTCTCTCCTCGCAAGAATTTGTTCCGGAACCTTCGTTACTTTCTTCTTCATTACCGCAAGTGGAGAATTTTAGACAGAGACAGAAAGAAGAATTGGAGAAATTTATACAACGACAAAAGGAAGCGGAACAGGCTTTTCTCCTACAGCAACAGCAACAAGAAGAAGAAGAGGTAAGAAAAAAACAACAGCAGCAACAGCAAGAAGAAGTAGTAGCAGCAAAGAAACAAGAGGGTGAAAATCAAACGGTCACGGTACTGTTGGACATTTTAGCGGAGTTAAGAAGTCTGAAACAAATGTATCAGACTTCTTTATCACGACCGAAGAGAATACGACCTTCCCGAGCTAAACACGTCAACCCTGTGACTAAGCCTACCGTACCACCCTTAGTGATTTCAACCCAATCATCATCAGCATTACGCAGTTCAGAAGTAGGCCTTGGCCGTGGCAAAGGCATAAGGCAGTTAAAATTGATTGCTTAAACTCACCCCTACACCATGAAGAAAAAAGGCCCTTTTCAGGGCCACCCACATTTCTCGAAAAGAAATACAATTTCAATTTGCCAATAACTCAAAAAAAAAAAACTCACCCATGTTACCCTTTTAGTACGTGTCTGTGTATGAGTGCGTGAGTGTAGCTTCTTATTTTAAAATCACAACTCAAAGACACTTACCTTATATCATTCATTTATTCTTTTCTCCATTTTTTACAATCCAATTCACAATTTATAACACAACACTTTAATAAAGAAAAGTTCATTAATTTCTTCTTTTCTCCTTGTCTAGTCTCTCGGTTTTTTGAATTTCTTCACCGTCACACTCTTTTCCTCTTCTTCCTCCTCGCTTTCTTCCCTTCTTCTTTTTTTCTCCTGTTTCTTTTTCTTCACCTGTCTTCTTTCTTCCTCAGAAGAATCCCTCTCTTCCTCTGAAGAATCCCTCTCTTCTTCTGAAGAATTCCTCTTTTCTTCTGACTCCTCTTGTTTCTTTTTTGGGCAATCTGGAGACCAATGTCCTTTTTCTTTACAATAATAACAGGTATCTTGACTTTTGTCTTTTTTATCCCCTGTTTTTTTTCTTTTTTGACGGTCTGGACACTCTGAAGACCAATGTCCTTTCTTCTGACAGATATAGCAAGTATCTTGACTTTTATCTCTAAAGGAAGGAGAGTAGTCCGTAGGCTGGTCTGAAGAGAATTTTCTAATGACCCCTCGCAAAGCTCTGACGAAACGTTCCATCTGGTCAGTCTCTTCCATCGTTGTGCTCGGCTTGAGAGTGAAATGAATAGTGAAAGGACAAGACACACACCCTTTTATATACGCTGGTCTGCTATGACTATAAAGTAGTTTATGGTGTTTGAACTTGAGTCATTTGACTTTTTGCTTTCAAGATGAAACGATCCCATTCATTCGAGAAGAAAGAAGAAGAAAGTAAGAGGCAGAAACGTGATCTATCGCCTCGTACCAGGGCTGAAATCTTGGCACAAATTCATGCCAGTGATTTTGAAGAGGACATGAGTGAACCAGAATCCGAACCCTCTAAACCAAGTTCATCACCCTTAGTTAACCCTGAAAATTACTATTCCATTCGAGAGACGGAAAAGCGCTCCTCTAGAAAATTTAGAACCACGGCTTACAAATACACGGTGAAGTTTTTAAAGATTTCAAGGCTGAAGTGCCGTTAGAGAAAGCAGAAGTGTTCATCACTGAGGTGTGGGATTCTTTGCTCACTGCACTCAAGCGACAATGTCAACCCAAAGAAGACGATCGCTTGAGACTTTCCATACAACACGACGGTTTGAAATCCCCTGTTTGGATCGAGTTTAGCACCCCTGCAGAATTAACTGCTTCCAAAGTCATGGACAAGATTCAACACGTACAACAATCTAATGATCAGTTTGACATCACCGATGGTAAAGCCACACTGGACATGACCCACGTCTCTCCTCCTCAAGGGACTGGACGCAAAAAGATGTTATTGGTGGACGATCTTCGCAACACCAAAACAAGTCTCGTCCGAATTAAGAACCCTCATGACCAGATGTGTTTAGCCCGTGCCATCGTGGTGGGACGAACCTATGCCAACAAGAACGACACGGTAGAATGGAAAAGAACCTGGGACACTATTCAACATTCCGACCGAGCCAAACAACGAAACGAAGCAGAACTCCTGTTACAACAAGCCGGACTGTCCAAAGACACACCCTGTGGCATTCCTGAGATGCAAAAATTGCAAGATGCCCTAGCTCCACGCTACACCTTGAAAGTGCACCCTCAAGAAGTGCGCGGACCTCTGTTGTTTCGAGGCCAAGACTTTAAGGACGGAAAATACATTCACCTTTATCATCACGATGAACATTTCGATACCATTACCAGTATCACCGGATTCCTGAAATACAGTTATTACTGTGAGAAATGTGACCATGGTTATAACAATCGAGAGCAACACAAGCATTGTGGATCGAAATGCACAGGATGTTTGGCCTCTTCACCCTGTCTGAGCGAAGAACCAGTGCCTTGTTCAACTTGTCTGCGCACGTTTGTCAGCCCTACCTGTTACCAACAACATCTGAAAACGCAAGGTTCACAGAAGAAATGCGCTTGTCAACTCCTGAGATTGTGCCCTACGTGTGGACAAGGCATACGTACCAATAGTGTCAAGGCACACGTATGTTCAGGAAAGAAAAAATGTCACATTTGTCACCACATCGTGGACTTGGAACACCAATGTTACGTGCAGAAATACCAACCCCCACCGGAGAAAGAGGACGGTCACAAGAAGAAAGGCAATTTCATCTTTTTCGATTTCGAATGCATGCAAGAGACTGGCATTCACATTCCTAATTTCTGCGTGGCTCATCGAGCGTGCGAGAAGTGCATTCAAGAACCTATCTTCAGTCATTGCCCTCACTGCAGCAAGATTCCCGGAGGGCGTGAAAAAATCTTTCGGGGACCAAACACGTTAGCCGATTTTGCCCAATGGGTCTTAGACCCCGTCGACAAGACGTGGAGCCAAGAGGACATCGAACGTTACGGAGATTGTCATCGTCATGCCACGGTGATGGCTCACAATTTCTCCGGATACGATGGACAGTTTCTTTTGAGGTACTATACGGAACAAGGCACCGAGCGTCCTAAAGTGACTTTGAACGGAGCCAAAATCATTTTCATGCAAGTGGGACAAGTGCAGTTTAAAGATTCGATGAGTTACTTGGCTATGCCTTTGAGTCGAATGCCTAAAACGTTTGGAATGACAGAAATGGCTAAAGGGTACTTTCCACACTTTTTCAATACGGAAGCCAATCAACACGCCGTTCTACCCCATTTGCCCGAGGCTCACTATTACGACCCCGACAACATGCGTACCGAACAACGAGAAGCTTTCTACGCTTGGTACCAGGCTCACGCCTCGGACCCTTTCGACTTTCAGGAAGAAATGTTAAAGTATTGTCGTTCCGACGTGGACATTTTACGACGTTGCTGTGGAAAATTTCGAGAACTGTTCATGGAACACGGAGGGGTCGATCCTTTGAAAGAAGCTTGCACCATTGCCAAAGCGTGTTCCTTAGTGTATCGACAACGATTCATGCCTGAAAACACCGTGGCTGTCATCAGTCCTCAAACGACCCACTTTGTCAAGCGTCAATACTCGGTCAAAGCCCTACGTTGGTTACATTACTTGTGCGACAAGGAAGACAAGTGGATTCAGCATGCTCGCAACGGAGGGGGCGAAAAGACCATCGGAACGTATTCGGTCGATGGCTGGGACTTAGAAAACCCCAAGATCGTGTACGAGTTTAACGGTTGCTTATTTCACGGATGTCCTGTTTGTTACCCTGACCGTGGCACTAAAAATCAGTTTTTGCAACGAACCATGGAAGACTTGTACCAGGACACTTGTCAGCGACGCCTAAAGTTAGAACAGGAAGGATACCAAGTGGTGGAAATGTGGGAACACGAGTACGATCACCGTATCAAAACCGATCCCGAGTTTAAACGCCTCGTGGAAAGTTACCAGTTCATGGACCCGCTGAACCCGAGGGATAGTTTGTACGGAGGAAGGACCAATGCCACCTGTTTGCTGTACCAAGCCGACGAAGAGAAAGGAGAAGAAATCAAATACTTGGACGTGTGTTCGCTGTATCCCTACGTGTGCAAATATTGTCGCTTTCCTGTAGGGCACCCGCAATTGCTGACGGAACACATCGACCTGAAAAACATTCGACAATACGAAGGCTTGATCAAGTGTAAAGTTTTGCCTCCCACGAACCTCTACCATCCCGTCTTACCTCACCATTGTCAAGGCAAACTGATGTTTCCCTTGTGCCGTACTTGTGCCGAAACGTGCAACCAGGACCAACCTTGCCATCACAGCCAGGAAGAACGTGCCTTGACGGGAACCTGGGTCAGCGTAGAATTGTTCAAAGCTCTGGACATGGGATACCAACTGTTAGAAGTGTACGAAATTTGCCACTTTCCCAAGACACAACAGTACCACAAGGGTGACCCTACTCAGAAAGGCATTTTCGCCGACTACGTGGATGCCTTTTTGAAACTGAAGCAAGAAGCCAGCGGCTATCCTTCCAGGTGTCACACTCCCGAAGACCAAATACAATTCAAAGAGAAATACTACGAACAAGAAGGCATCACTTTAGACCACATCGAGAAAAACGAAGGCAGGCGATCGTTTGCCAAAGTGATGTTAAATTGCTTGTGGGGTAAAATGGCACAACGACCGTGTTTACCCAAGACGGAATATTTGACAGAACCTTCCCGCTACTTCCAGATGATTCACGACAAAACCAAATACATGAAACACGTGGACGTCGTTCGAGAGAATTTGATCTTGGTCAATTACGAAGAAGATCTGGACTTTGTACAAGACGACCCTTTTGGAAATGTCATCATTGCGGCTTACGTGACAGCCCATGCTCGCTTAAAATTGTACGAAGCTTTAGAACTGTTAGAAGAACGCGTCCTGTACTTTGACACGGACAGTTGCATTTACATCCATCACCCGATTCAACATCACCCTGACATCGAAGGAGACCGTTTAGGAGCCTGGACAGACGAGCATCCCGACGACAAGATTCTAAGTTTCGTCAGTGGCGGTCCCAAAAATTACGGCTACGAATACCGTGACAAACAAGGAGAAGTGCACACGAAGTGCAAAGTGAAAGGACTGACTTTGAATTATCGTAACAGTCGAGTGGTCAATTTTGGGGTATTGAAAGAAGCCTTGCAATCGGGAGAGGATGGAAACTTTAAAGTGACCACCTATCAACCGAACAAGATTGTACGTTTACCCACTCACCACATCGTCAGTCGGCCCTTGGAAAAAGTCTATCAAATCGTGTACCAGAAGCGAGTTCGACTTCCCAATCATTTCACCTTACCGTATGGACACGTTGGTATAAAACATTGGTTGTAAGAGGATAGTTACCCCACCAGAAAGATGACTTCGCCACAGCAAGAATCGAGTGAGAAAACCGATGAGAACTCCAAGTTCAAACCCTACCATTTTCCAGTCTTCTTACCTGACTATTGTGATTGTGCCCGTCGATTGGACACGTTTCAGAAATGGCCTACGGATAGGGAAGGATTACCTTCTTCGCATGTTTTAGCTAGAACAGGATTTGTCTACTTGGGACCTGAGTCAGGATTGGGATACGAGGTACAGTGTTTCGCTTGCGGACTGAAGTTACGAATGGATCTATGTATCTATAAAGATTCAGCTATTCTGGAGCATACTCGATGGTCTCCGAATTGCCCTTACCTTTCTATGGCCTTTCCACCCATCACACTACGGTACAATGTTGACGGTACCTTAGAGACGGTACCTTCCAGAACAGGACATAAAAAACGTAAAAAAGGAAAGATGTACATGTTGGAGACTGCATTGAGACTAGTATAAAAAGGGGGCTATGGTCAAGATCGATAGTTCATTGTGACTACCAAGACCGAGCGAACAAGATGAATACTTTGAAAAAGACATCGTTTCAGTTTGGGGATTGTAAAAAAGTTGTATCTTCCTCTAGTGTGACTAATACTGGATGGATAAGACCCATGCATTGCGACGGAAAATGTCCGGAAGGAAACTGCGATTGTCCATGTGGTTACCATTGTAATTGCGTAACGGAGTTTGCAGACGAGTGCGATTGTGAGCCTTGCGATGGGACCGATGCTGTACGTTGTGACCTGAGCGATGCCGTAAAGCATCATGGGAACTTTGTTCTCACTGCCCCTGTCATGGAAAGTGATGCTGTGCGTGTCAAACCTGAGGGATGCGAAAGCGATGCTGCTCGTCCTCTTAGACATTTTACCGGGTTTAAAGGGGAATGTCGACCTTCACGTTTACCTCCCTACGGATGTCATCCAGCCCTGAGCAAACTCCTGCCCATGTCACTCAACCCTCATCGAAACGAACCTGTGAAAAACGAATATTCGTTTCCTGTGCGTTTGTCGGAATACTGCGACTTTGAAAATCGTCTTCAATCGTTCAAAGGAAAATGGCCAAAGTATCTGGGAGGACCGACCCCCGAAGAATTAGCCAGAGCCGGATTTTTCTACTTGGACGAAGGAGATAAAGTCAAGTGCTTCAGTTGCGGTGTGTCACTTCACCACTGGGAACCGCAAGATTCGGCCTACGTAGAACATGCTCGATGGTCACCGAATTGTCATTACTTACCCTTAGTGGGACCGAGACATTGAAGTAACTTCTTACCATAATAATCTGTTCATGGATACTTTACAAGAGAACATTCGTGCTTTGCCTGTGGAGTTGAGAGAACGCATTTATCGAGAACTGGTCAAAATACAAGTGAAACGTAAAGAACAATTGCATCCGTTACGTCACCGGTGTTTGAACCACTGGTACCTGAAGGCTATACAAGGACTGATTGAGTTGAAAGTGTTCCATTGGACAGACATTGATCAACGACCTCCTGGTTATAAAAAGGATTGGTTTGGTATTGACGATTCTATCTACTACATTGTAAACGTACTGCATCGAATTCCAGAGGAAGAGTTAACGAATTACCAACATCTTGAACACAATGTCAACTTGGTGAAAGAGGAAACTTCTGAACGAATTGTAATGTGTAGATTAGTGACTCAACGATTTAAATTCGACACTGAAGTGAAACCATGTTTGTGCAAAGAGTACATTTCTTGTGTCAGACCAAAGAGGATTTAGTATGACCTATTCATGGATACTTTACAAGAGAACATTCGTGCTTTGCCTGTGGAGTTGAGAGAACGCATTTACCGAGAGCTGGTCAAAATACAAGTGAAACGTAAAGAACAATTGCATCCGATACGTCACCAGATCTTTAACCACTGGTACCTGAAGGGTATAAGAGAACTGATTCGTCAGAAATTCTTTCAATGGTCAGACATTGTTCAAAACTTTGAGGTCGCTAATGATCGACATGTTCATGATTATGGTTACTTCGAGATTCACCTAGTGCAATGCATTGAGGAAGACAAGTTAAAGGATTACCAACATATTTTACGTGGAATCTACTTAGAGGAAGAGGAAACACCTAAACGATCTCTAACGTTTCGGTTACAGTATGCAAGATTTAGATTCCCTACTGGAGAACGAAGATCTCTGGCTAGAAAGTACGTCTATTGCATCCGAAAAAAAGAGAATATAAAAACAGGCTGCCATGCCACGGTTTATGTCACATGTCATCCAACAGATTCCGTGGAAGGAACTCAATGACCATATTCAAACCGTGGATCATTACCATCAATTATTACAAGAACTGTATCCATTCAATTTTGGACGACAAGTGGTGTGTGTCTTAGTGACTTGTTTTCTGGGATTTCGTTTACCAGCCGATTCCTTGTGGACTCTTTACGATCAGTACTTACCACCTCCATGGCCTTAAATGGTCACGAAAAACTCCTTTTGTTCAAAGCCTTGCGTTTTCATCTGGATACTTCTCGACCTCAACAGGAAAAAAAGATTCGTCAACTTTTAGCGACCCAAGACGTGTATGACGATGTGTGTGTAGCTTGTGACTTACACCCTCATTGGACAGATGTTCGTGATTGGAAAAAGGGGGGTTTTGAGGTTTGGACCCAAGAAGTGGCCCAGTATGCACAAGAGTTGTTCAAGGAAAAAAGTTACTTTTCAACCTGTGTTAGTGACGGTGCCAGAAGAACCCGTCACCGAGAACAACCACTCGCTTCAGGACAGGACTGTCATGGACATACCTGAAAGGTCATTCCGGGAGGACACTTGTGTGACAATACCTCAAGTAGAGACTGTAAGAACATTACACACTGTCCCTAGGACATCTTCGTTACCCAAAACATGTTGTACAGACACTTGTTTATATTTCACTTTGATTGTTTTGCTGTGTTTTATATTCCTGTACATCACTATTTGGGTTGTATGTATTTTTGTCTTTCGTGTTCATATTTGAAACATTCAATAAACGTGTTCTGAAAAAGTATATAAACTCTTGTCTTGTTTGTTTTTAGTGTCACAAGTGACATTTCTCACACCATGGCTACCTCTGCTGTCTCTGCTCCCTCTTCCTCTACTGTCAAAGTCATTGACGAACACTTAGATCGTGCCAGTTGGGAGGCTTTGTATCTTCGCCATCCCTTTAACATGCTCATTGCTGGACCTAGCGGTTCAGGCAAAACCGAATTCGTCAAACGTTTGATCGAACATAAACATCATTTGATCGATCGACCCCCTCAACGGATCGTGTGGTGTTACAAAGAGTGGCAATCGGCGTACAGCCTCTTGCGAGAAAGTCAAGGCGATTCCATCGTGTTTGTGGAAGGCATTCCTAAAGAAGACGATGGCATCGTCTCTGACTCCCGTCTAACCCATTTGGTCATTTTCGACGACATGTTAGGAGAAGACGAAGAAGAAATTAAATTGTGGTTTACGCGCAAAGGGCATCACCGTAATGCCAGTGTCGTTTACATCACCCAAAATTTGTTTCAACAAAGTAAAGCCCATCGCACCATCAGTCTCAATGCGCATTACGTGGTCTTGTTTAAAAGTCCTCGAGATAAATCGCAAGTGCAAGTCTTAGCCAAACAGTTAGGAACGCCTTGGCTGACTCAGGCGTACGACGATGCCACTCAAACGCCACACGCCTATTTACTCGTCGATTTGAAACCTACGACCCCCGAGGATTTGCGATTTCGTACCCACTTGTTTCACCACTGGTGCCAAGACGGAGGGCCTGTCCTGTACACGTCTCCGTCCTCGACTTCATTTCACTCCCCATGAAAAAAATCTATAAAAACCTCAGACCCTTTTTCGTCTGTCTCACACAGTGTGAACATGACGTCCCTTCAGTCGCATCTTCCCGTCAAATTGATTCGTGCCTTGTATGGCATCAGTCGAGAAAAAGATCCACAAACACGAGCCCGTGTCTTAGAAGCTAGTCTCAAAGAAGTCTTACGATGGTTCACGGTGACGGCACGTCAATTACTCCAAGGAATCATTCAGATTCCTCATCAAACCAAACGCTTTTTCGATCGAAACAAAGTCGCTTTGGTCCAACTGGCCGATCCCCGCATCGACACTCAAACCAAAAAACAAATCATTTTGAAACCTGGAGGGAGCGGTACTCTAGGAGGGGTCATCATTCGCTCACTCTTAAGATGGGATCCTAATGCCCCCAAAGTTATCCCCAAGACAAAAGTCCAACGAATCCCCAAGAAGAAAAAGAAAAAGACCAGGTCCCCAAGAAGAATAACTTCTCCAGTGGCAGGACCCTCCTCTTACCAGACACCACCACCATCACCCCGGAAAAAGAAAAGAAGCCCCCAGAAAAAGAAACAGAGAAAAAGTCCCCAGAAAAAGAAAAGTCCACAGAAGAAGAAAACTAGTCGCAAGAGAGGCACTTCGGCCAGGACGCAACCTTACACTCGCAAGCCACGACCTGCCACAGCGTCTCCGGCAGCCTCACGTTTGTCCACTTCTCCGTTGATGTCACCAGGAACTGAAGAGTACTTGGAGACGTTGATCACACCAAGAACTTCTCCGTTGATGACCCCCAAAAGAACTTCCCCAGTGGCAGGACCCTCCAATTTAGCGGCAGTGGCTGCTGCTCACAAAGTACCTTCTCCCAAAATCAAAGTCCATGAAAGATCGGGCATGTTACAAAGTTTACTGGATTTGTCCAAGCAAGAACTGGCTCGATTTAGTCCGTTACGTACCCCTGCACGACGTGTCATGCCTGTCCTCAAACTAATACGCCGTAAAGACAATCAGTGGCGACGCGTTCCAGTATAAAAAAGGCCTGTGACCAAGTAGGGTATCAGTGTTTTTTGGTGCTCCTAAAGACTCAAAGATGTCACCCTCCAGAAAACCCCAAGGAAAGAAAAGGAAAGGACTGCCACCACGTTTAGTCAAACATGGGGACCTGTTATCTGTCCTGTCCAAAGCTTCTCCACCCTTACGAAAAAAACTCATTCAAACGGCTTCCAGAGAGGTCATCGATACCGTGTGCGAATGTTGTTTGAACGTCTTGAAAGGCACGATCCCTTTGTCCAAACACCAGAAACAATGCTTAAGCAAGCATCGTCACGTTCTTCGCCAAATGGTTCGAAAAAAAATTCCCATTCGTCAAAAAAAGAAGATGTTGGTCCAACGTGGAGGCATTTTGCCTCTCTTGTTAGGCCCCATACTGAAAGGAGTCTTGGGAACCATGTTGGGAGGACTGGTGGGAGCAAGATAAAAAGGCCCTCGGAAGTCCCAAGATCTCAGAATCGACCCCTGACAACCCCATGGAAGGACGAAAACTAGCTTTAGTGCCTTACAAACGATGGATGGAATACCATCGGTGGCAAGAACAACGCACCCCGCATTTACCTCCCAATCCCAATTTGAGCGAAATGTCCCAGTTACAACACGAATTGCAGTCCTTGATGGATCGCCAAGATTTGTCCGAAACAGAAAAATCGCAAAAGTACGGTCAACTCTTGCAACGATTGCAACTCTTTCACCAGAAAGCTTTAGACGAAACAGCTCTACCCACTCTGAAAGATTTTAAGACCTTGATGAAAAGTCCAGCACCATCACCAGTACCAGTACCAGTACCAGTACCAGTGGTCAAGACAGAAAAAGGAGAAGAAGAAGAGGAAGGGTTTCTAACTCCACCAGAAAAAGTACGCAAGTTAACAACACCACCTACCTCCAGAATTGGATGGATTAAAAAGATGATGGCCACCCCTTCTTCATCACAAGAGAAAAAGAAAGTGAAGACAGAAGTGAAACAAGAACCCATATCCCCTGCACAGACATCCTCCTCCTCTTCGACACCTATTGCTGGTCGCACACGCAAAGCCTTGCAATCCAAGAAAATACCCCAAGAGAAAAAGAGTAGCCTCTTCCAAGAGTGGGTGCCTTATTAACACATCAACCAACACAAAAAATGGAAAAAGTCTTAGCCAGCATTTACTACGATCCCTCGCATCCTGCAGGTTACGCAGGAGTTCAAAAATTGTATCGTGCTGCCAAAACTCGACTGAAAAGTCTCCGTTTACCTCAAGTGCAACGATGGTTACAAGAACAAGCTACCTACACTTTACACAAACCCATTCGACGCAAGTTTGCCAGAAGTCGCACCCGAGTGGAAGGCATCGATCATCAATGGCAAGCCGATTTAGCCGATGTCTCTCATTTGGCCAGCTACAATCGCGGCTACAAATATTTGTTTTGTGTCATCGACGTCTTTTCCAAATTTGCCTGGGTCGTGCCCTTGACTTCCAAATCGAGCAGCGAGTTAGTGCGAGCCCTGCAACGGGTGTTGAAACAAAGCGGTCGTCGCCCTCTTCGATGGCAAACGGACAAAGGCACCGAATTTCTGAACCAAGCTTTCCAAAAAGAATTAAAGAAACGTGACATTCATTTTTTTACCACCGAGAATCCCGAAACCAAAGCCAGCATCGTGGAACGTTTTCAACGTACTTTGAAAGAACTCATGTGGAAATATTTTACGCATCACCACACTCTGAAGTACATCGACATCTTACCGCACCTGGTGCAAGCGTACAACCAATCTTACCATCGAAGCATCGGACGTGCCCCGCAAGAAGTGACTCCCGACAACGAAGTGCTGGTGTTTGAGCGTCTGTTTGGTACGTCCCCGACGAGGGCTGTCCCCAAGAAAAGTGGAGAGTTGACCGTAGGAGATTGGGTGCGCATTGGCAAAACCAAACGCACTTTCGACAAAGGTTACTTACCTAACTGGACGACCGAATTGTTTCGCGTCACTGGACGAGTGCATGGCCGTCATCCTGCCGTCTATAAATTGGAAGACATGAACGGAGAAGTACTCAAAGGAACGTTTTATTTGCCCGAGTTACAACGTGTCACCAAAAAAGAAGACGACGTGTACGACATCGAAAGCATTCTCGAACGCAGAACCCGTAAAGTGGGCAAACGACGTGTCAAAGAAGTCAAAGTACGTTGGAAAGGATATCCACCCAGTTTCGATTCTTGGATCGACGCTTCGCAAGTCATCGACTATAAAAAGAAGAAGTGACCATCATGCCCTTTCACACAGCAGACGCAGCTACGTCGACCAGTCCTTCTTCCCCTAGTTCTTCTGTGCAAGATTTACAAAAACAACCCTTGTGGGTGTGGTGTGGAGAACGTGTGCCTAAAACGCAAATCGTCTTTTTCTGCCAAATCTTCGTGGTGTATTGTGTCATCGGGGCAGCCATCGCCAATTTGAGTTTGCAACAAGGAGACAAACAATTGTGGACCATTTTATTGAGCAGTTGCATCGGTTACCTGCTTCCCAATCCCTCCCTGAAATTCTCCTCAAACGGGAACGTTGTGTCCAGTGCCAGTGCCAGTCACCACTCCAACCACAACCACAACCAGAACCCCATTTTGGACGGAGACACGCCTCTGACATCCACTAACCCCTCGGACAGCCACAGAACTCTGGAATTATGAGTCACCAAAACCAATTTTACTTAACCTTACCCAGTGACAGTTCCATGGAGGTGTTTCCCCACAACACGTTGTGCTGTTACACGGCCAAATTACCTCAGGCCATCCCCTTAGATCACGAAGCCCATTGGGAAGTGGCTTTAGTGGAAATCATTCACCCAACCCAAGTCCTCAATGTCCTTCCCAATCAAAATTTTTTTCATGTGGAAGTTCATGACGAGCCATTGCAACAGGAGTTGAATAAGAAAGTCATATATGACAATAAAACCTATAATGAGAAAACTCAAAAGTGGACCTACCACTTTTTCATTTCCCCAGGCTATTATTTTAGTGGTCAACATTTGGTCAGCACCATAGCCTCCAGGTTTAATGCCGTGTTTCTGAAAGCTTTGGAGCATGTTAACAAAAGTGTCACCATGGAGTACCACAAAACAGCTCGTCGCTTCTGGATGAAATTTGAGCGGAGTAAAATCATGTCCATTTTATTTTGTCCTGAATTGTTTGACATGTTGGGCGGAGACATGAACCTGAGAATGAACATACTCAAGAACAACGAATTACCCATCGTTTACGACAACGAGTCTTTTAGCAAGTTATTTCGTACCCCAGTAGAACTGAACCAAGGACTGAATTTGATGTTCGTGTACTCCGATGTGGTGGAGTATAACGTGGTGGGACACACCTCCGTACCGTTACTGCGTGTCATTCCTTTCAAAGTGGATTCTGCCGCGAACGCTGACGAGGAAGGTGGAAACACTTACCACGTCCACCGCGAATTTGTCCATCCTCACTATTTGCCAGTCAGCAAGTCGTATTTGGACACGGTCAACATTACTATAAAAGGAGATCTGGGACAAAATATTCCATTTACCAAAGGAAAAGTCACGGTGAAACTCCATTTTCGAAAACGGTTCTCTCACGATTCGTAAGTAAGTCATGTATCCAGTGTACCAAGGGGTTGCACGACAGCGAGGACACGGTTTAGGAGACATGTTAAAATCGGCCTTTCGTTCGGTGGCCCCGGTGTTGAAACCGATGGTGACATGCGGATTGCACGCCTTGAAAGATGCGGCACTGACGCAAGGCAAAGAATTTCTCCAAAATGTCATCATCGACAAACAAAACCCTAAAGAAGCCTTCATGAGGGCAGGCAAAAATGTCCTGCTGCAAACGGGTAAAGACATTTTAGGCCGACGAGACACACCTATAAATGCCCTGCACGCTACCGAGTCAGGCATTCAGCAAGGACAAGGCAGAAAGAGACGACGAAGAAAACACCCTTTCACCAGACTTCAAGCTAGAAAAGCCAAGAAAAGAAGAACCGTTCGAGACTTAGACGTTTTCGATTATTGAGACACAGAAAAAAATGATGCACCGAGAGTCATGTGCTTGTTCCAAGACGGAACTGGATATGTTTGCCATGCCCCCCACCATGATGACGATGCAAGAATCCCAGTGGGTGGAATTTCATCCCGTCTCCTCTTTGACGGATTCCGCTCCCATCGAGTTCGAAATCAAAGGACAACCCGAAGATTACATCGATCTGAATAGCAGTTACCTGTATTTGAAAGTCAAAGTGATCAAAACTGACAACACCAATCCTGGAGCCAATGATAGGGTAGCGCCCGTCAACAATTTCATGCATTCCTTGTTCAGCGAAGTGGACTTGTACTTGAATAACAAACTGGTCAGCAGCAGCATGGATACTTACCCATATCGTGCCTACTTGGAAAATCTCTTGACCTACGGAAAAGAAGCCAAGAATACTCATCTGGATGCTTGCGTGGTATGGAAACCTGACACGGCAGGTGCAGGCACGTTTAGCGACACAGCCCTGACAGAAGATGACAATCCTCACAATGTGGGGTTTAACACACGTAGAACTAAAATTTTGCAAGGACGTAGTTTAGAACTGATGGATCGTTTGCATTTGGACATGTGGTTACAAGAAAAGTATTTACTGAACGGAGTTGATATTCGCCTGAGACTGAATCGTAGCACTGCCGCTTTCCATTTGATGGCTCATGCCAACGAATACAAAACTGTTATCCAAGAAGCCAGACTTTACGTACGCCGTGTGGAAGTGTTACCTAAAGTGGGAAACGACATCAGTCAGACGTTGAGCAGAACGACCGCCAAGTATCCCATACGACGTGTGGAAGTGAAAACGTTCACCATTCCTGTTGGACAGCGATCCATGATCGAAGATCATCTGTTCCAAGGACAGTTACCCAAGCGTTTGATCGTTGGTATCGTCAGGAATTCAGCTTTCAATGGACTTCACAACGAAAATCCTTTTGAGTTTCGACACTCTAGCGTGTCCAAAATCGAAGTCAGTCGTGACGGCAAGACCTTGTGTACACGACCCTTTGAGCCTAACTTTGCCCAGAACAATTACTTGAGATCGTACTTGTCCCTGTACGAAGCCACCGGACAGTTAGGAACCAATACCAGTCACGGTATTACGTACGAAGATTATGCAGGAGGCTACGCTTTGTGGGCTTTCGATTTCACTCCAGACCAAGGCAGCGACGAGGGACATTTCCACCCTATAAAATCTGGCCAGATTCGTGTGGAAATTCAGTTTGCAAATCGAGACCCTGCTGATCCAACGTTGAACGTGATCCTGTATGCAGAATTTGACAATACGATAGAAATCAACAGTTTGAGAGAAGTCATTCTAGATTACTAGAAGCCATGGAAGACTGTTATCCCTCTTTACCTAGTGAAGAAACTTTGGACATGAAATGTGAGGAGACCGTGGAAGGAGAATCCCAAGACAAAGACGAAGAAATTGTCATGATGAAGTCGAGATGGCCAGAACAAGAAGCCCATTTAGTCTCCTGTTTTGCCAAACACTTGGTCGACAAAATGACGGAATTGATCAAGAAAAATTGTTATGGATGTCAAAACGATCATCCCAGTCAAATTCAACACGATAAATGCCTGATGTTGAGTCAAGAAGAAAAATTGGACGAGTATCTGGACGAAGCTTGGAGTCTCATCTCAAACAAAGACGTGTTGCACCAGTGGTATAAAGACTTGCGTGAACATTCTTGTCCACCATTAACCACTCAAGAGATCCATCGTATCGAAGCTCTCCTGAATCAGAGTGAGGAAACAGAACGAATAACCGTTTATTCGTCAGACATTTTCAAGCAAAAAGTCAGGATCGAATTGACGACTTATTATTACCTGTGAAGAAGAAAAAAAACACAAATCAATGGATACCTGGGAACTTTATTACCTTTTGAACCATAGTTCGTATACGGCTTCTTGGAATCCTGTCGTCTGTGCTAAAGATGAACTCCCTCATCGCAAACCTAAAGACCATCAAGCTTACGTGATCAACACGGACGAAAGTCATCTCCCAGGAACCCACTGGGTAGCCGTCTACTTTCCTCAAGAAGGATGTGTGGAATATTTCGATTCGTACGGATTGCCCCCTTTGGAAGACGATATCATCGACTTTATGAGAAGAAATGCTCAAACCACCCGATTCAATAACGTGAAATTACAAGGCACAGATTCCTTGGTGTGTGGACAGTACTGTGTGTATTTTCTGCATCATCGCAGCCTGGGCTATTCCTTAGAACATTTAGTGACTCATTTTGATCCTCGTTCTTCTGCTAGAAACGATGTGAAAGTAGATCGATGGTTTTGTGACCATTATGCTTATCTTTTGTCTCAAGCTAGGAAACGTAGTGTCCATCAATGGCCTAATGATTTCCAACAGTGGAAATCACAATTTCATTCACAACGTTGTCAGCCTTGTTTAAAGTAGATCGTATTTGAAGAAAAAAATGTTTGTGATTTGAAAAAAATTGTTAGATGTTATAGTGTTGGATTAATGTTAAAAAATGTTAGAGTTGTTGTTGTTTAGTGTTAAGTGATTTTTGAATAAAAATGTTGTGTTTTGAAAAAAATGCCTTTGTGGTTTGTTTAGCTATAAGAATATTGGATTGATGCTCTTTCATTTCTTACTATCCCACTCATGAACGTTGCGGCTCGAAAACCGTGTGGGGGATGTTTTCCTTCACGTCCGCGCTTTAACTTTAAGAACCGGGTTGTTCCCAGTCTAGCCATCCATTGTCGACTCATCCTCCTAAGAAGATGTGCTCCAAACTAGCTAAGCTCAACGAAGCCTACGTGAATTTGCATAGGGTCAGACACAGTCTGATACCGAAGCCAGAAGAAATAGAGAATGTGAGAATGTTAAAAATCACTGAAGACCTGATAGAAGAGCTCTTCAGAGAAGAAATGAACAAGGAGAAAGAAGAATGGACAGAGAAGTACAGACTTCAGAGACAGCAGCAACAGCAGCAACAACAACAGCAGCAGCAACAACCTGAAGCTGACAGAGGCTTTGTCGATTGTCGTATCGACACCAAAGAATTCTTCTTCTCTTTCCGAAGAAGCAGACCTATTGCCAGAAAGTCTATCCTCAGAGGACATCGCATTCTTAGAAACTAAAAAAGAATGCCATAGCAAAACAAAAAACAGCCCTTTTCAGGGCTACCCAATACTCTAGAAAAGAAATAACTATTAATTTGCCAATGTGTGTAGGTAGAGTAGTGTGAAAATAAACACTAACTCTTTCTTAAAGAATGTGAGGGTATGAGTTTGTGAGTTTGTGTAATTGTGTTTGTAAGTGAAAAAATAGATTGATGTGTATAGTAGATTAAAATGATGTTAGTTTTTTGGCTGTTTGAGGTGTATATTTGGGGTTAGATTGGATTGCCTTGCGTATGTGGATAGTCTATTGAAGTGATGGGTAGCATAAAAACGTGAGTGTTTCTTTTAGGTCCGCGCGTTGTTGTTGTTTCTTGGTCATGATCTAGGTAAGATGAATTTTATGTTTTTAGGGGATGTTTTCCTTCACGTCCGCGCTTTCAGTATAAATTGAAACTCGTTCGGCAGTCCAGCTACCCTTGTTGATTAATCAACACAGCCAGAAGAATGACTAGCAGAATAGTGAAACTGTTAGAACTCCAGATGCACCTGGAATATGCCAGGCGGATAGTAAACGAACTATCAGCGGAGGCTATAGTAGAAGAAGCAAGAGTAAAGAAGGAAGAAGAGGAGAGAAGACAGAGGGAAGAGGAGGAAAAGAAAAGAGAAGAGATGATGTCGTTTAATATTCCTGAAACAGAGGATTGGGGTGCTGAAGCGAATCATCCTCCCTCTGCGCTCCCCAGAAGAAAGGTGAAAGAAGACTGGGGAAGAAGATGCGTGTGCGGCGCAAGGCCAGGAAGGTGCAACCATTAGATAGGTGCATCTGGAGTTTAAAAAAACAGCCCTTTTCAGGGCTACCCAATACTCTAGAAAAGAAATAACGATCGATTTGCCAATGTGTGTAGGTAGAGTAGTGTGTATATAAACACTAACTCTTTTTTAAGATAGTGTGAGGGTATGCGTTTGTGTGTTTGTGTGTTTGTAAGAGCTCAGGTATGTTTGTGTGAATAGTAGATTATGGGTTTCTTAGCGTATGTGAAGAGTATAGTTAGGGTTTTATTATATGAAATGAGAAAGTAGGGGATGTTTTCCTTCACGTCCGCGCGTTGTTGGGTCATGATCTAGGTAAGATCCATTTTATGTTTTTAGGGGATGTTTTCCTTCACGTTCGCGCTTTGAGTATAAAACTAACAGTGTTGGCCATTGGAACCCATTCTACGGAATAAGCAAACAAGAAGATGCCAGCAGCTTCAGCTTTATACAACGATCTTATGGGAAGTTGGTATTGGATGGTAGATGGATTGAGTGTAGTAGAAAGGGTTGAACAGGAATGGAGGTATGCAGTGACAAAAGACTTCGTCTCAAGACAAGTAACCAGCCTCCACTTATCCGTAAATATTGTAAAAGAAATGATAGATGATGAGGAGAAGAGAATCAGAGGTTTAATTAACCCACCGTATGTCAAAGTGGGTAAGTTAAAAGAAGCGATAGATCATGTGACGAGTGCAAGGTGCTTTCTAGAAGACATTGCAGAATGGACAGATTGGTGTTTCGCGAAGTGGGGGTTAGAAAAACTTAAGAAAGCTGAAGAACTAATGAGGAATGTGCTGACCGAAGAGGTCAAGAAGATCAAAGAAAAGTGGTTAAAGGAAAGAAAAGAAGAAGAAAATAGAAAAAAAAAGGATGAATTTGAAAAACTGAACACAAACTGGATGAAAATCCAAGAGAAGTTCCGGGCCATGGGCCACCCGGACTGGTTGCCGGAAACAGAAAAGAAAAAGAAGAAAGGAATGATGGACAAAATAAGAGGATGGTGGAAGAAGTTAAAAAGTTAAAAGAAGAAGAAAAAACCCAAAGGCCCTTTTCAGGGCCAGCCATATATCTCGAAAAGAGAATGACTTCTCAATTGCCTACCCCTTTTTTTAAAAAAAATTTAAAGAAAAAATCCCATGTTAAATTCCCCTTGTCCGTAGAGTGACCCACGATTTATTGCCATGTTAAATTCCCTTGTCCGTAGAGTGACCCACGATTTATTCCCATGTTAAATCCCCTTGTCCGTACAGTGCCCCACGATTTATTCCCATGTTAAATTCCCTTGTCCGTACAGTGCCCCACGATTTTTCTCCATGTTAAATTTCCATTGTCCGTAGAGTGCCCCAAGGGTGTTTTTAATGCTAATTCCCATTGTCCGTAGGGTGCCCCCATTCACTACTGCTAATATACTGTTCAGTTGTTTACCTGCCCTGTTGAACCTTGCGACTTTACCGAAGTGAAACATAGTCATTCATTTATCAGTTTGTCCAATTTGTCGAAAGCAAAGTTAAGCTATTTTGAAAATGTTCCGCATTTTGGGACATTTAAAAAAAAAGTATAACGGAGAGAATTACGATAGTGACAGATTAACAACTTTCTATTGCACACAATTGTTTCCTTAAAAGAAAAAAAATAAAATTAAGACAGACACAGCTCAGTGAGTAATAAGTTGATTTCAATTTAGAAGTGGTTCAAAAATCAACGTTGAGTTTTGATAACAGAACATTTTACCCTAAGGTCATAATTTCACCTGAACGGGTCGTTATTTAACAGGACATTAAAAAAGGGTCAGTTTTTAACGTGAAATTTTGATCACGTTGAAAAATTACCGACCGGGTCAGAATTTAACGAGCGTCAAAATGTGATACTACATCTGGGTCGTTCTTTAACAGGACATTTAAAAAATGGTCAGATTTTAACGTGAAATTTTGATCACGGTCGTTGAAAAATGATCCTGCGGGTCAGAATTCAACGAGGGTCAAAATTTAACACTACACCGGCTCACCTCCTTCCATATATGGCGACTAAACTGCATCCTAAAAATCATCTGGCAAGACTACCTCCCACACAGCTGCAACGTGCAAGTATCCCAAGCATGTACTCCTGCTGAGTAAACGCCGCCTACGAAAACTGGGACACCTCCGACGCATGGAGGATGAGAGGTGCGAAAAAACATCCTATACAGACAGCTGGCCGCTGGCACCAGAAGAGTCGGTCGCCCCTCATTCCGTTTCAAGGACGTGTGCAAGAGGGACATGAAGGCGCGCAACATTTCACCCGACGGCTGGGAATTGCAGGCCGAGACCCGAGGCACCTGAAGACTGACGGTAAGCAAGAGCATAGCAGTCGCTGATGTAAGGAGAGGCCAGTTGGCGGCAGAGGAACGTAAGAAAAAAAAAATAGCGAGGCATCAACCCCAGCAACTCAGACTTCCCAGTATGTCTGCACCAACTGAAATACGGATTGTCAGTCGCGCATAGGCCGGCACGGCCACAGCAGAAGATGCCAAAACCGCAGGGACATACGACACACTAATGGCGCCATTTGCATGGTCTCTTGAGACTGAGCCGCCAATTATTATTATTATTATTATTATTATTTTCTGCTAATACTACTTTTACTTATTATTACTAATTTTACTACTATTAATTCTAATTGTTATATTATTATTATTATTGTTATTATTATTATTATTATTATTATTTCCACTACTACTACTACTACTACTACTATTACCATTACACTACTACCTATTATTATTATTATTATTTATATTACAACTACCATTACTTCTACAACAACTACTACTTTTTACTATTATTATTATAATTATTCTAAAGCGCTCTCCGTTACGGATCACGCTATCTCACCTCTGTCTGCGTGGGTTCGCGTCTCGGGCTCGGCCAATGTGGGTATGTGAGAAAGCTTGCCAGTAGCTTCTCGTGGGTCGGTGGTTCATTCTTGGGTTTTCCCGGTTCTTCCTACACCATTTATACTGGCCGCCATGTATAACCTATCTTGTGCTAAAAAATCCCGTTAAACACTACAATAACTATAACTACTACTATTTTGTATCATCATTGTTATTCTTCTTATTCTTCTTCTTCTTCTTCTTATTATTATTATTATTATTATTATTGGTTTTATTATTATTATCGTCATCATTATTATTATTATTATTATTATTGTTGTTGTTAATGGTGTTATTATTATTATTATTATTATTATTTCTATTGCTACAACTGATACTACTACTACTAATAATAATAATAATAATAATCGTTATAATATATTAATTACATCAGTAATGACATCTTAAAAATGACAAGTAGTAGTAGTAGTCGTTTGTTGTTGTTGTTGTTCTAGGGTTTAAAGCCATTTTTCAGCACAAGATAGGCTATACATGGCGGCCAGTATAACTGGTGGAGGAAGAACCCTGGAAAACCCAGGGAAGAACCACCTACCCACGAGAAGCTACTGGCAGGCTTTCCCAAGTACCCACGCTAGCCGAGCCTTGGACTCTAACCCACGCAGACAGAGGTGAGATGGCAGTGATCCGGAACGGTGAGCGTTTTAGACCAACGGATACACGGGCCCCCCTAGTAGTCGTTTGTAACGTTATTGTCGTGCTCCAAGTAACAATGTTTTTCCATCATATCTGGTTGCTTACAGTAATAATATATATGTCCTTCATTCTTGATGTATCGGCTTCTGTATTTAATAACAATTTTTTTCAAATCGTTTATTTTAACTTATGTGGGCAAAGGCTGTAGCACATGATGATTTCAAGGAAGTTAAGAATTAAAACTGATGAATAATGGAAGTTGCACAGACATTTATTTTCCCCAGAGAAACCTAAGTGTTCAAGCTTTCCACTCCATTTTTAAAAGACTATTATATTATATAAATTCAAACCTGTATTAAGTGAAACATGCACGGTACAACAGCGCATTACGAGTAAGAAATAACAGAAACGATGTTAGAGAGTTTGCGACCTAAGACTTAAGCAATTGACCTGATTTTAAGAACTGTATTATACTGTGAAGCTGTCATACTTATGTACCTATCGTTAGCGGAAGAAACACTGTTTTTCTCTAATCTCACGCCTTCCATTTTCCGGTACATTAATTCATACTCTCTCTCTCTCTCTCCCTCTCTCTCTCTCTCTCTCGCTCTCTCTTACACACATGCAATTAACCATTTGCTTTGAAATCTCCATTTCATTCATTATTTCGACGTGTTTAAATATCACAGTTCATCAACATACTACATCAAGGGAAGCTGCAATCAATTTTATGTTCAGTTAGACGGCAATTATCGATTATTTGAAGCTAGCCAAATATCATTCAAATCTCGTATTCAAATACTGAACGCCAAAGTCGATTTACGTTTTGAAATGCTTTAAATCGATGATAATTTGTATCTAAGCAATGGCCAAATGTAAATTTTTATTTTCAAAATTCCCATGAATTTACAAAGTCTTTGCGGTTATTTAGCTAGGGAGCTGTTCGGTGGTGGAAAAATCTCGTAGGCTTTTGAAAAAAATCTGGGTGACGCAGAAAAGAAATAAGACTTTGAATAATGATGTCAAAATATGCATTTTAAATTGACTAGAACGATTTCAAACGATTTGACAAACATCATCAATTTTTATGATATTCAATAGTTTCTGGGGTCTAGAGTGAATGGCAATAACATATATTTTGTCCCTGCAAGAACAAGCACCTTAACATATTTTATTCAAAAATATCGCCTTTGTTTTGCCCACGCGTCGAAGGAAAATTACTAGAAGTACCCACATTACAGCCGAACGTCAGGAAAACTGAGAGTGCATGGTCTGAAATCACCGGTAATTGCTTTCGTACAAATAACGGGGTCAGCCTGCTTTTTTCATGATAAGTCAGTGGTGCGCTTTTTAACAGCATTTTCAACATGGAAATGACTTTATCATTCTGAGAAAAATGGAATATTGGTAACATTAGTACTTGCATAATAACCCACTGACAATTTTAACATAGGACTTAACGTATGTAAACAGAGGTCAACTCAAGCGATGTAAAGGGAATCGTCCACATTCACCAAGTCTAAAATATTCTCTATGTGAATGGGTTTAATATCAGGATCATTATTAATACAAACACATGTTTATTTGGGTCTGGGTCTATGTTATTGGCTTTCCCCTACAATTTACCTGACGTAACTGATATGATAATTCTAGTAACAGACTTTCTAAATATAACTAACATCTTATTTTTTAAAGATTAAGACATTTCTAAAAAGTTTTTTTCCATGAGGCAATAGTTTTTGGGCTTTTTTAAAAATAACTTAGATCAAATAGAGAATTATATAATCTTGTAACTAGAAAGATTATTCATTCATGGTAAAAACAATGCATGTTAAAACAATGCATGGGAAAAAGAATGCATGCTAAAACAAAGAATACTAAAACAATGCATGCTAAAATAATGCATGGAAAACACGATGCATGCTAAAACAATTCATGCTAAAACATTGCATGTTAAAAACAATGCATGCTAGAACAATGCATGGGAAAAACAATGCATGCTAAAACAAAGAATACTAAAACAATGCATGGCAAAAACGATGCATGCTAAAACAATGCACGTTGAAACAAATTTGCTAAAAAAAATGCATGGAAACAAGAATGCATGCTAAAACAATGAATACTAAAACAATGCATGCAAAAACAACGAATGTTAAAACAATGCATGCAAAAACAACAAATGCTAAAGCAATGCATGTGAAAAAACAATGCATGGTAAAAATAACATGGTAAAAACAATACATGCTAAATCAATGCATGCTAAAACAATGCATGCTAAAAACAATGAATGCTAAAACAATGCCTGATAAAAAGATGCATGCTAAAAAATAGCATGAAAAAACAATCAATGCTAAAACAACGCATGGTGAAAGTAATGCATGGAAAAACAATGCCTGGTAAAAACAATGCATGGAAAATAATGCCTGGCAAAAATAATGCATGGAAAAACAATGCGTGGCAAAAACAATGCATGAAAATACAATGCATCCTAAAACAATGCATGGCGTAAAAATAATGCATATTAAATCAATGTATGGAAAAAAATGAATGGAAATACAATGCATGGTAAAAACAATGCATGACAAAAAAAATGCATGCTAAAACAATAAATGGCAACAACAATGCATGCTAAAACAATGCATGGAAAAAACGATGCATGCCACAACAATGCATGGCAAAAACAATGCATGCTAAAACAATGCATGGAGAAAACATCATATGCTTAAACAATGCATGCTAAAACAATGCATGGTAAAAACAATGCCTGGCAAAAACAACACATGGAAAAACAATGCATCCTAAAACAATATATGGCGTAAAAATAATGCATGTTAAAGCAATGCATGGAAAGAGAATGCATGGAAATACAATGCATGGTAAAAATAACATGGTAAAAACAATGCATGGTAAAAATAACATGGTAAAAATAATGCATGGAAGAACAACGCATGCTAAAGCAAAGTATGGAAATACAATGCATGCTTAAGCAATGCACGCTATAACAATGCATGGCAAAAACAACACATGGTAAAAAATGCATGGTAAAAACAATGCATAGTGAAAACATTGCATGGTCAATACAATGCATGCTAAAATAATGCATGGTAAAATAATGCATAGTAAAAACAATGCATGCTAAACAATACCTGGTAAAAACCATGCTTGGCAAAAACAACACACGGTAAAACAATGCATGGCAAAAACAACACCTGGTAAAAAGAATGCACGCTATAACACTGCATGCTAAAACAATGCATTAAAAAATGCATGCTAAACCAATACACGCTATAAAAATGTATTGGAAGGCAATGCATGGTAAAAACAATGTATTGAAAAACAATGAATTGCAAAAGCAATGCAAGGTAAAATTAATCCACGCTATAAAAAAGCATGGAAAAACAACGCCTGGTAAAAACAATGCATGCTAAAACAATGTCTGGTAAAAACAATGCACGCTATAACAATGTATGCTAAAAAATGCATGGTAAAATCAATGCATGGAAAAAAATGCATGGTCAATACAATGCACGCTATAACATTGCATTGAAAAACAAAGCATGACAATACAATGCTTGGCAAAAACAGTGCACGGTAAAACAATTCATGCTAAAACAATGCCTGGTAAAAACAAAGCACGCTATAACTATGCATGCTAAAACAATGCCTGGTAAAAACAAAGCACGCTATAACAATGCATGCTAAAACAATGCATGCTTAAACAATGCAAGCAATAGCAATGCATAGAAAAACAATGCATGGTAAAAACAATGCAAATTAAAACAAAGCATGCTAAAACAATGCATGGAAAAAACTATGCATGGAAAAAAACAATGCATAGTATAATATTGCACGCTATAATAACGCACGCTATAATAACTCATGGTAAAAACTATGCACGCTAAACCAAGACATGGTTTTAAAAAATGCATCGTACAATAATGCATGGTAAAAACAATGCATGCTAAAATAATACATGCTGCTAAAATAATGCATGCTAAAATAATGCATGGTAAAAACAATGCATGCTAAAATAATGCATGGTAAAAAAATACATTCTAAAACAATGCATGGTAAAAACAATGATGGAAAAGCGACACTGTACATGACACAAGTTTTTCTTTCTAAAGAGACCGGACAACGCAAAATAGTGTTAATGGTGGACGACATTCGCAGCATCAAGCGTAGCCTCGTCCAAATTAACAACACTCAAGACAATATGTGTTAGCCCGAACCATAGTCGTGGGTTGAACTTATTCCGGAAAGAACGAAACAGTAGAATGTAAAAGATAACGGAAAACTATTCAACGATCGGACAGAACCAAACAACGAAGTGGAGCAGAACTCCTGTTACGTGAAGCTGGCATATCCAAAGATATCATTTGTGGCATTCCCGAAATGCCAACATTGCAAGATGTTTTGGCTCTACGCTACACGTTGAAAGGACACCCTCAGGAAGTGTGTTGACCTCTGTCGTTTCAAGGCAAAGATTACAACGACGTAAAATACATTCACGTCTATCATTACGATGAACATTTTGATGCCATTACGAGTATTACCGGTTTCCTCGGGTACGGTTATTATTTTGAAAAATGTGACTATGTGTATAACACTATAGAGCAACGCAAAACATTGTGGATCGAAATGTCCAGGATATTTGGTCTTTAAACAGTGTCTTGACGAAGGTCAAGAACGAGTGAATTGCCCTGCTTGTCAGCACACTTTTTTCACCCCTACCTTTTACCAACACAATATGGAGACTCAAGGTTCACAATGGAAAAGTGCATGTCAGCTCCCGAAATTGTGCCGTACTTGAAGACAAGTTGTTATACTTACCGATAATGCAAAGGTACACGTTTGTTCCGGAAAGAAACGGTGTCCCATTTGTTGCCAAATCGTGGACTTACAACACGAATGCTACATTCAAAAATACCAACCCCAACAGGAGAAGGAGGAGGAAGATGGCCAGAAGAAAGGCAATTTCATCCTTTATTCTTTAGAATGCACGCAAAAGACTGGCATGCACATACCAAACGTCTGCGTGGCTCATTGAACGTGCGAAAAGTGTATCCAACAACCTATCATTAGTCATTGTCCTCACTGTAACGAGATTCCTGAATGACGTGAAATAAAAACTTTCGGGGACCAAACACGTTGGCTGATTTTGCTCAATTGATTTTAGACGCTATCGACAAGACGTGGAGTCAAGAGGACATCGAACGTTACGGAGATTGACATCGCTATGTCACGGTGATGGCTCACACTTTCTCGGGTTACGATGGAACATTTCTTCTTAAATAATATACGTATATAAGAACAAAACGTCCTAACGTCACTATGAACGGAGTCAAACTCATTTCCATACAAGTGGGACACGTACAGTTTAAAGATTCTAAGAGTTACTTGGCCATTCCTTTGAGTCAAACGCCTAAAATGTTTGGAATGACAGAAATGACCAAAGGCAACTTTCCGCACTTATTCAATACCGAAGCCAATCAACATGCCGTTCTACCCAATTTTCCTGATGCTCAACACTACGACCCCGACAACATGCGTACCGAACAACGAGAAGCTTTCTACGCTTGGTACCAAACTCACGCCTCTGACCCCTTCGGCTTTAAGAAAGAAATGTTAAAGTACTGTCATTCCGACGTGGACGTTTTACGACGATGTTGTGTAAACCTTTCGAGAAATTTTTGTGGAACACGGACGGATACACCCCATAATAACAACCTGCACCATTGCCAAAGCGTGGTGTTCCTTAGTGTACCGCAAACGATTCATGCCCAGTAAGACCCTATCTGTAATCCGCCCTCAAACGAGGAACTTTGTCAAACGTCGTTACTCGGTCAAAGCCCTACGCTGGATACATTACTTGTGAGACAAGGAAGACAAATGGATTCAACATGTCCGAAACGGAGGCGGCGAAAAGACTTTTTGAAATTGTTCAGTGGATGGCTCGGACTTAGAAAATCCTAAGGTTGTGTACGAATTTAACAGTTCTTAATATATGATGACAGACCTTCTACCATGAACGTGGCACTAAAATCCGTTTTTAAAACGTACTGGTACAAGGTTACTTGTCAGCTTCGCTTAATGTTAGAACAACGAGGATACCAGTCGTGGGAACACGAGTACGATCACCGTTCGAAAACCGATACCAAGTTTAAACAGATCGTGGAAAGTGGTGGACCCTCTGATCCTGCGGGACAGTTTGTATGGAGGAAGAACGAATGACACCTGTTTGCTGTACCACGTCGGCGTGAAAAAAGGAGAAGAAATCAAATACCTGGATGTGTGTTCGCTGTATCCTTACGTGTGCAAGTATTGTCAATATCCCACATGTCACCCCCAATTGCTGACGAGACACATCCATGTGAAAAACATCCGACAATTCAAAGGATTGATTAAATTTAAAGTCTTCCCTCACACGGACTTGTATCACCCTGTTTTACTTTAACATTGCAAGAAAACTGATGTTTCATTTGTAACACACTTGTGCCGAAACGTGCAACTAAGACCAACCTTGTCATCCCACTGAGAAAGAACGCGCAGTGACGGAAACTTGGGTTATTGTAAAATTGTTCAAAGCTCTGGACTGGGGATCCCAATAATTAGAAGTGTACGAAATTTACCACTTTCTATTACAGAACAGTACCACAACGGTGAAGAAACTCAGAAAGGCATTTTCTCTGACCCCGTGAATACCTTTTAAAAACTGAAGCAAGAAGCCTACAGCTATCCTTCCTGTTGTGACACTCCCAAAAACTAAGATAAATTCAAAGACAAATACTGGGAGCGGGAAGACATTACTTTAGACCACATCGAGAAAACCGAAGGATGTCAATCGTTTGTCAAGGTGATGTTGAATTGCTTGTGGGAGGAAATGACACAACGACCGAGTTTGCCTAAAACGAAATATTTTTCAGAACCTTCCCACTATTTCCAGTTGATTCAAAACAAAACAAAATACATGAAACACGCTAACGTTATTCGTGAAGACTTTATTTTATTCAATTACGAAGAAGAACTGGAGTTTGTACAGGCCGACGAATTCGGAAATTTCATCGTTGCAGCCTACGTGACAGCACATGCTCATTTAAAATTGTACGAAGCTTTGGAACTGTTAGGAGATCGTGTGGTGTATTTTGACACGGACAGTTGCATCTACATCGATCTCCATCGTCACCATCACCCTGAAGTTAAAGAAGACCTTTTATGAGACTGGACAGACGAGGATCCAGGAGACAAGATTCTAAGTTTCGCTAGCTGTACTACGGATACGATCACCGGGACCGACGAGGACAAGCGCACACCGAGTGTAAAGTGAAAGGATTTACTCCAAGTCATCGAACGAGTCAAGTTTTGAACTTGGCATGTTGAAAGAAGCCTTGGAATCTTGATGGAATCAAGACTTTAAAGTAACCACCTACGAACTTCACAAGATTGCACGTTTACCAGCACACTAAATGGTCCAAAGCCTCTCCATCCATGCGAAAACAACTCATTCAATGAGCCTCAAAAGACGTCATCGATACCGTGTGCGAATGTTGCCTGAATGTATTGTAAGGAACCTTGGTCCGAGCATCAGAAACCAGCGACTCGATCTTCGCCAAATGGTCAAAAAGAAATTGCCCATTCTTCAAAAAATAGATATTGTTGCAACGTGGAGGATTTGTGCATTGTTGTTAGAACCCTTGTTGAAACGAGTATTTGGAACAATGATTTCAGGACTCGTTGAAACTCATGCTTCACAAAGCAGTCCAAGATAAAATAGTGACCAAGTAGATAAAAGGAACCTCTTGGGTGAAAAGATCACAGACGTGTACATTGTAATCTGATGGAAGGACGAAAACTGACTTTAGTCTCTTCCAAATGATAGCTGAAATTCCATCGTTGCCAAGAACAACGCATCACACATTTACCTCCCAATTCTCATCTGACCAAGATGTCCCAGACAAAACACAAATTGCAGTCGTTGATGGATTTTAGCGATTTATCAGAAACGGATAAATCACAAGGATAGCTTCCTTGTTGAACCCTTCCCCCACTCACCAACGAGAAGAACTCAAAGATTGTGTTAAAAAGATGAGGTCCACTCCTTCTTCTTCAGAAGTGGAAAAGAAACAAGGGAAACCAAAGGATTTTGCCAATAAACATAAAGAATAATGTTTTATGCAAGACATATTTAACTTGACAATATTTAAACCTGGCTTATTTTGGTTAAACAAAATCATCAGTCTCTTCTATATACAACCGTATTTACTGGTCTTATGCCAGACAGTGTTTATGTATTATTTTGACTTTATGTAACTATGGTTAAAATTTACATGAATCGTAACTTTAATGTGCAATCGAAAAATTACCATTCTATTACAACAGTTACGATAGTACATAAATGTCCACACACGTTGATATTCATTTTAGATACTTACCTGTATTTCTCTTGAACGTATATCGGAAGGCAATAAGGAAAAGGCCTATTCTTGAGAAATTGCTCTCAGCAGCATGGAATTCATTCCGATTTTTGTGGCCTGTCTCGAGAAATTGCATAGTGTTTTGAAGTCGCACTTGGTCAGAGATTTTAATTCACGTACAGGAATGACGTCTGCCTAGCACAATTTAAATTTATAGCATTAAACGCATGAAGCTATTAACGTTTGTTCCAATAGGGGTGCGATTATAAGGCGATCGTTTGTCCGTTTCGAAGGCATTGTTTTTTTAACGCTTATACAATGTCAACATTCTACTGTTTTTAAATGTTGCAAAAAGTCTGCTTCCTACTTTTAGAAATGTAGGCATTAAAATTATGTTTTCAAGAAATAGTGTAGTTATTTATTTCTTTTTCTGTTTTAAATTTCTGAAGCTGATTAAGTTGCCTTCAATCATTTCAACCTAAAATGACAATATGAAATTTGCATATGGACTGTTATCACTAACACCTGAAACCATACCTCACAGCTATCAAGCCGATTTTGAGTTGTGTATGATACGTGCGTGTCACTATGTAGCAAATTTGACATCTGTAATTCCAATGAATAATTTAAATAAATTTAAATCTCCTCAAATTAAATCTAATCACAACTAAAGAACTGACTCCACTTCATATGTCAGGATAGGAATTAATAATTTTACTATAAACAACCCTAATAATATATACCTAAGTCTCAGTAAGATGACTAGGATAAGGATCAGTCACACAATACAAACACACGTTGGACTAACAATAAATGGACTGATCATATTAGTGTCATTACTTATAACGCATAAAAGTGTGTACGTTACGCGTGACTAAATACTTTTTCTCAAGTTGAAAATAATCAATCTATTGATGATTCTAATAGATTAGAGAAATATTAAACTGGAAGCTGCGCCCAATTATTCTTCTAGAGAGCTTTTATGCATTAATTGGTTGTTAAACTCATGCATCGATAAGAAAGAAGAGATTCTGCATTTCGTGCTTGATCATAAGTACTCAAACACCTAATTAAGGAGATATGAGGCAACTCATCTTCGTCTACTTAAACCGAAAGTATCACTTCTATCTAGACCAGATTTGTTTTTCATTCCCTTCTTTCAGACTTCCTTTCTCCCATGTATGCCTTTTCTTGGCATCCTGTCTCTGAAGATATCGTAATCTGTATATTTTACAGCTCCTAATCTTTATATTTTTGAAAACGATTTATCTAATTTCGCTAACGGGCTTATGACCGTAATTTATGATATTGTCATAGGTCATCTTAATGTCTTAAATACTAAACTTAACCACTCTTCTAATCCCCTCAAATTTGCCTCTTACAAAGCGAATTTAGCTAAATATCCCATGTGTGAATGTGACTGTGATAATTTAGATGCTGAACAGTTTGCGTCTATTGCATCTTATGTAATACCCCAAAATCGTTCGCTCTTTCTTTTCACACATATGTTGTGTAAGTTTGGTTTTAATATAAGAAAAAAATGTGTCATACTCCTAAGTGTTCAGAAATATATCCACTAGCCAAAGTATAAAATTTGCAAATAAACAAATCAGCTGAATGGACTAAAGTGAGTGTAATCACTGTTATGTCCTTTCCCCAATCTCTCTCTCTCTCTCTCTCTCTCACACACACACACACATACACACACACACACACACACGCAAGCACGCTCATATTAATTGTTTATTTAATTATCTACATACCTATGTCTGTATTAGTATTAGCTTTGAAATGTTTCGTATCCTTTAGTAAAGGAAATATTTTGCCTTGTTATTCAAATGTACTTGAGCTGTTGTAACGTGCATATCATCTTTTGATCATTTTTATATATTTTGGATTCGTATCCAATCCCATATTCTTTAATGAAACTACAGCAAATTATGTTTCAAACAATTAACTTTGACTTCTGTTATAAACATTTAATTTGTATTACGTGATTGACCTTTGTCCATGATTGAGTTGAGAGTGTTGAACTATCGGACTATTGTTATGTTTTGTGTTCCGGATTTTCGTCATGATGTAATTTGCAATCAATTTGTATTTTATACTTGAAGTTCAACTTCTAAATGTGTTGTAGGAAATTATGAAATTTTCCATTTAAGCAAAGACACATCCTGGACATTTCATTGTGTCTTTGGTGACGTGAAATTTGATTATGTAGTGTGAGGTAAAACAAATCATTCATTACTCTATATATGCTCAACAGCGAGGTAATTAAAACTATTTTCTCGCTTATTTTCTTCAGGCAAAGAAGATGACTCGTTACATCATTTTTTGCTCTGAAAGATTCCGGCTTCAAAACTTACGTATAAAAATTATATCTCTATTAATTTTGTTTCTATTTCTGTTCGAAGTCTCTAGCTCTTTTTCGTCTTTTTCTTACTCGTGTTGCTATCGTTTCTTTTATTACTGTTGTTGGTTTCGGTGTTTTTGTTATTAAAAGTATTATTACTTAATTCAATTCGCCAGAACACAAAGGGCTTGCCTTTCTTGCAGGTAAGCAACTGTCGTGTTTGAAAGAGTTTCTAAAGAGTATTTATATATTTAAAGTTTGAAATGTGTAGGCAAGCGTTCGATCTAAGATCTTTGTATTATTTTAATATTTATTGTCTATTTTAATGTAATGGAAAGTTGAATTTTATAAATAATTAGCATTTTAGGTCAAATTTAGTAAAATGCATTTCTGCAAATTGCTTGCTGTATTAGTCACAAATATTTAATTTTTACACTTTTGAATACTGTGAATTGATTTGATATTTAATTATTTGTATTATACTCTAAAAGACATAAATTACAGAATTGTATAAAGGTTGAAACCTTCACGAAATGTAATTTTATATCCATTTCTCATATCTAGAACGTAGAATTAACTTAGATGTGTGTGTATATATATATATATATATATATATATATATATATATATATATATATATATATATATATAATGAAATTTCATAATATAAAAAAATTGAATAACGTTAGTTTGATTAGCCAGAACTCAAAGACTCGTCTTTCTTATATACAACCCGTACAAATCATTATGCCTTGCCCAAGATAGAAGCTTATCTACACTGTTGGGAGTGACACCCGTTTTTAAGGGAGCCTCTTTCTCCCTCTCTCTCTTTTCGTTCTCTCTCACAGATTGAAGATGCCAGTTTCATGTGTATTTGGAACTATCAATGCAAGTTTCATCTAACATTAAAAAAAACAGTTTAAAATGAATGATCAATTTCACCACCGCGAGTAAATGAAGATTGGTCAATGGACACTTGAAAATATTCGCTCCCACCAACGGCCCGATCTTATGCGACCTGGTAATCGAAGATCTTTGCCTTAGCGTATACGATGACTCCTGAGTGGTAATCAAATGCCCCTTCTTTTTTAAACCGTCACCCACTGCCTTTTTCAGCGCCATCCCGAATGCAGTTCCAACAGCCCATAACGCTGAAGCTTTTGCAATCACTGGAGCCGCAGCTACCAACAATTCCGGAATCGTTGGAATGAATAGAAATATTCCGCCGGTCTTTTGCTTATGTGTCATTTCTGACTTGAGAGATTCAAATTACCTATGAGTATCCATTTTGGATTGAAAACCCAATTCGATTAAAACCTTTGAAATTAACTAACTTGTTCCATTAGACTACCGCTCGAAAGGAGTACTCGAATATTTCTTACAGGAGACCACAAAACTGTAACAAGTCCTTGTATTGTTTTATTGTTATATATGTACATTATGTACACTAAATTCTAAAATAGCACACAATAGGAAAATTTAAAACTGGTCAGCTAGATCCTAGATAAGATATGTGGTTTACACACAGTTGTATTGAATACCCCGAAAATTAGACGATTAGGCAGAATTTGAACGTTAATACATATGTGGTGTTTCTGAGAGGTTCCTCTCACGTTTGGGAACCCCAGCATGATTTGTCCTCCTTTTCCTCGCCCACGCATATTAATTAAGTATCATGTCGTGTATTCATTTATTTGTGAATGGCTTGTTCTATTCTTCGAAAAATTAATTAGTGGGTCGTGTACACATACCTAATTCTGGAAGTGCGTGTTAAGCAAGCATTTGAGTTGTAAACAGTTCAATTTAGAAAGCTGAATAGTGTGATATAATCCAAGCGATTAAATAGATACAAACTAACCAGACCCCGACATCAGTTACTCGGTGTGTTGCGAACAATGTAACTGAGCAGCTCTAACGTTAGAGAAAGTTTGACTCAGGTGTCTGATTGAGATATAAAATCTTAACCATACTGAATACTGTAATACTGATATCCCTGGAAATGAAAAGGTAGACAGAGAAGCCAAACGTAAGCTAAACGAGTCGGAAATACGTCAAACGGATTAAAGAGTCCAGAGATTTACAGCATGATCAAGTAGAAAGATAATCAAATATGGCAGAGAATGTGATACAACACAAAATATGGTGCATACTATGCAATTAATAAAAGCGAGTCCGTAGAAAATCCCTCGCCACAAAGGGTTTTACCTTTGGAATCTAAAATGATAAACATAATAAAAACTGGTAGAACACACCTAACCAACAGTCATATTTTCAACAACTACCCCCAAAATATCCAAGAAAGAAAAAAAAATTCTAGGAAAGAAAATAACTACTAAAAGCCCATCAAGGCATCCGGATTTCCATAAAGCAAGAAACATCATCGATACGGTGTATATAAAAATTTCCTGGTGTGCATCTTTGACGTTATCAAGAAAGGAGAGATATGATCGTCTGACAGGGACACAAGCGCTGAAATAAAAGAAAAAAATAAGAAACACTAATCTAAGAGATATGGCGAAGAACTGACAACAGGAAAGAAAGTAACGATATTAGTATTACCTTCAGCAAGATAATTCAGATACAGAACTTATAATTAACAACAGAAATTACCTTAAAATTAGCTCACCTGATTTGTCGGGATAGAGAGAGGATGAGCTCTGTCCAAGATGAGAGCATAGATAGACTGGTCCCAATACGTCACCTGGCTCAATCACCTCTTTCACGGGGAATGGGAAACTACACTCCTGTATAAAGACATTTAAGGGAAAGCCCCAAAAATTGAATTTTAATGTAACTAGTTAAACTAAACATACCATCCAAGGAAGGTAACTATATTAATAAATATCATAGCTTCCCCACTCCATAAATATGTAATTTTAAGCACGGTTTGTTCTGTATTTCAATATCTCCTTTTTCATGTCCTCTTCACCCAAATCTCTAATACTTCCCAGTTCGCATGGCTTCACTCTCTAACCATGGGTAAAGAGATATCCTATTGTTAACAATAAAATCTTACCTCCTAACATTCATTGATTCATTCATTCATTCATTCTAATTCTAAGGTGGCATCTGGGATATATGTTGATATATGTTGATCTTGGACAGAAGTAATATATGTTAATTCAAATGCATATGTGAGTGACATAATCTTAATGCAGCTGCGATAATTACTTAAAGTAAATGCGATAGAGAATTTAGTATTGTTATCTTTATCTATCCGCCTTGAAAAAGGATACAACTTGCGAACCGAATTCGTCACATGAATCCCGGTTACACGCCACTGCCAAAAGCAGCCCCCGACATGTCAATATCCCCTGACTTTCTAGCCATTAGACCGACAGTACTAGTTTTATAACTTAACGTTGAGGGTCTCTTAGCTACCAAACGAACCATCATCATCTGTCCAACATAATACTGATCTAATCTGTCTGCATGATACTCACAAAGCACACCAAGTAGCAGGATAATACGTCATTAGCGGCTTTGACCTCATTCCATCAACGTCTGACTCAGAATTATGATGCTTCTACAGTTTCATTCACCAGATTCTGCTATGTCGTCCAGGTTGGAAGGTACAAGATTACTTATATCTACAAACCGCCCAGCGCCAAAGTGTGACAGCATTTTATTTCCAATTCTTGAACACCCAGCCCTCTATACTGGGGACTTCAACAGTCATCACCCTGATGAAGGGGAACATTTGGTAGAGTGGGTAATGAACGGTGATCTCCTTCTGACTCCCGACTCCAAGCAAATTGGGACCTTTCCCTGGGAAACGAACTACTCACCGGACTTCTGTTGAGTCAGCTCCATTGTTGAACATCCTCAGCCAGTAAGCCGAGGTTATAGACGACTTACCCATACTGGACTTCAACTGACGACTAGCACAGCTCTTCACAGCGGCGTTGGAACTTCCGGAAAGCAGACTGGACGAAGTACAGTGACATAATGTAGCATAGAATAGTCACTATACAATCTCACTGCATCCCAATCAAGGAAGCTTACAGCAGCTTCCAAAGAGCCATATTCAAGGAAACCACTCAGTCTGTCCCTCATGGCCGTCACCCAGTTTATACACCCTGTCTGGATGAAGAGTGTCAGTCCCTTTTCAAAGAGTATGAAGCACCGAGAGGCCCATATGTAGCAGATCACCTTATTGAATCTATGGACACTGCCAGGCACACTTGCTGGGGGTGAACTACATGGTCACACAACTTCACGTGCGCCAGTATTAAATGCTGCAGCTTGATTCGCCTACTTGGCATCGCTCAGCAACCGCAAGTTAAAATACACCCTGTTGTCAAACCAATTGATGTTGCAAGCCACTTACTACATGTCGCAAAACCACACCTTGGGGAAGCAGCACGACGTCAAGTATGATATGAGTGAAGACAGTACTACCGTCGGACGACAGATAAACTATATCAGAGTTCTCTAGAGACATATACAACAATAGAGCTTGGAACTCTGCTATGCAACATCAAATCAGGCGAAGCAGCAGGGTATGAAGGCAAAGGTATGACTCGCCTCGCTATACTCCAGGGTTGTTTAGAAAAAGTGCATGCCGATTTTATGGCGCCAGGCAAAGATTATTGCAATCCTAAATCCTGGCAAAGACCCCATAATGAGGTGAGCTATCCTTGATTTCTCTCTATTTCAAGATTCTCCAAAGAGTCGGTCCGGTTTTTCAGCAAATCATAAATCTTGAGTAGGCAGGCTTCAGGCATGGCCTCAGAACTTGCGATCAAGTCCCCACTGACGAAGTTTATTTAAAACGGTTTTCAGAGGAACCTTGAAACTAGAATTGTTTTCCTTGATCAAACAGCGGCATATGACACGGTCTGGCATGCAGGGCTGTTGTTGAACATGAGTGTTGCCGCGCAGGATATTTAACACTATCGAACTATTCACGCTTCAGAGAGCACATCTTAGAGAGCATAAACACGTGGAGAAGTCAGACTAATGGATTCTGACTTGGGCCTGTTCTTTCTCCAAGTCTATTCAATGTTTATATCAATGACTTGCCTGAAACACAGTCGCGCAAGTCATGTATGCAGATGACATCGCATTTCGGACCCAAAGTCGCTCATTTGCTGAGCTTGAGGAGGTACAAAACAAGGACCTTGAGGAAACGACGGGCTAGCAGCAGAGAGGCTTAACAGACCAGGGCCGTTCGCCAAATAAAACGCTCCTACGAGAAACATTCACCAGGAAGGCCCCAAATGTCAAAATAAACGCTGCTGGGAGATGTTATTAAGACAGACAATCTGCCGCATATACATAGTTTATCACAAAAATATACCCACGCAAGCAAATTTTACTAACCCCCCCCCCCATTTAGATAAATTTTGGTTTTGTTTTTAGCACGAAGAATTGGTCTCGGCCTCTCTGCTGCTGTACAATTGTTAAAGTAATTTGTTAAAGTTATTGAAGTAAAATATTTTGTATATCATGACTGTTGGAGAACCACATTCAGCTATAATAGCAAAGGAGCATTTAGCGGCATAAAGGAAATTAATTCCTGTTAGAGAATCTGTCAAAAAAAAATACGAGCGTATCAGGATGAAAAACTTGGATTTAAGGATTTTACCACAGAATTATTCGAGCCAGTAACTAAAACTACCGAGCGAGTCATGCTAGGAGATGTTGAAGATCCTGAAGTAAGAAAAAGAGGAATTCTTCCTGTGTTGAAGAAGATTGAAGAACAAACTGCAATACATGCACCTGTGGCTGTATTTGAACCTCAGGTTGATATTGAGGCAGAAGGAGCTGTTGGTGGGGTTTCCGGAGCTGAAAAATTTACCGATGATGCTATTGAAGAAATAAAATCAATGAAACTAATTGATCTAGTTAAATTTACCATCGATAATTACGATATAAATAAACGAAAAAATGTCATGAAAGGTGAATATTACAAAAATGTTTCTGCAGAAAAATGGGCAAGATGGATATTTTACGTGTATAAGGGTGTTAGCTCAGTCAGATCTGATGATCCTGAATATAACAAATTTATTAACTTGTTAAATTCATATGAGAAATATAAAAAACAATTGCCGTTACCAGAACCTTTATCAGCTTCTTTCCCTGAGCAGCCCAGAAAAAAATTGCCACATGAAATATTTACCGGAGAAAGTTTAAATAAATTTGAAAATAAAGATAAACTGATTAATATCGTTATTACTGGTTATAAATATAGAGGTAAATATCTAAAGGAAGGTATCGAAAAACTTGAACCTGGTGATTGGATTCCAGCGGTGTATTTTGCCAGCAAAAGGAAACAAATTAGCTTAAAAGATCCAGAATATGCAAAATTTCTTGGTGAGTTATCCAGGGCAAAAAAAAGTAAACAACAACCTAAGGAAGAAGAAGAATTTTACTCACCATCACAATCACCTGGCGCTACCGGTAGCGGTTACAACACAATCTGCCCTAATAGTGTTGTTAACGACGTATCTCGATTAGAAGTACTTATTGGAGGGAAACGAGCGGGAAATAATTCACGTGAAATAACTAATGAGGCAGCAGATATTTGCAAAAGATTATTTAGCGGCAAAATTATAGATGTTCACACTTACAGAAATTTAATCAATGAAATTATTGAAGGGTATAGCGATTAGTTGTTAGATAAATAATATAAATAAAGATGATAGTTCATAAACATCACCGAAGGTCAGCACAAATTCGTGTCGTTAATTCCAGATTGCCCGTATATAAACTTGTTCACGGCAGCGGAATTTCTACTTTAGTTACCAGAATTGCACCTAAAGTTGGACCAATTGCTAAACAATTAGCGATGAAAGCAATTGGATTTGTTCGTGATAAAGCTACCGCTGCTGTTGGTGATTTAGCTGGTAAAGATTGTTATTTTTCAAGTTCAACATGGAAAATTAAAAACAAGTAATGTTAAAATTGCTGATGTGGTTCAGCGGGCACATGTGACTGAATTGCGAGGAATTGTTAGTGAAACTGACAAAAAAATTGGTGAAACTGACAAAAAAATTAGTGAAGCTGACAAAATAATTACAAAAGTTCAAGGTGATTTTACCAGTCATGTAACTGAATTTAATAATTTACGAACAACTGTTAATGAAGCTGACAAAAAATTTAGTGATACTGACAAAAACATTTGTGAAACTGACAAAAATATTGGTGAAACTGACAAAACGATTGGTGAAGTTGACAAAAAAATTAGTGAAACTGACAAAAAAATTAGTAAGTTTCAAGGTGATTTTACTGGTCATGTAACTGAATTTGCTAATTTACGAACAACTGTTGGTGAAACTGACAAAAAAATTACAGCAGCTCAAGGTGATTTTACTGGCCATGTAACTGATTTAATAATTTACGAACAACTGTTGGTTAAACTGACAAAAAAAATTGGTGAAGCTGACAAAAAAATTAGTAAAATTCAAGGTGATTTTACCAACCATGTAACTGATTTTGCTAATTTACGAACAACTGTTAGTGAAGCTGACAAAAAAATTAGTAAAGTTCAGGGTGATTTTACTGGTCATGTAACTGAATTTGCTAATTTACGAACAACTGTTGGTGAAACTGACAAAAAATTTACCAGTCATGTAACTGAATTTGCTAATTTACGAACAACTGTTGGTGAAGCTGACAAAAAAATTAGTAAGGTTCAAGGTGATTTTACTGGCCATGTGACTGAATTTATTGGCTTGCGAGGAATTGTTAATGAAGCTGACAAAAAAATTAGTAAGGTTCAAGGTTATTTTACTAGTCATGTCACTGAATTTAATAATTTACGAACAACTGTTGGTGAAACTGACAAAATAATTGGTGAAACTGACAAAAAAATTGCCGGTTATGTAACTGAATTTAATAATTTACGAACAACTGTTGGTGAAACTGACAAAAAAATTAGTGAAACTGACAAAAAAATTAGTAAAGTTCAAGGTTATTTTACTGGTCATGTAACTGAATTTAATAATTTACGAACAACTGTTGGTGAAACTGACAAAAAGTTTGCTGGTCATGTGACTGATTTTGCTAATTTACGAACAACTGTTGGTGAAGCTAACAACAAAATTACAGAAGTTCAAAGTAAATTTACTAGCCACGTAACTGAATTTGTTAATTTGCGAACAACTGTTGGTGAGGCTAACAAAAAAATTACAGCGGTTCAAGGTGATTTTACTGGCCATATAACTGATTTTAATGGTTTAAAAAAAGATTTTGAAAATATTAAAGGAAAAATTGAAAAATCCCAAAGTGATTTTACCGGCCATGTATCTGATTTTACTAATTTACGAGGAATTGTTAATGAGGCTAATGAAAAAATTGCGCGAGCTAATGAAGAAATTGAACAAGCAAAGAAAGAAATTGAACGCTCCCAAGGTGATTTTGTTGGCTTGCAAGAAACTGTTAGAAAAGCTGATGTAGAAATTACTGAAACTAACAAAAGAATTAAAAAATCTCAAGATGATTTTAATAAAAAAGTTGAAGAAATTGAAAATTCTCGTGGTGGTGATTTTACTGAGTTAAAAAAGCTGTTAATGAAGCTAATGCAGAAATTAATAAAATTAGTAAAGATATCAAAGAATCTCAGGTTAAATTTATTAATGAAATTAATGCAAAAATTACAAAATCTCGAGGTGATTTTACTAACTTACAAAATGCTGTTGGATCAGCTAATGCAAAAATTACAAAAGCTTACGAAGATATAAAAATATCTCAAGATGATTTTACCCAAAAAGTTGACGAAAAAATTCTTGCAGCTAACTTGGCAATTACGAAATCCCAAGATAATTTTGCTGGCTTGCAAGAAACTGTTACAAAAACTGTAGGGGAAATTGAGCGAGATAATGAAGAAAATAAAAAAGCTAAAGCCCAACTTGAGAAAGATACTCGATTAGTTTTTGAAGATCTCAACAGAATAATGCACGAAAAATTCTAAGAAATTAAAAAAACTCAAGCTGATTCTATCACAAAAAATGAAGAAAAAATTACGCGAGCTAATGAAGAAATTACAAAAGCTAACGAAAAAATTACAAAATTTGAAAGTGATTTTAATGATCTTACAAAAATTCAAGGTGATTTTACTAAACATGTAACTGAATTTAATACTTTACATGAAACTGTTAGTAAAGCTGACAAAAAAATTACAGGTGATTTTACTACCTGGCGAGTAACTGTTGCAAAATCTATCGGAGAAATTAGTAAAATTAACGAAGATGTTAAAAAAGAAAAGATAATCTTGTTAAAAAAATTGAAGAAAGACTTGTAAAACTTTTCGAAGATTATGTAAAATCAGTTGAAAAATTTGGAAAAGAATTTGAAAAATTTAAAAATGATGCTACAACAGCTAATGAAGAAATTGCAGTGGTTCAAGGTGAATTTACTAAACATGTGGCTGAATTTAATACCTTGCGAGGTGAAGCTGACAAAAAAATTGGTGAAGCTAATGCAATAATCACAAAAGTTCAAGGTGATTTTACTAAACATATAACTGATTTTACTACTTTACGAGGAACTGTTAGTAAAGCTGACGAAAATATTACAAAAGTTCAAGGTGATTTTACTAGTCATGTAAATGAATTTAATAAATTGAATGAAACTGTTAAGGCAAATAAAAAAATTGTTGATGAAATCGCTCAAACAAAAATTGAAACAGATTTAGCAATTAATACAGCTGCTAAACGAGCTGCTGATGCTATCGATGAGATAAATAAAGCTAATGCAATTATTACAAAAATTCAGGGTGATTTTGCTGGCTTACAAAATAATTTTGAAATAGCTTAAGGTAAAATCAACGAGGATAACAAAGATTCAGCTAAACTCATTAAAGATATTAGAGGCGATATTGAAATTATTAATGAATCTATCAGGAGAATTAATGAATTTTCCTGGCAGATTAATGAAATTAATACCAAAAATGAACTTATTAAATTTCCACCTGGAACAGAACAAAGTCATATAAAAAATTTAACGTTTACTGTGGCGTCCGGAAAAGGTACCTGGACTCCAACCGATAATAAATTTACTTATATGTCGCCAATTATTGGCTTGTGTAGAATAACTGTTTTTTCTTCGCCACAATTTAAGATAATTTTTAGTGACAAAACTTATCCAAATTCCTTCATTATTATAACGAACAAAGATGTTGAATCAAATTTTACGCTAGAACCACCAGATCGAACAACAACAGATTCAGTTATATATTTGTGGTTTGTAGAATTTATCACTAAAATTCCATCATTTGAAGATATTTGAAAATTAAATAATGACCGAATACAGATACAACCAAGCTAGATCATGGCAGGATTCGTTAAAACTCACCATAGATCTGTATTTAGCAAAAATAAAAAAATACCAGCGAAGATTGGTTGTCATTGATGTAATTGTTTATTCAGTCAGCGCTGCTGTTGCTGGTGCAGGAATAATATTATCCGCGATACCTGTCACTGTTATCGCAGTTTGTGTGATTACGGCAGTTGCTGGCGTTTTAAATATTATTGCAAAAAAATATCGTCGTGCGCGAACACAAAGTTAACTTCGAATATAAATAAACTTAACGCGGCAACAGTTGCATATGCAAAATTATCTTCATTGTTATCGGAATTTCTAAATGACGGAGTTATTTCTGATGATGAATTTTCTGCTATTATAGTGATGATTACTAATAATGTCGCTGGAACAGATTGTAACGAACACAAATCTGCGAAGAACAACAATGATATCGGCGAGCTCAACAAATCCGGAATTTAGTGTGATTTTTCCGATTCCGATATCTGTTAATGAAATTTCTCTATCACAATTGCGAGTTTATCATAGCTGGCCCAATATCAGATCAAAGTCATTTGGCAGCTCATTATCGAATAATTCATTTGTTTTTGCTAATAAAAACAAACCAGATGGTACTCCAGATTGGATCGTTATTGGACTACCAACAGGTAGTTATCAGATTGAGCAAATTAATGATGAAATATTAAACAAAATTAAGAACCTGACGGGCGATAATGAACCAGGAATTAAAATATTTGCACATGAGCCAACGTTAACTTCAATTATTGAGGAAAAATCGCCATATATCGTTGATATCTATCAATCTTCGATTAGAACAGTTCTAGGTTGGCCTGACATAGAACCAGAAATACAACCGGCGTCACCAGAACCTAACAAGGGTGATTTCATCACTAATAATCAAAATTATCATGGAATTATTCCATCGTACAAAAAGAAATTAGATGAGATTTAAAAAAATCACAAAATAACTGAATTTATTTTCATGGACGATCCAGCATGGAATTTTAGGCAACATGAAAAATGGTCCAGCTATGGAATAACATCAATTCATATGAGTAACATGAATATATATTTTGCAGAGATTAAACAATTACATATAAAATATTTGTGGTTGCTACAACGATATTTTCACGAATGCGTAATTAACGTGTCAGGGTCATGTAGTGAGGTGATCAAACACGCGGAAGTATTAAATCAGCTTGCATCAAATATGGAACATTTTAATAAAATATTAGTTCAGATAATAATTGACGATAAAACAAAAAATAAACAAATGTTTTTAGATAAAGAGAAATTAACTGAGGAAACATTAAAATTACCTGGCTATAATGCGCACAAAGTAAGAAAATTAGTTCCTGATATTATTGGTGAATTATTCTCTCAATTACATGCCGCGTTGAGAAAAAAATCGCCACCAAAATCGTTATTAGGTCATTGCAGGCATATTTCAACTGAAATTGTAAATATTTCTGATGTTATCGCGGTTAATTTACACGCAGATATTATCGACGGTAGTTATAGTGCAGATGCTTCAATATCAAATCAAGTTCAACAGGGATCGATATTATATTCGTTTTCACCAACAACACCTCCTGGATCATTAATTGTGAAGGAACCAATAAATCCCGTTTATCCTCGATGCCACAATCAATTACTGCCGAGGATAAATTTTAGGCTAACAAATCAACATGGGAATTTGCTTGACATGCGCGGGGAGACATTAAATATTAATTTGTTGGTAAAATATTGATAATCTCTACCATAAAAAATGACAAAAAAATGATACAAAATTCAGTAAAATTTATATTTCTTTTAATAATTTTAATTTTTGTTGGTTTTTTAAAATTTGTTGGTTTTTTTTCAATTATTTTTGTAGGAAAATTTGATCCAAATTTCAATTTTATGTGAATAAGCTTCGTTAGTTATTTTATCTGCAACACATTTCACTGACGCGCGATTAATACCAAAATGTCTACCAGCAGATGTTATTGATTGAAATGTCATTTCTTCACCTGTATCTGTATTAAGTGATATAATTGCTTTGGCGTGTTTGGGATGTTTGCCAGTTTTTCCTCGTGTTGAATTTTCACTTGAGGTGACTGCTTCTAAATTTTCTATCGCGTTATTTAATTTATTGCCATCAATATGGTCAATTACAAGTCCGTTTGGGATTAATCCGAAATAACTTTCATATACGAATCTATGATTATAATAATTTTTATCTTCGTTATTTACCCTAAAACGAAGATAACCAAATTTATCAACACTACCGACTAGTTTTTTCGTTCTGATATGTCTGACGTAACCATCTCGGATAGCTTCATATTTATTGATTGCTGGATGCCTCGCAAATGCAGCTTCCATATGTAATTTATCATTTGTTTAAATTGATGTTTGTTTTAAATCTGTTGATATAATCTTCTTCACACTTAATTATTCTGTCATTAACGTTAATTTTTTTGTCATAATGTCGTTTTAGCTCGCGATATTTTTTGCCACCACAATTTAGACACAAGTGAGTTTTGCCTCGCAATCCAACAATACAAATCATGCAACGTTGTGGTCCGTAATTGTTTTTTCTTATAAATACCATGTGTTCGCCACAATATTCATTTTTGCAAGATTTACCGCAGCAATTTAATGATCCAACCAATATCCACTTGCATTTATTGCTCATTTATAATTTAAACCTATGTTTACAATAAAGTTGATTGCTCATTTATAATTTAAACATATGTTTAAAATAAAGTATAATGAAATTGTTCGACATTGATGAGATTGAATATGTTATTGATGAAACAAATCAGGCCAAAAAGGAATTTTATGACGATGGAGCGATTCATGTGTGGTCGACTTGGAAAACAAACTTGATCGATAACACAATGTCGGACGAGCGAGCTAATGAAATAATCAAATATATTTAAAAAAATCATGGCGAGGAACAATTTATTTTTTCAATAAAATTTATCGTACAAATGAACGATGGCGTGTGGATAATTCGCGACAAACGAGACCCTATTGTTAAAGAAAAAAAAAATATAATTTTATCTGCAAATAGCCGACCTGGATTATTAACAGGAATTGATAAGCCGTATTATGCTAGATCGTATCCGGTTAGCGCAGTCGTCTATGGAATTTATAAGTTAAATGACAAACCTGACATTGGAAAATTAAATTTAATGAAAAATTCTTCGGTAATTAATTGTGTAGCCTAGCGAGTGATAGAACATTTGAAAAATTCGAAACGCGGGTCGGGTTTAACTTCACTAAGGTTAGCGAAAATTAACAATTGGGCCGAATCAGTTGTTGATGGCGCGTCGATAACTGATGTTGCTGCGTTATCGTGCAAATTAAAATTTCCTATAACAGTTAAAACAATTACTGGTGAAATTTTATTTGATTCAGCATATAAATCACGAGGTGCCTCTATAGAAATTATCGATCATAATTCACATGCTTGGACAAATGCGGTAACTATATTTCCTCGACATCGTGTTGTTAGATTTTATCCACTGGAAAATTCTACCCTGGATAATTCGTTAAATATGTTTAAATTTATTCATGACATAAGTAAATCTGAACCCGTTTCAGTTTGGTTATTCAGCAGCGAAGATAAATACGATCAATTTGTAATGCCTAATAGTGAAATTTACAGAATAAAATCTCTACATGACTCAATAACAGAATTAATTGATAAATACTCGACAAGTTCAGAACTATTAACCAATTGTTTTACTTGTTCGTCTGTTGCAGCTCATGCCGCTAGAGAGAAAAACTCGTGGAAGCCAACGCGATGTGAATTTCTCGAAGATGTTCAAATGAGTTGCGTTGAATACGGCCACGGTGGACTTTGGAACACTAAATATGACCACACAAATATGATATCATTTGATATGGCCGCGTGTTATCCTGGAAGATTTTTAGGGTTAGGAGATTGTGGTGAATATTTTGCTAAATTTGGTCATCCAACAAGCGAAATGACCCGTGTTGCGATTAACGGACCGTTACCAAATTTTTCCTTAACAGGTTTTGCTCGTGTTGTATCATTTAAATTTGCCGATAATTTGCATAAAATCTGCTATATTTGGTTTGGAAAACATTTCACATGTCAACGTTGGGTTAGTATAGCGCTGCTGCAGTATATGTTAGATTCAGCCATGTTGACGTTGTTGACGGTCAGCGAGGCAATGTTTTCATACAAAAAACAAACAAAAGTTTGGCTACCAACATACGACGAAAACGCGAAAGATCTAGGTAGAAAAATTATAGGTAAATTCACTCAAGGTGGCGCGTACGATCACAAGTGGCATCATGCCAGATTAATCATGGACGACGCTGAATTAGATTTTATAATCGCCGATACAACATCAAAAGGTACATTCTGCAATCGCGAAAGTATTTATGTTGACGACACGAAGATTGGTACCGTAATTAACTATGTTGATGGAGAATCACCGCAATATACCCATTTAAGGTCCTCGATGCTGGCTTATGTTAGCATAAATTTACTTTCGATGATAAATAAATTTCCTAAAGACGCGGTTAGGGTAGCGACAGATTCGTTCTATATTGATGGCAAACACGCGTCATTCCTAGAAGTTGGTGATGGCAGCTGGGGCACTTGGAGAATTAAAAATGAAAACATCCTGAATTATAGTCAATCTGCCGACGTTGCTGATGCTGATGAATTTCATCAAAATATAATGCCGGATGTTTCTATGGCACCATCTGTTTATGATCCTATTTCGCGACATAAATTTGTGTATATAAATGGACCTGGTGGTAGCGGAAAAACACGAGCCATTGAATTATTGAAAAATACTGATTTGATTGTATTAACGCCGACACACAGATTAGCAAAGGAAATGAAGCAGCGTGGTGTTGTTTCTTGCACATATCACAGCTATTTCAAATACAGCGGCGGAGATTGGAATTGTTTGCGCATGGGAGAGAAATACATGAATAAAAAAATAATTATTGATGAAGTTTGTACGATAAATTTAACGGTATTAAAATTGTTCCTCGAGTTTTTATCGACGAAAAATACCTCCGTGGTAATGTGCGGAGATCACGATCAACCAAATCCTATAGACGGAATGTCGCCTCATGACTGGTTGAAGAATTTTGTTGATTATTATGAAGAAGTTGAAACTGACTTTAGATCTTTAGATATATCACTAACTAATTTTAAAAAATTAATTCGACTACAGCCAGATAAAATTCAATGTGACGTGATGAGAAAAATAATTAATGAAACTTCAATGACAGATTTTCTAAATTTATGGCAGCCTGATCATTTAGTTGTTGTTAGCAGAAAAATTGTTCGTGATGAACTTCAACAAAAACTTTTACAACATCATAGAGAGAAATTTCCAACACTGCCAGTGCCATTATGTTATCGACCAAATGATACGCGACGACAAAATATTGATGTTGTTTTACCGGGAGGAGAAATAAAAAATTTAGTTTTAAATGATATTGTCACTGTTGATATTGATCTTGTCAATGACGCATTAAATGTTGAAAAATCACCGTGAAAATTAGGATACGCCATGACGATACATTCATCGCAAGGACTAACTATTGATGGTACTGTTTGGATTGTCGATGACAGAATTATGTGGTCAAATTTGGTTTATTTAGTTGTTTCACGAGTTAGAAAATTATCTCAGTTGAGACGAATTGTTCTAGATGCAGCGGTAATTAACGATGAAACGTGTGAAAATATAATCAGGAAAAAAATATTTAGTTACAATCGATATGACAGAAAAAACAATTATGAATCTGACCTTGACGTAGATTTTATATTGACGCTTCGACGAGAACAAAATAATAATTGCGCCATTTGTAATTGCGTTATGGCCTGGCAGTATCAAAAAAATGATCCAAGACTATTCACCGTCAACAGGAAAAATAATGATATCGGTCACTTGCGAAGTAATGTTAATCTGTCTTGCTTGGAATGTAACAGAAGAGTTATTATCTAAGTGATTCTGGCGGCAACTGAGTATCAGCGGGAATTACTTGTAATTCTTCACGAGTAAAACCACGTTGAGGTGCCAGCGAATCAAGAATATAAATTGCAGGTCGTCCTGATGATCTTGTCACGGTAGATATTTTGTGTGTTGTCACGCTCCAATTTGGGTCAGTTGCTCTTTTTCGGCCACCTTCAGCCTCACCTTGCTTATATAAATATCTAACAATAATACTACCTAATACAGGATCTTTTGAAAAATCTCGTCTAATTATCGGAATATTTAATTTTTTTGCTGGCTTCATCTTTATTGTTCTAGTTTTTTCATTATTGATCGCATTAATAACTTCAGGTAACCTTGATACCCAGTCACTTGATCGTTTGTCTGAGATAAATTCTTTCGCATATTGATATCCAAATAACCGCTCAGCTAATGTTTTGTTAAATCTTTCGACAATTGCTTGATTTTTGTGAATTCCAACACCACCTCGTCGTATATTTGTGTTATTTTTTTTTCATTAACGATAAAACAGAACCAAAAAATTCCCTACCAGGATCAACCTGAAGTAAATTTGGCCAGGTTAATGGTCCTCGTTGATAAATTCTGTTAAATGCGTCTGATACTTCAGTTTCTGTTTTAGTTGCTCACGGCATTGCTTTTTTATATCTGCTAGCGATATCAACAACAGTTAAAACATATTTGTAAGTTTTACCGTCAACAACATCGTGAGGCAGAAACATTATATCAGCCTGATGAACTTCATTTGGTACACTAACATCAAAAAATGCGTGATTGATTTTTTTTAGGTGGAGGAAGATAAATTTGCCAGATTGCCTGTTTGGCTAACCAATCCGCTGCTGTTTGATATTTTACTTTAGCAGCTTTGGCAAGTTTGGCAATTGCTGCTTTTCCCCGCCAGTATCCACGAGGAGAATAATATATTCAGTCCATTATTAATTACCCGCGCCGAAAATTAATTTACCTTTCATCGCTGTTTTTATTAACCACGAAGCCAATTTTTCTTTGAAATTTTTATCAGGAATTGCATTTAATGCGTGAATTAATTTTACGTCAGCAATATGTCTTTGCGCCAAATCTCCGCTACGATAAGCTAAATCATGAACATAACAAGCGCCATCAATTGCATTTACGGGAACTTCACCAATTTTTGGATTATTATTTTTGTCTAATCTGATATCGAGACGAGTGCCGGGACCGCAATAATTATAACCTGGCATATGTTTTTCTCCGGGGTATTTTGCCCAGGGCAATCCTGACAGTGAAGCTAATCCTACGGCAATATCACCTCCGTATCTTTTTTTTTCGCAGTGAATTTAAACTTTTTTGTTTTACAAATTTCACACCTGCCTGTTATAGCAGATCTGTTGTTCTTTGTAATGACCTCGTTTAATTCCAATGTTGGAGTTCGCGTGCGACATTTAACACAATATAAATCCATGAAATTATTAATATATCATGAATGTAATTGATTTTTCAGCTACAAGAAAACGCGAGCAAGTTAAACATCACACGGCATTACCAAATTCAATCAGGATGATAATAATTGGTCCGTCCGGGTCTGGTAAAACTCAATTGTTGCTAAATTTGATAATGAGATGGTTAAAGTGGGACAAATTATATTTAGTTGCTCCGTCTGTTGACGACCAGCGCTGTTATCAAGTTTTAAAGGAATTTAGCGATAATGCATCAGAAATTGGTGATAATATTGCTGAATTTATTACAGATATTGATGAAGCGCCATCAGTTGATGATCTTGATGGAGAAATTAATAATTTAGTCGTTTATGATGACATAATGTTGGACAAACAAGCAAATCCGTCTAGGATATTTTCTCGTGGGCGGCATAAAAATACAGATGTTATTTATGTAACACAAAGATACACGCAAATACCAAAGGTAATTAGAGATAATTGTAATATTTTGGCGGTATTTAACGGAGTTGACACACACACGTTAAGAAATATTCACCAAACTTGGTGTAACGGCGACATGGATTTTGTAAAATTCAAAAATTTATTTAGTCGTGCGCAGTCAACGCCACATGGATTTATAACGATAAATTTGCATGATCCGCGATCAAGATATAGAATTGGACTTGACCAAATATTTTAACTTTTGTACAGCAGCAGAGAGGCCGAGACCAATTTTTCGTGCTAAAAACAAAACCAAAATCTATTTAAGTAATTTTCCATTTGCTTGGGGGGGGGGGTAGTAAAATTTGTCTGCGTGGGTATATTTTTGTGATATACTATGTGTATGCGGCAGATTGTCTGTTTTAATAACATCTCCCAGCAGCGTTTATTTTTACATTTGGTGCCTTCCTGGCGAATGTTTCTCGTAGGAGCGTTTTATTTGGCGAACGGCCCTGGTCTGTTAAGCCTCTCTGCTGCTACGGGCTTCTTAAAGAAAGGGCACCTACAGCCAAGCACAACAAAGATAGTCTTCGGCGTCTTCCACCTTAACAATGCAATTGCAAACTGTGAGCTTTGTATCCCCTATAATTGGCAGCACATAAAACATCAACATACATTGGTGTGACTCTGGACAGATCACTGACATTCTACAACACCTGAAGAAAACTTCAGCCAAATTGAGAACTCGAAACGACCTACTCCGCAAACTGGCTGGCTCAACCTGGGGTTCTAGTGCACAGACACTCAAGACATCAACACTGAACCCTCGGTTATTCAACAGCAAATTATTGACCTCCTGTCTGCGCTAGATCGTCCTATACCCAGTTCAAAAGAACAATGCGTATTATCTCTGGAACACTACGTTCCGCTCCTTTACCATGGCTGCCGGTACTCAGCAACATTCCTCCCCACATATCCGTCGCCAGGAAGCAGCCACGAAACTAATGGTTACGGCTTATGGCAGTACAGAAATTTCCACTTAACATGGAGATCACTTCAAAGACCAGCAGTCCGCTTGGCTTCAAGTGATGTGTGAGCTTCAGCAGACGTTGTAAACCACTCTCTCGTAGCCAAGCCAGCTGTCTTCCTTCCTGGCTTCAACAATCCACAGCATATGTAGACGAAGCTGAAGTGTTTCCGGACAGGACAGGGTCAATGTGCAGTCAACCTTGTCCGATAGGGCCAGGCCGCAGACTCTTTGTGTAGCTGTCGTGCTCTACAGACCATGTCAAACATTGCGAATAACTGTCCACTGACTAAATTTCCAGGTAGAATGCAAGTTCTGCACCGTGCTGATGATGACGCTGTTCAAAATTTGGGCATGCACGGCACGCGAAAAATACTGCTACTCTTATTACTACTACCACTACCACCACCACTACTACTACTACTGCTACTACTACTAATAATAATAATATCATGGGGTACCCTTAAACTTTGCCAGTTTAGTGTATTGTCAAACTTCAAACTTAGCCAATTTATACGAGTGCCTTCATGGGGTTCCTTTATTGGGTACCTCTCAATGAGGCTTTTCTTTGTACGCGTGGCCCTATTTATTTCTGACTTTTCCATGTATTTTAGGCTATTTTCGTGCTTTTTACCCTCACCGTCTATTTTAACCATGAAGGGAATGGGGGAGAGTATTCCCATCATGGTCACATGTACAAACCTCCGGTGAAAATCTAGATGCGAAACGAGATACTGGATATTCAGAAGGTTGTCCTAGAATTCTTCCGAGCATGACTTTACGGTCAACAGGATAGAATTTTTTGCACACCCACCCCCAAGCGAGACCCGAGGAGTGCAAAATCGCATCACCACGTTGTTTACCGTGGTGTACGGCGTGCGCAAATGTTTAAAGATCAGTACGTTTTCCTGTTGATTTTCGAGAACTTGGGGCGCCACCCCCACCTCCGCATTATAATTTTATCGTAACCCAAGAGACGGTAGGCCCAGCGCGGTGTTCGAACACACGAAGATTCACAATCGACATGTAAACCCAACCGTTTTTACCGCAAGATTATTGCGAGTTCGATGCATATCTGGTAAAACGTAATCCATAAAGAAATACCTGTTGACGATAAATCAATAACTTTATCTGAGGACTAGAAATAATGTATAACTATCCACGTACTTGAGAATTGATGAAATAAAATATATAAGCGGTGATATTCACACAAAAAGATCATATTTGAACCACACTTCTGCTATGTATATTTTGCATTCTGTCGGCTAATTGCCTATTGTGTTGATGTGAGCCGTGTGTTATATTTACGCGTCACTAGTAATGTTATTTAGCGAAAAATCAATAACTTTAGTCGCTGACTATAGATAATTTATAACTAAGTTTATTTCTGAATCTAAATATCCATTTGTAATATTTATTCATCACTGATATGAAATTTTGCATTTTTCACACGCACAGAAAAAATGTTAGTTGCTGACTAGGTATCCACTTGACCACACCTCTTCCGCCGTACAGGCATAATTTGTATTTAGTCGGCCAAGGGTGTTTTTTTTTGTAATTTCAGCTGTGTGTTATTTTTGGCTGTTACTAATCACATGACTGGTTATTCTATGTTCTGGCAAGAAGAGCCTTTTCCGACAATTACAGTTGGTTAAGAAAAAAATACGTTACATTTAGATACTCACTGACTTAGGAAAAGTAATACAATTGTTGTAGTAGTATAGTAATGGTGATTTGGCTCTTACTAAGGCATCTCACACATCTAAATTAGCTAGAGAAAGACTCAATGCATTTAAGAAATAAGTCTCCCACTACATGATTCTGTCAAACAGCGGCCAAATAAACCAGTCCAAAAGCCACCAAAGGTGATGGAACAAACTAAAGCTACAGGGAAAATAGCAGAAATAAATAAAAAATATATCCGAGAGCTTCCAGCTGAAATAGCTGCTGTTCAACCATGATCACAGCAAGAAATCCAGCAAGCAATATAGATATCGATCAAATGCTTCTAAGATTGGTGATGTACGGGATATTGCTGCACCAGAACCTTAACCTGTTAAAACAAAAACTCTTGCCCAATTTGCGGAAGAAGCTCATTAAAAATAACTCTGTGAGAACCCTATAGTGACTGCTTATATAGGATATCCAGATCGTGATAAATAATTAGACCCAAGTATCGCTAATGTTGTAAAAATAACTGGACTCCTCTTGTGCATCGATAGTACCATGTTATAAGTCAAATCAAGAATTAATTTGACAAATTTGGGAAATAATGTTTTTTTTTAAAAAAATAAAAAGGCTCCATTGTAGTCCGAAAAATCATTATTCAGACCACCTCATCATTTTATTTTTATGAAACTCAACGGTATTTGACATCTTCTCTGAGAAGAAACGGACATTCGGAAAATCTGAAGCCATACTACTAAGCTTCGAAGAAAACAAAGTAGCACGAGCATATCATACACGTGCGAGCTACTGTCAATAATACAACTGCTGGTCCTAGTAGTTGCACAATAATCGTTGTTATACTGTCAGACAAAACAATGTTGCCTGAAGGTGTTGATGGGCGAATGAGAGTCATTGATGCGTCGATGGAAAACATGTAAGTGTTTTCCAAGCACGTTTTTGGATCATTAATGATATTATTATGTCAAATTATCATGTCAACGTTACTCTGACACCTGGTGAGATAAAAAGTTGCAATCGACATCAAAGAAGAATCTTGGGGCAAAAATATCTCTGAAATAACCGGCGTTGCAAGTGCGAATTAAATTATCGCTGAGTGAAGTGAACTCAAACACTCTAATGACGCTAATAAATCTAAACTTTGATCTTTCCACGAATACGATCAGCAGTATGCAAACACCGGTTTCATATTTCCACTTTTAGTGGAGTTGCTAGCTCTGATTGCTGCTACAGCTCTAGCTGTTGAAAAAGCAGCTGCACTGTGTGCCGTTGGAACTACTACCGGCATGGCACTGAAAAAGCAACATGAAAAATGCTTAAAGATATAAAAAAAAGGGACACGGTTTAAGATTGCCAGGAACTGGTACGGTCAACATCTGAGACTGCCAGGGACGCTTCGTTGAAAGTTTCCCATGTTCAATTTTGATTTACTTGATGCTGCTTTGCGACTAAATATAAAAAACTTCAGAGTTATTTTCATGTGTAATCAGTTACCGACAAAAAACCAAACTGTGTTGAAATTGGTATCATACATCTCGATGGCCGAGCTAGTTCTCCTTGGGTTGTATACGCGGTAGATCCACGCGGTGTTATTTATTTCAATTCGTATGAATTGGCACCACAATAAGAATTTTTACAGTATATCATAGGATTATCTAGAAAGTTTGTCTAGTGTTCAACATTACCAACACAGATATTAATGGATCCACCAGTATGCGGTCTACAAGTACTTCCTGTACTTAACTCCGTGTCATGGTCATCAGCTCCGCCTAATTAAGTCGTGCACGTGTATACATAAGACAGCGTCGTTTTAAGCAGGTTTAATAATTTATAATGGTAGATATTTAAGGAATATCTGTTACACGTGAGTGCCCTCGTTAATAACAATCAGTGAAGGATTGGCCGCATTCAAATCTGAACATAATAATCATGTGAACGTGTTTTCGGATTTCGCAGAAACATGAAAAAAGCCGCTAATGGTATTTTTCAGTTCCAAATGTCGTCGACATTCGGCTCTGTGAGACTCGGCAACATCTACTACAAAATCAAAAAGATTACCGCTACTGTTGCTCATAAGTTTCCTTTTAAGCATATTAACGTCTGGATCAGAAACATGGTCACAGCAAAACAGCTACATTAGACATACCGCTGAGGTCACCGGGGTGTACAGGCTCTCTGTGTTTAACGCTACGCGATTTAGGATATTTACCATATTTTCATAGCGTCATTCGACCAACAGATTTTCTAGAACCGTCCCTGTCATGTTGAATCAAAATACCGAAGAAACATTCATACTAGAAACAGTAGATAAAAGACTGAACCGCAACGACGTATTAGGGTGTCTAAAATTCGTCGCGTAAATATATCATCGATATTATCAGTGGGGTTAAAGGACGGTGCAATATCAGACAATGAATTTGCTGCAATTAGGGATATTTATTATCGGCTTCAAAAGAATGCAAATATGCCAAAGCCAAATGTAGAATCCGCCGAACAGATAACAATGACAGCAAAAATGAAAACACGAATGCAATAGATTATCGCTAACACAACACCTCTGACTACCACAACGATATCAGTAACGTCAACGCGGTCGGAATTTAATATTGGTTTTCCAACTCCGATAAAAGCTCCTAATAGTCGGTCATTTGAAATCACATTGGCAGAATTACAACTTTAGTATAGTTGGCCAAATATCAGAGAAAAATCATTTGGTGGATTACGCTAACAATTTGCTGATATTCTCACATAAAACCAGTTCTGATGGATCGGGCTCTGTATATGAAGTTGTTTGTTTTCCTAAAGGATCATATCAAATCAAACAGATCAATGATGAGCATCAGCATAGAAACAAATATATAAAAAGAAAAGAATCAAAGTACATGAACCAACATGAGTGCCGCCGTTGACATATATAAGTTGTCGATCAGAACTGTGCTGGGTTGGCCTCTGGCAGTACCGATTTATAATGGAAAACCACAACCATCGCGATGTAATTATTCACAAACAGGATATTGCTTTACAAAATGAAACAGAATACAGGGACCCATTCTCTGAGTAGTTACACAAACATGACTATCGTACACTGAATGCTTCTCAAATAGAAGAAACTGTCAACAGGATTCCGCAGGAATATGAACATATACAGCGTAATCTACGGGCGCTATTGAGAAGTATGTGATTGAATAACCGAATAATCATATTAAAGAAGAAATCATTATTACAGTACGACATATAAACCATATATGAGCCGATGCTTGCAGTTTAACACATTTAAATGGCTATCGAAACAACCTGTAAAACTTCCGGTTTTAAAAAGTTATTTCTTGATCATTATAAGATTACCGAATGCCAACTGAGTGCGTTTAAAATGAGGATCTCAATGATCTAACTGATAAATATTTTCCAAAGATTCATACTACATGGGAGAAGACACGAGGACCTCCAGATAACGATCCAACGGTGGTGGTCGCCATGTACCGCCTGGCTTTGTCAATATCACATCGCCGATTTCCGTAAATCTCATATGTGATATAGTCGATGGTAGTTTTGTCTCGTCTGGGCAAGCATCCCAATGGCAAGACCAGAAGGGATATGTTCTTTAAGCTTTTCTTCAGATGTCCCGCTGGGTCATTTCATAGTGTCGGTACCCGTTAATCCTGTCATAATCCATCACTACGTTTTCGTCTAACCAACCAAGACGGTAATTTAATTGAAGCTTGCGGTGAAGAATAGACTGTTAGTTTGTATGTGCGTGACAGACCATGAAATGGTCAACCATGCAATGGTCCGCCGTGAAACGGCCAACAGTAAAAAAAAGAATTATAAACAAAAAATATAACAGATCACTTTTTATAATTTATTTTTTGGTACCGGTGAAGTTGATATTCCACCTTGGCGGATCCAGATTCATTAGCGGATTCCAACACACGTTTTCTTTTAGCTGTCTTGCACAAACACTTACAGCCACTCCAGTATTATATTGTCGAGAGATCTGTAATCTTCAATAGCGCTTGCCAGTGGAACAAACTGAGATATCTCATGTTGTTCGTGTAAATCCGCCGATGACAATTCCCTTTCGCGATGGAGTAATTTGATAAACATATGCAGTGCCGCTAGTGTATATTTACCCTCTTCCACTGCTGTATCATCTCAAAATCATCGTTGATTTTTATCAGCATCAAGTTGAAGCACGAGACAATCTTGCTGTAATTGTTCAATCTTAAACATATTATCATTAATATTTCTTGGTTCATTATACAATAACTACATTTCTTTAATACAAGATTTAATCGAGACAAATTCGATAACGTGTTCCTAACTCGAGTAAACTTATTGTGATGAATTCATGCAAGAGTTTTCTAATTATGTGCAAAATGTCTTAAATTTATTATTGGCCATGTCGCCGGGACACCAAGTCTAATTAATATATAATGGTTGTGGTTCTGGAACCCGACTTGCTATTAGACTTGACAAAAGAAATCAACCAAAACCAAGAGAATTTCCGGTAAATGCGACTGATCAAGTGTGCCATACTCATAATGTCTCGTACAAAAACAAGGATCTGCAAGAATTATATATCACAGACGTCGGGCTGATTCGCGCGCTGAATTCGATAATAACAGAACGTACGAAAATCACTCGCTAATTGGTTGATAACATCGGCAATGAGTGGCAGGTTAGCGGTGGGTACAGGCAATTAATTGTCCGATAATTACATAATGGAGTCGATTTATTTTGGTCCAAGAGGATATTAGAGAGTTACAGCAGCGATCAGCAAACTCGCCGATCCAGCAGGTGTCACACTTGCTGTCGCCAAAGATTGGTTGTCACGACAGGCAATATGACAAATTAAACTGTCATGTCCCAAAACGGATCAGCGTGGACGGTTTGATATCAGCACACACAATGAAGTTCATCAGAAAGATATCTTGTTTTTACCACATGATGTCATTGGCACCTCACTTAAACGGCGCACTTACCAATACCCGTTGACTGACGCCGACGTTGCAAGTAGATGAAATGAAACGAAGCCGCCTAAAACAGCAACTGAAGTCGCAGACGCGTTTGAACGAATTATCAACTCATAGACCTGCGATGTCCACAGTTGCTACAGGTTCATCTCGGCAATTAATTTATTGGTGCAGTAACGATGATGATGAAACAATATGACGTTAAAATCAGACGTGGACACAGTGCATTACATCGTGGTCAGTAAATCGTTGAACGATTATACCTAACACTCGCTGTGCGATTGTTTGGACATCAATACGCACAGGAATTACTGAGCAAGGACAGATCCCGACTATGGTTTCCGAGACTACCTCATGCGGTGGCCACGTCAAACAATGAAGTCACTCGTGAAAGTAACATGAAACCCATTGAGGTAATTGCGAAAAAACACGTCCAATGCCGGACCCAGCGCTAAGCTGTAACCGTTGACACATATGATCCTGGTGAACGTGAAGGTGATTCAGCAAGAGAAACTGTTCCCGTCTGGAGTGTAACTACACATGAAATTTCAAGCGTGGAGGTGGAATTGGCAGAGCTGAAAATATTTCTTTGTGAATCTCAAATAATCCCCGGTCGAGTCTTACCAAACACTTACAAAAATGATACTAACATCTGCCTCACTTGGCGCTTAGCATTAGTGTTAGGACTGGTCGGCCTGGTTTCAGGATAATGTGACTGGATGGGACACTATTCTTCATGTCTGCGACATGATGCCCCAGTGTTAGGCATCACTATAAACTGCCACACGATAGACATAGTAGCGATATGACTGAATAATTGTGAAAGCTGAGTTAAAAATCCAAATCCAATTACCCCAACCCAGATTATCACTGACATCGGTAAACGGTTTCACAAGATCCATTTTTGATTGATTTATGTAAAAAGAATCCATGCGAGTCAAACAGCTTATCGTCGTTTAATCATCGATGACAGGTTTACTGACGAATATGCGAGAATCGAAGACCTCCGATGAATGTACTGCGGCGAGTCACCGTCGTAGTAGCTGCCTATTGTGCCAATATGTGTTCGGTCTTTTGTGATTGCACTTTGCCGCGACATCAATGCTCCTCCCGACTTTGTACCTGCGATCACAAAATCACGTTATGCTGGGTCCATAATTACTCTTGTCCAGCTGCGTTTAGTAACAGATGACGCAAAGAATATATATTTATCAATAATTTTCTGCACATATCTTTATCATCTTGAGGAAGCCAGATATATATGTGGCCTGCATGATATTATCGCAGAAGTTACAGTCAGCTACGTTAAAATACCACTCTCTAATAAACACCGTAATAGTACAATTTATAACAAGGTAGTGAGTCGTTTATTGCTACTCTGGTCATTTCGTGTGTTGGATGTTCGAATCGTTCAAAATACGGTTGACATTCACCGCATCCAATAAACCCCGCCGGATCAAATGCCAAATTGTCATTAAGGGGGAAATATATTTTGTGTTCCAGAGACCACCATGTCCAAACTCGACACAAGATCCTGATATATCGTTAAGAAATTCCTTTGTATTTGGAAGCCATGGATATTTTTGTTGTGCTAGATGAGCCAGAACAGTCGACCAAGTAAAACAGTATGTGAATAATTCGTCATCGTCGATGACATATTTTACCTCAATCTCTTTCATCTCACGTTGGAGAGATTGCTTCCGATAAAGTATACCAGACAGTAACACAAACTGTTCAAATGTTGATTCATCTGTGGCAGACAAATTTGCGCCAGATAAATCTTCGTCGGCACTGTGAAATAGCCAGACAGATACAGTCTCACGCGCACTAATATTAAATATCTCCTCAAAAATATCGCTGTCTTAAAATCTATTTGTTCTCTCTAGTGGAAATTTTGTTAATGATTCAGTCCAGACGTATGAATTATGGTATATGTATATAATCGCTATTTGGGTGCCCTTACTATATTATGTGCCAGAATTATACAAAATCTCGTTTGTCATTGTTTTTACCACGATCGGAAACTTCAGTGATATTCCATCACTGTTACGTCATTTATTTTGGCTCCGTGGATAAGAATATCTTCTCATTCGTCTATTTGTATTCGTTATTCTGTTAGTCCATTTCCACGTCTCAAGTTAATAAAATGTTCTCTGACACGCTGAAAGACACAATTTAGTGTGCCTGTACCCGTGACAGCGCATCGGGGCAAGAACATTAATATCGGGATTATTTAAATAGTGCATAAACAACAACGGACACTGGATACACGTTATTGTAATATGGTTTGTCTATTCCGGGAAACGTGACTGGTTTGGAGTTTTTGTCCACTCTAACGACATTGTTTTGTCGCCGTGATTCTTCACAGGGTCAGGCTTATCACGAATAATCCAAGTTGGACCATCTTGGCTGACGTGTTCGACAATAAAAAAAATTCTGAATATGTTTTTGCCGTCATTCACAAGATTGTTAATAATATTCGCTGCTCGTTTGTCGTTCATGGTGGAGTCAACTAAAATACCATCGCTGTCTGTCCTAAATGTTATTTTAAAAAAAAACACGAGACACAACATCTTACGCAAACTCAATTGTTGCCATTTTGATAAATTCATCTAACTGTAATTCAAATTGTGGACTTTTTTGTCACCTAGTAATCTGTTAGTCAAATTTATTGGTGTTTTGTGGTCCAATCTCTTTCGTTTTGGTTAGAAAAACTTGTTTGCTTCCTTTTTTGGTTCCTTTGCCGATAATCTCTCAATTTCACTGGCGGTTCATTTATTTATTTTGTAAACTGTTGTGCCATTTTCGACCTTGGAAAAGGTGATGTTATTCCAGCTAGTTTAAAATACTGTTCTCTCAGCTGCTTTGCAACAGTAGTATTACTTATTATTATGTAATTAGGTAAAGTGATTGTTCGGTTGAACTTTTTCCAATAATATAATATGCAATAGGCAAAATATATTTGTCAGTGGATAATGATCGGATCAGTCACACCATGTGGAAAAAATTATCGTGTTGAGTAATGTGATTATCCCATGGCTAATGTCCATCGTGGTATTCTTGGACCACAACCAGGATTAAACTGCGGAGTTGGCTTCAAGTGGAAAACACAATTATGTGTATCTTGTGGTGGACGAAAATATTGAGCACTACATGGATATTACGAGATACGAAACGCTTCTGATGACATAAGAATAAAAACCACAAGAGACTATCTCGAAAGAATCTCCACTGCTAAAAAAATAATGTTCTTTAGAAGAAGATAAATTTATATATGGAACAAGCTGAAAAAGATATTGATCTCGATGAATTTAAGAACATCCGATGTATGTTAATTATGAAGCGAACAGAGCAGGTGTCATACAAATCTGCAAACCAAAAAAAGATCAGACTTGTCAAAAATACAGGTTATCTCACAGTCAGTATTTCAGTACCTTACGATAAAAAAACCACTAACTCTCACATAGATTTGTATATGAATGTTTCATTAATCATTCCTTCAGACTCCATTCTTCTCCCCACGCCCTCTTGATTTTCACATATTCCTTCTTCTATTTGATTTACTGATTAATTGTTTAGCAATTTACGGAGAGATTTTTTCAGTCTCAGGTGCTGCTGCACCCCATTTATTGTACCCGATCCAGGAGGTGCTACACTCGTTCCATCCAACTGATAGGCTTGGTCAAGTTTCCTGTGTGCACAGCACACTTATTAAATACCCATGTCCAGGAGAGGCAAGGAGGAAAATGTGCAGTAGTAGTGAGCGTCGACGTCTTTTGTGGGCTCCAGGATTTAATTTTTCTTTTCATTTGCCACAAGTAAATACTGCTGTCCTGCACCTTATTTAATATCTGAGCATCCGTCTGGAAAACTCCTCTAGTTGTGGCTATTGTTTGAGGATTGTTAGTTAAGGTTGGGAATAGAGAAGAAAGTTAGTGCAGAAACGTTTCATTCAATGACAATGACAACTTATTTACTCCACTCAGGATACAGTGCGAAACATATGAGGAAAATATTAGTACCTCATTTTGCATGCGTGTACATCATCCATGGACAATGTAATTTTTGTATCACAGCAAATGCAATATAACTCAGATTGACAGCATTATTACATTATTACAGTCATTACTTCAACTCATCTCAAGGATTTTAAAGTGTTGGTATAAAGCAAGTTTTTTTATCAATACTTTTGGAATATTAAATTGTGATCCGTTTATTGCACAATAATTGGCATATATAAACGTTCTTGCAGCTGTGTGCTGTCGTTTCTAGACCTATAGATCAATGATGAATTTCCACTCATTAATCATTAGTGACGTTTCAAAATAACGTTTTAAAAAAGGGTATTAATAATCACCGTTTTTTATAAATGAATTAACGTCGTACACAATTTCATCGCAATCCTGTTGTTTTTTTTTTTTGCTTTGGCTTTTTTGTGGTTTTTTTTTTTCGTTTCCCCTTCCCCTCTCAAGCGTAAGGGTCAAAATACGCAGAAATCTGGAGTGAGAGAGCAAAAGGATTTGTGGTGGACGTAAACCTTGAAACTGATTTTAAACCAAGTAACCTACAAGGATGTGATTCGTCGTAACTGTATGTGTGCATTTCCCTTGTCATTTCTCTACAGTATTTATATCATCAATGATACAAAATTACAATAGCCTGTGGACGCTATACTGTAAATTTATTGGTTACGAGCCACACATACAATGCATTGTTTTTGTTGTTGTTGTCGTTTCTTAAACTTATTATAATGTTGTAAAATCAATGACATTTATTATTAATTATGAACATGTCCAAAACTCTCTCTCTCTCTCTCAGGGAGAGACAGAACCAATTATATGGTCAAGAGAAACAGTATTGTGGCCAGTAGTAATGTTAATTAAAGCATAATAATGACTTAGATCAAACTTGGCCATTTCGCTTAGTTTCTATTTCCACACTAATTTCCATGTGCCGGTACATGAATGGCTCAGTTTAGTGTTTCTCTGGATATGTCTGCCCATTTGTTTGTACCCCCTCCCACCGATTAAAAAAAGGAAAATCACAAATGAGATTTAAAGATACACATAACTTAGTTCATTTACTGATTTATAATTTCAAACACTATTATGTTCAGATGGGCCTTAACGCGATAGGGTGTAAGCATGACTACACAAGTATGTACATAGAAGGAAAAATACTACGTCGTCTGCTTCCGATATTTACAATGTCGAATCAGCCAAAGGAAAAGAATGAGAATTACAAACTTGTCTTTCACATGGATTTAACAAGCGATGTAATTTATCTGGTCATGTGTGCAAAGGGATATAACTCTAAACTCTCAACATTTTGGTAGTTACGGAATTATCCGGCAGTTACCAAATCGAAAAATAGACTCTCCCATAGTGTACGCAATAGGGCGCTGTCTTAGTATGGAAAATCTCTTATGCATTATAAAGTGTTAGGGCCACTTTGGTCACAGTCTGGTGACAAAATATAAATCAATGGATGAATTGATTGATCTGTGTACTTTTTGACATATTAAAGAATTCCATTATTGAAATCGTTTGGTGGTGGTTAAAAAAAATGGGGTGGTATATTCAGACTGTAACCATGAGTTTCTAAAAATGGAAACTCAAAAAAGAAAACAATCAACTTATCAATTTGCAAAGATGATTTTACATAGCCACAAAAGACACATAACAACATTTTGTAACGGGCACAATCAACAAGGATGTGAGGAGTTCATTCACTCGATCAATACACTGTTTCCTGTAGTCAATCCTAACTCCGTTCAATGGACAAATATGTATGTGATATAAATAGCATATATGTATAGTATGTACGCTGTATTAATGATATAGCACTCGTTGTACACATTTCTCATTAAAAAGAAACGATGCTTGCTGAATTTATACATGTCATGGAATATAATTGATACAGCATATATATTATACAAATAGTCTGTCTGTCTGTCTTTCTGTCTCTCTCTCTCTCTCTCTCTCTCTCTCTCTCTCTCTCTATATATATATATATATATATATATATACTCTCAACATCGAGATAATTAAAATGTTACACTAAGTTATTTTCTTCAGGCATAGAAGACGACTCCATAACTGTGTTTGCCCTGAAAGATTATGGCTTCAAAACTTACGTATGAAATAAATACATCTCCATTAATTTTGGTTCTCTTTCAGCTCTAAGTATCTATTAGCACTTTTTCTTTTACTTCTTCTTTTAATGTTGTTATCGTTATTATTATTAGTGTTGTTGGAGTCGGTTTTGTTATTGTTATTATAGGCATTACTACTACTAATACTACCATTATTATTATTATTAGTAGTAGTAGTAGTAGTAGGAGTAGTAGTATCACATGTTATTGGAATAATACAAAGAACACAACTTATTTTCCGTCATATCTGGTTGCTTACAATAATAATGATTATAGCATTTTTCCTGACGTATCGGCTTCTGTAATTAAAAACAACATTGTTTTAAACCAGGATAAAACATTGGTTGGAAAGGATGATTTCGATAACTATAGTGCCTAGACATGTTTAGGTTGTGGCCTAAGATTTAAGCAATCGACCTGAATTTAAGAACTGTATTATACCTTGAAGCTGTCATCATCATGTACAGATATTTAGGGGATGGATCATTATTGTGCTCTTATGTTACGCTCTCACTTTTCCGGCAGCTTATTGTATTTCATAGTCTCTCTCTCTCTCTCCCTCTCTCTCTCTCTCTCTCTCACACACACACACACACACACACACACACACACACATATCAACATAAGCTATTACATTCAAATCTACATTGAATTCAGTAGAACCATTATAACGTGTGTTAGAATCAGAGTTCATTAATATACGCCATTAGGTTGGGACTGCAATCACGTTTATGCACAGTTAAAAGGGAATTGTCGCTTTTAACAGCTAAAAAATAGCATTCATATTCACCATAAATACTGTAGCGCCAAGTTCTAATAACATCTTTAAATACGTTAGAGCAATCATAATATGTATGCAACCAATGACATTAATCACAAGAAAATAATTGACATAAGTAAATTGATATTTTCAAAATTTCTATAGATTTAAAGTCATAGCGATTATTATGATGGAGTGTTCTGGGGTTGGGGTGGGTGGGGCTAATCATTTAGGCTTTTGAGAAAAAAATGAGTGACGTAGAAAAAGAAAGAAGACTTTATCTAATGATTGTAAAATGAGCGTTTTAACATGACTGGAACGATTTCAGCTGATTTGACGAACATCATCAACTTTTATATAATTTTAATATAATAGTTTCAGGGGTCTAGAGTGAATGCCGATAACATTAATTAATCACCAGCAACAGCAAGCACTACACCAGCGAGTTTTTAACATATTTTTCAGAAGCAATGCTTTACCTTTTGCCCATGCGTCGCAGGCGAAATTGTTTAAAATTAACCACAGCAGAGTGGAACGCCTTGGACAATGGAGAGTGCATGGTTTTAAATTACCGACCATTGACTTTGATACAAAAGTGATCTAGTCAGTAAGACGTTCAGTTGTTACTGTATTCATTTATGGTTTTGCTGGGAAATTGTCAGCCTGTGGCTTTCATGATAAGTCAGTGGTGCTGAAAAATAGGCTATTTGGTACCTTTTAATAATAATAATAATAATAATAAAAATATTAATAACGTTATAATGAAAATGGTAATTGGCAAATTTCTAAATTTCTTATTTCCCTCGAGCCAAGTCGAACTGTCTATACCTATCAATGAAGCATAAATGCACAACCAAGTAAAGGTCTATCATTCGAATATATTTCCCGCTTGACCTGTTATAAAATGCTTGTTAATTGTGTCTAATTTACGAGCCAATAGGAACATGCGCCTCCTTGTCAATAAATGTTACAGTATATATAACTGAGGCAGACGCCTCAGTTAGCGAGATTGTTTCTGTACAAGCTTTGTGTGACATCTGTGAGTAAAAAGCACATTCACTAGTGCTTGTAGTGATTCACATTTCTGGATATTTCTTCGAAAGCCTTCATACATTTTCCGGACTATTGATATATGAAATCTTTGCCTTTATTTCTACACGTATTTCACAAAGGAGATATCAAATTCGAATCATGGTTTAAATGTAGGATGCACAAGCTCGAATCTGTGTTTGAATTTCGAGGCTCAATTTCTGTAAATTTTCATTGTTTGCAAATGTTATTTACAGCTAGCGATGAATAATGTATATGTGTATACATATACATGGACGTACCGATCTTAAATAACTAATAACTATTAGTAACTTTCATGATAAGTCAGTGGTGCTTAGAAGAGAACGACTGTTTGGAGTAGTTATCTACGGTACTGGATAAGAGGCATTTCTAGCTGACATTGTTTGAAGAATACTACAATGAACATTAATTCGAATTACACAGAAAACTCAAACGTAAGCATAATGGATAACGAAACGAATAACATATCGTCAGCAAGCAAATATGAGAGTCTGGATCATCTAAACGCAAGGTATTCAAAAGCGCTTCTTCCGTTAACTGTCTTTCTCGCTATCCTGGCGGTCATCGGCGTCGTCGGCAATATTATTGTTATTCTTGTATTCTCAATCAGCCGTGAGTACAAAAACAGTAACTTCAAAATTTTCGTCTTATGTCTTGCCGTCGTAGACCTAATAACGTGTGTTTCACTCATCCCCGCAGAGGTTGCGAAACACGTTCATTACTTTTCCTTTGAGAGTGAAGCTGCTTGCAAAATTAAATGCTATTTCAATGTCTTTGGTTCTAGTTCTGCAGCTCTAACTCTGACCCTGATATCAATTGACAGATTTAGAAAAGTGCATCAACCCATGAAAAGGCAGATTTGGCCGTCTTTAGCGCTTAAACTGTGCATGGGATGTATTCTGTTCTCGATTATCTTATCGTGGCCCGCAGCCCAGATGTGTGGCATAGAAAGTGCTCCGATGAAGAACGTGTATGGTGGTCGTACAGTAGTATACCTCTGTGGAGCGGAGAAAAAATATCAGAAAAGCGTGTGGAGAGATGTGTACAAGTATGTTTTATTCATTTTGCAAGGGATTGTTTCAATAGCTTGTATTTTTATGTACATAATGATAGGAAGGGTCATCGTTAAGAACTGGGGAGCCCATACTGCGGGTAACACTCTAAGATTCGATTCAAGCAGCAGATCGTTCGACTCATCAGTAAAGGAATCCAACGTCAATGAAGTCTTCATTGGACCTGAAGATGTCAACAATTCGAGCGGCGGAGTTCAGACTGAAGCTGAGCAACAACAAGAACAACAGCAACCAAGGAAAACCCTCCGAAAACAAAGTAGCGTCTTCAGCAATTTCTCTTCGACTGGCCGCCGATTGTCCACTAATGATGCAGCCGCAAAACGACGAATGTTCAACCGCCAAACGTCAGGATTTGGATTTCGACATTTCCCATACAAGACCCTGATTTGGTTCATTCTGACAGTCATATTTATCGTCACCTATATCATCTACTGTGGCCTTTCCATTAAGGTGGCGATGGTGTTCACACTGTCACCACGTGGGTTTGCTTTATTTGCATTTTTCTTCAGACTCTACTTTTTAAATAACGTGGCCAATCCCATCATTTATGTTCTCTTAGACATCAGATTCAGGCGATCCTGCAAGAAAATCTTCGTTATGGTGAAACGATGTGCGTTTTGTGGCAGAAACAACTGATTGGTCTAGAGTGGGAACTATGAAAATCACAAATCCATGGCGTGGCTTCTACATCAAAATAAGTATATGCGGATACTGTCGAAAGCATGACATCACTTAGTGTATGTTGCAGTTTGCAGTAACATTTTAGACAATATATTAGAAAAGCGCCTTTACCTGCATATAAATGTGTCCTTGGCGTAGTTCATGTGTCTGGCATACAAATTTATTTATATAACTCGGATACAGTTGTAACGACTTCAAAAGAAAATGCCACAGAAAGCCGACATTATTATTGCAAATACAAGTTTTGTTGCTAATACTGTTGTTTATTTCATTTTTGCATTTGCCCAGTGAATATCCTTGCAATGGTGGTGTTTATGTATATTTCTACCAGTATTAGTTTTATGTGTTTGCAATCCCACTCTCAAAATCTTTTATCGAACTGAAACTCGTTTATCCTTGTAAAAATATATCAACCAATTCCTTCTCTTGGCTAATTTTAACTGCAAATTGGACTTGTATGTGACGCCTAAATTCAGTTCTACTGTCCTGTAATTTACATTAATAGCCTAGACTCATCTTTGATATAAGCTTTTGTGTGAAGAAAATTATAAGAACTGCATGTTTGTTTTAATCTAAATATGTACGAAACGTGTTTCCAATTCCTCCCCTCAATCAGAGGATACTTTCAGTACCGAGTGGTCCGAAGACAAGTTTGTAAAAAGATTAAATTGCATGAAGGAAACATAGCCTCTTTTATCCACTTCCATAGAAGACCAACTCTCAGATGATCCTGTTTAATAAAATGTTACTTGATATTATCTACCAATCGAGACCCTTCAAACCTGTATATGACCTATTTTATATTGACGTTTTCCCAGACTGGTTTCGATTTTATATATATAATTATCCTGAGTCCCATAATGTAAATTAACATTCATCTTTCCTTACTCTTGCTGTTATTCGGAATCACTCTTTCACACAGGCATTCTCTCGCTTTTCTCGAAACTTCTCTGCCACTAGTGTTTCAGAGAGAATATTACCTGGTTTTACTGCTTTTCAGGACCTTCCACCCCAGGTTGAATTGAAATGAGACCATTTCAGTTGACATGTATAGTCTTGTGATTCTTAATTTAATCCTTTTTAATTCAGTATTGATCACAATAATTAATACTATTAGGAAAGAATTTCTGGGTAAAATTATTAGAATTGAAATTTTCTTTAAATTGTATCGAAAGTAATTTTTCACTAAATGGTATTTAAAGCAATTTTTCACTAAATTATATTGAAATCATTTTTTTTATTTCAGGACTACAAGTGTATTATTTTAATAAAAATTGTGCTTTTATATGAAATTGTAAAAAAATCTCTTGCACTATATAACAATTCTTTTCCATTCTAAGCCAGCCAGTGTGATGCTAAACAAGCAAATTCCATTTTGCTGAGTATAATAGAAACAGCAGATTTTCTGTCTGATGAGGTACACAGACATAGAGAATATCAGTGGTGGAGACAGAAGCCGTACTCTGATTCGAAATGAATAAAACACAATATATAGATAGACGAATGTCCATATTTGGCCTTGAGATTAGATATAAAAAAATCAAGTATAAATTGAGACCAAAGCAAATCAGTTCGTTCATCAAGAATCAGAGAGGTCTGTCTTCAATACAGGTAAGCTTTGTTAAAAGAGACTGAACTCTCTCTCTCTCTCTCTCTCTCTCTCTCTCTCTCCATGGACAAAGACACTTCTTAAGTTATGAGTAAATTCTTCTCATTGCAAGACGTGAGAAGAAGGTCATGAGAAAAATCTTCACATAACAATACTGTCGCAACTCAAAAAATGACCGTCCGTAGAGTTAGTCTGTGTTAGTAGTGATATTGTTAGCCACGTCAACTAGGGAGATTTTTGTTAAATAGATGAAACATTGCAATTTATACTACGAATGAAACTGGTGACGAACTGATAAATATTTCATATTATTTTGCAGTATAACGCAGATTTTAAGAATACTCTACAGCGTATATTAATCGGTAATATTATTCTGATGTCGTGTAATGACATTGACATGCATCTGAGATCTTCCTTCTGAAATTTATAAATGTCCTTTCTGACGACAGAAAACGACCATACAATTACATGATAATATCCTAGATACCATGTAGCATTCGGATATCTATTTGCGTTGACTAAAAGAGAAAAGCTTGAAATTATGCATGGCCATTCGTATGTGGGGATTTTGTGCGTTAGCAATCAGTGTAAAGGTATATTTAGGTAAATACGTTCAAGTATAAATGATAATTTCTACTACAAATTTAATTTTCAATTGAAATGTTCCCACAAAATCCACCACAAGCTGTGCTGACTGCGTCTGATACATATAATCTGGTATCTAATTACAGTTTGTAGGCCTGTTTGTTCAAGCTTCTAAAGGTTTGGATCCTATTAAAAGTCTCCTATAAAATTCTAATTCTAATTCATTTTGTTAATTGTCATATAATTGTCATAGAAAGTAAAAGTCATTACAACATAAACCTGCGAGTAGAAGTTAGATCAGCATATATAGATGACGCTATTTTAAATCCTGGAGGGAATGGACGACCGATTGCTGACCACCGTAGTGTCCAAATAAACCTGTCGCTATCTGGAGGCTGTTGCGTTGCGCAATATCGATTCGGAAACCGTCTCTGAAGATCTGCTTGGGATTTGGTCGCGAGTCGGGATGCGCGACGAGATCCTGATTAACCAGGGGACGTAATTCATGATTCACGTGATGGAGGAGGTGAACTGACTAATGTCGATTAAACACTCAACCAAAAGCCACCAGTGTAACGGGACTCTGAAGAACATTCTTAAGAAGGTGTATGAAGGCCGTCCTAAGGATTGGAATCGGTATATTCCGGTCATGCTATTTGCATGTTGGGAAGTGCCACAAGCGAGTTTGGGGTCCCTCCCCCCCCCCCCCCATGAACTCCGATATGGGAGGACCGTACGAGGTCATATCGCGGTACTGAGGCAGTTGTGGACTGACGACCACGTTGTTCAAAAGGTACGTACGACATATCAGTATTTCACTGACTTGCGTAAAAAAAACTGGAATAAGCTTATACGTTAGCAAAGGAGAATCTCAAGCAGGCGGAATCTCGTTAGGCGAGATACTACAATAAACGCGCTAAACCATGCGAGTACCAGGACGGAGGCAATGTGTTGCTGCTGTTGCTCCCAAAACACAACAAGCTACATGTTTCGTGGAGAGGGCCGGACGTCGTAACCGGGACGGTTAGGTGGTCAAACCTACTGAATATGGCTACTGACTAAAGAAGAACTTTACCACGCCAATCTCCTTAAGAAACATATAGAATGAGAGGCCACGGAAAACACCGTTGCGAACTATCCGTTGACGAAGGCGGATTAGGGAGAAGTGAAAGGAGGTAGAGACGTTGCTGTCAGGGTATTCCGATGAACTTACGGAGCTACCAGGGAGAACGTCACTAGGCGAGTTCATCTTAAAGCTAGTGGACGACCAGCCAGCTCAACGGAAACCTTATGTAACAAGATAACCGTGTGATTTCGGACTTACAACAGAACACTACTGATGGTGATACAAATGCAATGTTTAATAATAAATGACTTAAATGAGAAAACAATTGTGATTAATGCGTGCATAGATAATATCCAAATGTTGGATCAATTAACATAATCAGAACGAAGTTAATAATGAAAATATAAATAAATTACCTTACACAGTACAAGGACGAGGGGTGAATGATTCATCGTGATTTAACAACGAAAGAATGATAAGTTTGGCTCAAATAGTAAAACTGTGATATTTTACTCATATAGTAAAAATGAATTCACTCAAATAGTGAAAATGATGCAGACATAAATGGACAAATGTACAGAATATATTTACAGTCCCAAAAACACACTGGGTATTGCAAACTCTAAAAGTTAGCCGACGGCTAAAAGATTACATGTGTGGAGTTACACACTCCGTCACCAGCACACTTGGCCACCAGTCACACTGGTGAATCAAGCAGTCAGTATTCCATGTTGGTCAATCAAGCAATCAGTGCCCACCATTATCGGTCAGCAAAGCCCGATCGCCTGCTACTCGACCAACAACACTGTTTACTCAGCTCTACGGCTGATATGGTTCAGCTTCACAGCTGATATAATCAGCTTCTATAGTTAGCTCTGTAACTGGTGCCACGTTGACTCCGATCACTCCGATCAGTTGAAAATACATCTAACACTGTGTACTATGCATGGCACGGGTATGTACGATAAAACGTAATGACGTTCTATACGGTAAGCTACATAGATTATATCATCGGCACAATAATTACAAAGCAATACACAAGTTCAGAAGTGAACCTAACCGTGTCCGACAAGAATCCTACGGTGCTAAACGTTTCTTAACATGCAACTTTAAATATTGCTGATATAAATCTCTTGCTAAGTTACAAACAAGAATAGAAAATATTTGCATGACATTACGTAAGCCAAAGCTATATAGAAAATTTACAAACATAAACGTGGTAGTACAATAATTATATTTTATACACAGACGATTCCGCAATACATCGTCTGTGCACCAGAAGTATTCGGTTCTTCCCATCGAAAGCATTTCGCACGTGCGGCATGGGATGAACCGAACTCACTATTTCGAAATCTTTGTACAATATACATAAATCACCCTCGGGTAACTTTGTACTAAAAAAACACGAAACCCGAGTACATGTATTTAATAAATAAAAGGATTTATGCAATTCCGAGATACCGTACTACTTTTGCCCCAAGCGAAGCTGCAGATGGTAAGGGAAGCAATTGAAGAAAAGATTGCTCTGAGAATAGTCGAACCTGCCGACTCCACCTCGGATGCAGGAGGTAGCAGGTTTGATACCAAAAGCTTTTAAAAATGATACTAGCTTCGCTCGGCAATCAACCTTCGAGGTTAAAGTTAGGACTGGTTGACCTGATGTCAGGATAATGTGAGTGGGTGGGACATGATGCTACATGTCTGGGCCATAATGACCCAGTGCTAGATGTTACCATAAACTGCCACACTGTGGAAATTGTAACGATATGAAAGAAACGTTTTTGAAGCTATGTTAAAAATCGAAATCAGACAACATATCACCTCCCTTAAGCTCAAACAATAAATAAAATAAAATTAACTTAAAATGTTTGGTTGCTAAAATGGAGAGCACAAAATATGTTATATTCTTCTAGCTAAATAAATATAGAGCTGGGAATTTAATTTCACTGATAAAATGTGATTGTTGCTGTTCCATATACCAGCACCCTTCTGAAATGTGAACTCAAGTATTGCCATGAATTTTTTAAAGAATTAAAACTACTATAAATTATGAATTCTTTGCAGCTGACAATCAGCTTGCATAACGGCGAAAGAAAAATCCAGATGGTAGAATTAAAGATGGCAGATTCTCTGATTATTCAGAATCAAACTCACCCCACAATTCTACGGAAGTTTCATCAATGATGATGGGTAATGCAGATGAAGCAGCTGCAAACTTCAACTTTTCACCGATGACTCTCAAACGTGTGCCAGAAGAGGAAGAGGATTTTCCACAACCATTGTCAGAAGGGATTCGGAAAGAGATTGAACAACTGGAGAAGGAATATGATGCTGTATTTAGCCAAAGATATGCAAAGGAAAAATCAACAATTTACAGACAACACAAGAAAGTGCCAATGAATTGTTCAACATGACAGATATATTCATTCTCTGATTGATAAAGTTTGACAGGTATCTACCAGGATTCAGAAAAATGAAGCAGAATGACCAGTTTCATTTACTCAGGATAAGCTGTACATTGATGGTTGTTTTGATTAAAGGCGCGACATTTACAAAGTTGGTAAGTTGGGGACTGGAAACCTAATTTTAACAAGTAAGTAATAAATTACCCCAAGACAATTTTCAAAGAGACCAGACCGTATTAAATAAAAACTGAGAGAGTCAAATCTATGGCGGAGTCTCATTAAGCAACCACTTATATGTTCGGACTCAATAAATTTTTCAATCGGTACATGTGAGAACCACGCCATGGATGGAGCATAGATAGGTACCGAGGCATTAGACTGTACTCCTAGTCGTTCGCTCGTTAAAAGGTGGGAAGGAATTCTAATAAAATTCTAGCTTTGGATTTGAGAACAAAGGCTGTTAGAAATAACATATCTTCGCCCTCATTTGTCGTACTTTCATAATTTATTAGGAATGGCTTATTCCATGTTTAGCTAATTATCAACATATCGTAACGTACCGTACAGCGAATTCTTAACATGCAAGATTAACGTATGTAGATTGTTAGACTGGAATCAAAATTGGTTGGAGTAATTTGGTACTATTTTGCATCGTAATGTATAAATGAATTTATTAGACAATTGTGTTAGAACTTGTACTTGCTTTATAAATATATGAACATATAGATCATGAATTATGCAGAGTTAGTCACTGTTGGACTTATGCACACATAATTAAATATTTGTATAGTTTAATGTGTCTTTTATAATTGGTAGGGTCGGAAATGCATATGATCGCTATTGATGATGATAGTTACTATATGAGAAGTTAACAAGCACATACTAAACTTGTTGATAATCTTATTATCATAGCACAATTATTATAGAACAAAGCGTGTAGGGAATATTTAGATGTGAGTGCGTGAGATGACCTGTTAATTTTGGTCATGAACAATATAATTTGTTTCTCACAGCAAATGCAATTTGACTTGACAATAGTGTTACATTATTACATTCATTACTCAAATGGGATAAGATTATGTTGAAACGTGACTACAAAGATGGTGGTATATTTGGGAAGACAGGTTATACATTACTATATACGGAACACAGATTAATCTCTAGCAAATCATTGACTTACAATTATGAGCCTTTGCTACATTTGTCTTCCTTATATAAAGAAAGATCATTAAACATATCGAGCAGAGATTTTTTAAATTAACGTAATTTTGATCAAATAATATCAATATTTTTTAATTGATTTCTTAAAACACCAAGTTTCTCAGAATCCATTTATCATTTAAACTTTGGTAAATTTTATCTCGTATAGAGGTACATGGGTAGTAGACGTTTTCTTTGTTCTCTGAATAGCTTCATTCAATTAGATAATAAAGTTTATCATCCACGCACGTAAGTCTTTCATATCAAGGCTTTCAGCCAACATGGGTATGTGAGAAAGCTTGCCAATAGCTTCTCGTGGGTCGGTGGTTCTTTCCGGGGTTTTACTGGGTTCTGCCTCCACCATTTTTACTGGCCGCCATGTATAGCCTATCGTGTGCTGAAAAATGGCGTTAAACCCTACAACAACAACAACAACATATCAAGGCTAATTTACCCATCTTCAGTGATTACATTTTCGAAGTTATATTATATTTGCCTTATTTTTATAGGTCTTTTAACACATATTTGCCTTATAACAAATAATGTTCTTATTTTCCGTTTTGAAGGACCGTTCCGGTGGCCTAAGTGGTTCGCATGCGGGAAGTCATGAGTTCTAACCCCGGTCGAGTCATACCGAAATACTTCTAAAATTGGTGCTAGCACTGCCTCGCTCTGCGCTCAGATTAAGATGTTAGTGTAAGGACTGGATGGTCTTGTGTCAAGATAATGTGACTGGGTGGGACATGATGTCACATGTATGCGGCATGATGCCACAGAACTGCCACACCGCAGACCACTCACCTTGTTAAAGCTACGTTCAAAGTTTATTATATATATATATATATATATATATATATATATATATATATATATATATATATATATATATATATATATTAAAGCTTTTGTTGAGTTAAGAATGGATGATACCCATCTTTGTATAAACAGATCATGAAGTCTTTCCTTAAATATTGTATGTAGCCAGCATTTGTTAAAAATGTTTTAATTAACCTAATTAATTGAAACCCAATTTCCGATAGGATGTTTTGAATGCTCTCAACCCATCTGCTTCTGTCTAAACCATCATTATAATCCTCCAATAGCATCAGATTCATTAGATTAAGTCGTTTTGTTTGCTTACCTTTAATGAGATTTAAGGTATAGTAGACAATTTTCATTTTTATTTACAGGTGTAGGTTCTACGAAGCCCATCATAGAGTATATGTGTATATATATATATATATATATATATATATATATATATATATATATATATATATATATATATATATATGGGGTGAATTATTTTACATTTGGCACATATTGTAGAATATGTTAAGAAAACGTTCCGTCATATCTAATATCTCAAAACAGAGATCTCAGCCGCATATGTCATAATTGGAACTGTTATCATATCACAACATTTAAGCTGACAATCGACAAGAAAGATCAGATTTAATATTCTTTTCTTAAGAAGGTAGATAGCTTTCATGTATTAGCTAATTATTTTCTTAATTCCCGACAAATATTTACAATTCCCCTTAGGGTCAGCCCTAAATACTTATAATTTATTTTAAAAATTCAAGTTCCGTGTCTCCTTTTTTTCCTGATTTTACATTTCCCAAAAATCATAATATTCGTTTTTGCTGATGATAATACTAATAAGCTTATATTTTTGGCACTAATTAAAGAGTAATTTTAGATTATTTTTCATAACGCTTAAGTTAACTGAAAATACATCTCTGTCGTCTGCATAGAGTAAAATAAATAGTTATAAATATCTCGGTTTATTTTAATCCGGAAAATCAACTGTAATGCAATTAGAATTCGAGCTCAAAAGGTGTTTCTCAATATCATTTAGATATAAGGCAAATAATACAGAAGACAGATTCTCGACTTGTCTAACGCCTTGACTACACGTAAATAGCATTCATATCTTTCCATCGTGGAATATAAAAGATTTTACATCCATATGCATACTTATTATTGCATTGAGTGTTTTCCCATTTATACCAGTGTTAATTTCTACATATGCCAACTTGCCATACCCAATCGGAAGCCATAGAAAAATCACAATAGTGAAAAACAATGGTGTATGTCTTCTTTTGAAAGCTCCATTATGGAATGAGAGACGAAAAACTATCAGTTGTTAGTATCCTTTTCGATAAGTTGTCTGTGCCTAAGATAGTAAATTGTTTTCTTCTGGTAAAAGCGAAATGATATTGTTAAGAACAGCGATAAATACCTTGCCAAAACAACTCAGTAGAGTAATTGGCTTATAACTGGTAGGATATGATTTATCTCCCTTATTTTTATATATCGGTTTAATGAACCCTGGTGTCTATTTTTCTGGAACAACGCCTGTACTAAAATTTCTTAGTACTCTGAGCATTTTCTAGGGGAAAAAATGGTTCATTTATTACTATGGAGTGTTCTATATTTAATGGTTCCTCATTTTTATCTGTCTCATCATTATTCTCAATGGATACATTTATGCTCCAAAAAATAATCATAAAATGTGTTCATTTCGATAGGCATGATATCATTTGCTTTAGTCAAATTGTTTATTATTGACCAGCATTTTTGCTTCGATTTGTTTAGCATGTTTCTTAGTTTATCTTGAGCTTTTCTCCTAAGAGGTTTGAGAATTTTCAGATTTTTGTGTTTTGTAAATTTTGCTAGCAGAAAAGATCATCATCTTTAATTTGGTGTGTGCTAAGCTGCGGGTGAACATTTTTTACAGTATGTTTTTTTTTTTGTTGTTGCTAGCTTACATTCTCCCCCACCCCCACCCCCATGACTTACTATGCACTTTATTATGGTATATATGTTTATTATTCCTATTAGTAACTGTTTTATTAGCACTTTCCAAAGACAAAACATCCTTTGCTTTTGTAAACACAATCACCTTTAATGTTGGATTTGTTCATAATTTAACCAATCGTTATTACCTTATGAACCTGATGACCTGGCTAATAACCAGCTTATATTGTCTAATTTTAATAATTTAGAATTAGTTTTGCCATGGTGGCAATGCTTGTTGCTAGATTTTGGGGAGCTTTGTTAATCAGGCACTGCATTGTGTAGTGGTACCCTAATGGTCTACATTTCTGTCAACTTTTTAATCTCAGGTATGTGTGCGTCAGCTGAGTGGGTCATCTAAAGAAGTTCTTATTTTTCTCTACATAGCCACATTTTGCAGCTGGTCCTGATAGTCTTTTATAAGTTTCCTTTAGCGTAAAAGTTACCTTTTTATAATATTCCTTTGATCCTCACATGCTACTGCCACCTAATGGAGTGAGAAGTGCGGAGTAAAGGATAGAACACAGAGAGAGAGAGAGAGGGGGTAGGGGGAGGGGGAGGGGGAGGAGAGAGAGGAGTAGTAGTAGTATTCGTGGAGTTGGAGTACACATGTGCTTTGCCAGTGAAGCCATGCGAACTGGGAAGTGTTGGAGATTTGGGTGAAGAGGAGATTTAAAAGGAGATATTGAAATACAGGACAAACCGTGCTTAAAATTACATATTTATGGAGTGGGGAAGCTATGATGTTTATTAATATAGTTACCTTCCTTGGATGGTATGTTTAGTTTAACTAGTTACATTAAAGTTCAATTTTTGGGGCTTTCCCTTAAATGTCTTTATACAGGAGTGTAGTTTCCCATTTCCCGTGAAAGAGGTGATTGAGCCAGGTGACGTATTGGGACCAGTCTATCTATGCTCTCCCCTTGGACAGAGACCATCCTCTCTCTATCCCGACAAATCAGGTGAGCTAATTTTAAGGTAATTTCTGTTGTTAATTATAAGTTCTCAATCTGAGTTATCTTGCTGAAGGTAATGCTAATATCGTTACTTTTTCTCCTGTTGTCAGTTCTTTGCCATATCTCTTAGATTAGTGTTTGTTATTTTTTCTTTTATTTCAGCGCTTGTGTCCCTGTCAGACGATCATATCTTTCCTTTCTTGATAATATCAGAGATGCACGCCAGGAAATTTTTATATACACCGTATCGATGATGTTTCTTGCTTTATGGAAATCCGGATGCCTTGATGGGCTTTTAGTTGTTATTTTCTTTCCTAGAATTTTTTTCTTTCTTGGATATTTTTGGGGTAGTTGTCGAAAATATGACTGTTGGTTAGGGGTGTTCTACCAGTTTTTATTATGTTTATCATTTTCGATTCCAAAGGGTTTTTCATGTTTGTGGCGAGGGATTTTCTACGGATTCGCTTTTATTAATTGCATAGTATGCACCCTATTTTGTTTTCTATCACATTCTCTGCCATATTTGATTATCTTTCTACTTGATCATGCTGTACACCTCTGGACTCTTTCTCTGACTACCTTTTTATTTCCAGGGATATCAGTATTACAGTATTCTACATTCTGTTTAATTTGGTCTGGATTTTATATCTCAATCAAACATCTCGAGTCAAACTTTCTCTAACGTTAGAGCTGCTCAGTTCCATTGTTCGTAACACACCGAGTAACTGATGTCGGGGTCTGGTTAGTTTGTATCCATTTAATCGCTTGGATTATAGCACACTATTCAGCTTTCTAAATTGAACTGTTTACAACTCAAATGCTTGCATAACACGCACTTGCAGAATTAAGTATGTGTACACGACACACTAATTAATTTTTCGAAGAAAAGATCAAGCCATTTACAAATAAATGAATACACGACATGATACTTAATTACTATGTGTGGGCCAGGAAAAGGAGGACAAATCATGCCGGGATTCCCAAACGTGAGAGAAACCTCTCTGAAACACCACAGATGTACCAACGTTCAAATTCTGCCTAATCGTCTTATTTTCGGGGTATTCAATACAACTGTGTGTAAGCCACATATCTTATCTAGGATCTAGCTGACCAGATTTAAATTTTCCTATTCTGAACTATTTTAGAATTTAGTGTACGTAGTGCACATATATCTTCCGAAATAACAATAAAACAATACAAGGTCTGAGTGACTTGTTAAAGCTTTGTGGTCTCTTTTAAGAAATATTCGAGTACTCCTTTCGGACGGTAGTCTAATGGACCAAGTTAGTTAATTTCAAAGGTTTTAATCGAATTGGGTTTTCAATCCAAAGTGGATACTCATAGACAATTTTAATCTCTCAAGTCAAAAATGCCACATATGCAAGTTAGTTAATTTCAAAGGTTTTAATCGAATTGGGTTTTCAATCCAAAGTGGTTACTCATAGGCAATTTGAATCTCTCAAGTCAGAAATGCCACACAAGCAAAAGACTTGCGGAATATTTCTATTCATTCCAACGATTCCGGAATTGTTGGTAGCTGCGGCTCCAGTGGTTGCAAAAGCTTCAGCGTTATGGGCTGTTGGAACTGCATTCGGGATGGCGCTGAAAACGGCAGTGGGTGACGGTTTAAAAAAGAAGGGGCATTCGATTACCACTCACGAGTCATCGTATACGCTCAGGCAAAGATCTTCGATCAGGTCGCAGAAAAATCTTCTCAAGTGTCCATTGACCGATCTTCATTTACTCGCGGTGGCGAAATTGATCATTCATTTTAAACTGTTTTTTAAAATAAAAAAAAATGTTAGATGAAACTTGCATTGATAGTTCCACATACACATGAAACTGGCATCGTCAATTTGGATTCAACAACAGGCCCTGGAACTCACTAGGTCACATACCTGGTAACACCTCAATATAGTTTGTAGTTTGACTCCACTGGACTGCGTTGCAGTTTTTTTTAATTATTTCTTCAAGCACGGTAAAAAACGGATGTTTCATTCGACTATGCCAGTACAAGCACGGTTGGATGGTTATTTTATCAATGATGAGTTGCGTGCACTGGAGCGTTTAGCTGCACTACAAGCACTTACTGATTTCAAATAAAAGTACATATGATATTATACGTCAATGTCTATGAACATTTAAGGACGTTATTCAGCTCAACGACAGGTGGTAATGTGGATCTGTGCCAATTTGCCATCAAAGTGGACGTGTTCTTGGTGACGATTCACGTGAACTTGTTAATTTTTGAAGCCTAAACTAAAAACGGAAAGCCTCATGCGTCGACATTTAATACATTACTGTCAAGTTGAAAGATAACTTTATAGTGGAGAATCTGGTTGAGTTCACTGACAACGATGGAATCATACAGCGGCGTGTCGTCACGTTTATATCAAAGGCTATGTCGGGTGAAACAATACGTGGATCGCACCATGCGTAGTTGTCGGACCGGATTTACAGGAAAACTATCCAAAGTAGAAGAGAAACCATTTAATGCGGTAACCTCAGAAAAAAGGCTGACGTATGTTCTTTTGTCTTGATAGAAATGAATTTGATAGTCTTAAACCTTACATTTTAAAGGTGCGCGAGTCCGGAACATACTTGATTATCCTAACCGGATCAGGTGTAAAAACACTCCAGCGTTGTTTGTACAATGGGGTAGTGTCATTCACCGATATATCCACCCCAGTTACGTTCACCATTGCGTAGTTTAAACCAATATTAACTCAGCTAAGAAAAGAAAGGTTTCGACTGTAACAAGGATGAACTTGTTCGGTTAACAATTATTGGACAAAGATGATTGTTAGATGTCAACGGTTCTGGTGCAATCGGTGTGTTCTTGCATGAAAGGGGTGCCAAACCGCCAGAACGCACAATCGTGGGAGGTTTTATTATTCCCGAGGCAGACATTTTTATAATTGTACGACGACTGTGCCGGTACAAAATAGTAATTGGCTAAAGGTACACGTGCGTATTGTGCCTCCGCGTGATGATGAGCCCGAACAGCGTCTGACTGTGCTGCAATACATGATTGTATTATTAATAGTAGAACTATGACGGACCTTCAGTCGTACCGAAGTTAAAAAATAAACAAAGCAAAACAACAGCAGCAAAATTAAATTACCAAGAGTACCACGCTGATCGTGAAATACAAACGCGCGTGTTTAGTCTTAGATGCTATCTGTGATCTTGGTGTGACCGAAATAATGATAACACCAACCATTGTAGGTACACCAATCGATATTGTTGTGGGAGCTATACTGATAGTAACTGATGTCCGGTGGTGCGAGCAAAACTAATTTCGATACAACTACATTTTCGACTAAGCGTCTATTCCGAATTGTTTGCGGCCACACATAATAGTCTAAATGCTCTCAGTAAATTGTACTATGTAGCCGTGGGGGATAAAATAATCATTGCCGACTAGTTTGAGACTGTGCTAGCAGAAATGGAAAATCAGAGACAGTTACAAATAATAAACAGCGCGGAATTGCAAGTATAAAAAGTCTATCACAAAAACAATCATGCAGCTTTCGTATATTGATCGGTATCATAGACTTGCCTGTGTGAGTACATCACTCTCTGCAGGATTTTTGTTTTTATCGTTTTCACAATCACTAGAGAGTGTTATCGCACTTTATCCACCATATAATATGTCACTCACGTTACGTGTTCTGTTTGGTTGTTTGAGCTCAAAATTAAAATTGAACAACAGAGAACGTTCACATAAGGGCTAAATGGTCGTCATGGGTAGAAACGAGCACGGGTGGAAAGGCCGTAAAGTTGGCCAGTGGGGCAAAATCGTCAGTTTCGTACTACTACCACTTTCTAATATTGTAGTACCCAAACAGTTTCTACTTTATCAACCGCAAGAAATGTGTTAACGAAAATATAACTCTTTTTATTTTATTTTCTGGGTATCAATGCAGTTCTTAGTATCGCAAAAGAAACAATCTGAAACAGTATATACGAGCTACAGTTTAAACGATACTTGCTGTCCAAAAATTATTGTAAAATATATAAACATATTCTCATCAGCGGAATAATAAAGCCGTTAATCATATAAGTACAGAATCGAAAAATTACGAATACATTATTTGCTTGACTCACTAAAGTTTTCGATCACAAACATATGAAAGTCTCATAGTTCAATAGAATTTTAACATTCAAACTGCGTACATGTGCTCCCTAATGCACTAACTCCGATGGATTTATCATATTTTTGGTCAGTGGAAGAGGTCACCACTCATGTATCTACACGCGATGTAGTTAATACCTTATTTCCGTTCTTGCAATACTGTCAGCACTCTGCTGAGATACGTCAATGGACGTTGAAACCATTCATAGAAACACTCTCTTGATATGACGCAGATACTTTAGTCAATAATTGTTTATTAACCATTTCCGATCTAGCATTAGTGCCAGCATCCAGTTTAGCTGTGTAGAAATATGTCAACACTTATGCTTGTATCAGTAAGATACTCATGTTAGTACTCAAACAAAAAGTCACTATAGTACAAGTGATTTTGAAAGATATTCAGGAAACTACGTCACTACAGAATACTTGATTTTTTTAAAAGATATCCACATTCTTTTAAAAACACATATTTGAGATGAGCATCTTTCCAAAATATATTCGGTGTGATATATATATATATATATATATATACATATATATATATATATATATATATATATATATATATATATATATATATATATATATATATATATATAATCTGTCTTTTTTAGTGTCTGTGTGTGTGTGTGTAAGTGACTCAGTTGTGAAAAAATGTTCAAAATAGAGCTAAAAGCTCCTTAAGTACCATATGTATGTGACACGTAAAATATACTAAAATATTAGACGTTACAAATCAATGCTTTCACCTGATGCTTCTACTAGACCTAAACACAAGAAATGATAAAATCATACAGATTGTTTGATGATTCTTACTTTTAAATATAATATTGACTTATTGACTACTACACCAACAAACAATTGTTTCGTAAAGCTGATATATATATATATATATATATATATATATATATATATATATATATATATATATATATATATATATATATATATATATATATATATATATATATATGTATGTATGTATAGTATGTACGCTGTATCAATGATATACCACGAGATGTATACATTTTTCATTAAAAGTACCACGAGATGTATACATTTTTCATTAAAAGGAAACGAGGCTTGCCCGAGTTTCCTTTTAATGAAAAATGTATACAACGAGTGGTATATCATTGATAAAGCGTACATACTATACATATATTTTATTTATACCACATCAAAGTTTTCATTTTATATGGAATATAAAACTGAAGGGCCACAAACAGCGCACTTTAGGGGAGTTAACTCTTCACAACCCCTCGCATGTATGTACGCTCAAAAAAGAAGTTCTGTAATTATTCATACTTTCCTGTACACTTCATTCATATTAATTTATATATGTTTCCTTTAGCAATATTAATGAAATGAAAACACAAGGCTGATAGTTAACATTCAAAATATTTTTAATAATGTGCATGTAAACATTTAATTTGCAGTGTTCGTTGTCATGAACAGTAACAGGGCGGGCATTTGCATCTATAGAACAGTACGATTCGAGCCAAACAACATCAAAATAATGAAGGAACAATAGGTAATTAAACAATTTAACCTTAACCACATTTCATTGATATCGTTTATGTCCATATTTCGTTATTACTACTGACTGTCAGTGTCACTTTCAATAATTCTCCTACGTTTCCGCTGTGTGGACCCTGTTTGAGAATTCACCTGTTGAAAGTTGACCCAGTTAGGGATCTCGTTCATGTTTTCGGTTAGGTTCATAACAAACATATTTTGTACGGTGATGTTTGATCCGTAGAATGGGTTGCTGATAATCTGATTCTGCTGAATATTACACGTTTGGGAACTTGATATACTGCAGTCTGCAGCTGTGCAGCTGGAAATTTCTTTGTTGTGGGGTGGGTGTTAACATCATCATTACTTGGGTGGTCGGTGTTGCTCAGGTAATTGGAGTACGTCTGTTGTTGTTGTTCACTAATGTTTGAGTAGCCGTTTATAGACTGCACGTTTTTGTGGCCAGAAATTTGCATGATATCAGTTGGGGGAATGTTTTTGTCTCTTAACTTCTGAATTAAGTACTTGCGGCTACTTGTGTTTGTTAATTTCTTTCTTTCTGTAATATTTGCCTTCTCTTTCATTTTTTTCATGATGCATCCAAGTTTGTTAATTCCAACGACTTGTTTCCTAAACCATTTTGGGTTTGTCGCTAAGTTTGGCATAGTGTTGGGCGCAATATAGAAAGGATCTTCACGTTGACAAAAGTCTGCTCGTCTTAGCTCAGCATACCGTTTGTAGATAGCAGGTGGATCTCTCTCTTTGTCGTTTTTGTTTTCATACATCTTAGGATTAATATCCCTGATGTCCTTGACATTGTCTCCTCTTCTTGTTTTTGTCTGCCTTTCACTGAGTTAAGATATGCGAGGCCATTCACATCCTTCTTTAGTGTAACATCCCCCCATTTCAGATTGTAATGTTCATTCACTCCCCTGAAACCAAAATGTACAGAGTTGTTAAACCACAGTTTCTATAAAATATTTTACAAGAAAATCATTATTTTGTTATTTTTTCCTTTTTAAATGTAATATTACAAGAAATTCATATCCATGGTTAGAGAGTATAATAGCTATAAAAACATCTTCGTTATGCGTATTCATACGCCATGGGCAAATCACAATTTGGTATACCAATACTATTGGTATATCAAATTGCTTTATACCAACACTTCAAAGGCCATGTTATTTTTAATGGATGTGGTATAAATATATATATATATATATATATATATATATATATATATATATATATATATATATATATATATATATATTATTATTATTTGTATACTGGTTCGTTATGTGAAAGACACAAGCGCCCGTGTGTGTCTATCTATTATTTTTGCATAACTTTGTATTGTTTTATCTCTTGTTGTAAATTGAACCTAGTGATTCTAACTAGTAGGCGTACATACGTTTGATTAGAGTGTGTGATAGTGTTGGGTTTATATTTGTAAGTTAATATTTCCCCTTACGAAGAACTTGTTCAGCTCGAAACTTTGGGAAACCGTTTTGAATTTTCGCCGTTATGAATCTGTGTGTGTGTGTGTGTGTAAGGAGGAAGGATAGTAGATATAGGCTATTTGATCAATTATTAATCTATCGAAAAAATTTAGAGCAATTGTTTGTAACAATTTTTTAAAAATGAGAATTGTGTAAGTAAGGCAAAGTTGAATTGTAAATGAAAATTATCGCATGAGTTATCTAATACAAAAATTCAAATCCCAGGAAATTCTGGAATTTCTTTAATGAAAACAAAAGCGACCGCTCCGGTGGCCTAGTGGTAAGAGCGTCCGCGTCGACTTGAAGTTTTGTCACCGATACTATATACTACGTTATTTGCTGTAGATAAGGAAGCACGTTGAAGGCTAATTCTACATCAGTATTGGGGGCGGGGACATACAGTAGTCACCTATTAAGTTGTTTTACGGATTTAGGCCAAAACCTGTTTAGATGTGAAATGGGGGGGTGGGGGTGAGTGCCTTCCTTGCCCTTATGTGCTGGCGCCCATGAATGCGGGAGATATCAGTATAGAGTTAGTCGAGTTGTCTTTATTTTTGATACTGTTTGTTAACAATAGAGGGTTTGCAAAAGATCATACATAATTTACATGACTACTGAAGTAAATGGGATCTAAATATTTTGATAAAACTTAGGTTATGATCTTTAGAAAAGTTGGTCCCTTAAGACAACACGAAGTATGGAATATAGTCGTGAGTAATATTGGTGTGGTTGAAAATTTTAATTACCTTGGTCATGTTTTCAGAAGCAATGGAAAATTATTCACAGCTCAACAAACTTTGGCTGATAAAGCCTCAAAGGCAATGTATATGCTTAATTTTAATTTGGAAAAAAAATATTACTTAAATATTAATGAATTTTCTAAAACCTGTTTGATATTTATGTTGTTCCAGTTTTGAATTACGCATTAGTCTGCATATTCCATTGCCAAAAGAGCCAAGTGAAAAAAGTATAAAATATCCAGATTCTGCCCAGCACTGAGACAGCGTGAAGGGTACGGCATCAGATTGACTTACTTTGTATACTCATGGATAAGTCGGGTATGACTAAACCCAGCAGCCATATGGTAGGCCCAAATAGATGGAGAGATAATCTTTTATCCCACTGACTCGCTGAAAATTTAATTCGATTATGTATGGAGTTGTACGGCACATCAGCACACAACTGGCTACATGATTCCAATTAAACGTAAGGTTCCAAAAATGTATAATTAATTGCATGTATATTATGAAGATAAATCCTTCTGAATAAATGACGAAATCAAGCAAAACAAGATGAAATATAAAACATAAAGAAGTTAAATTTCAGTAAAATGCATATAAAATAAAAAATAAAGTTAATACCAATACATTTCTTAATACGTGTGGTAAAAATCGGGTATATAAAACATACAGTCTCTTCACGCAGTTCACGTTAAATTACTTCTGTCTTAACAGTGTATAAATCGACACACGTCAAATTACTTCTGTCTTAACAGTGTATAAATCGATACACGTCAAATTACTTTTGTCTTAACAGTGTATAAATATACACACTCGACACGAATGCGTTCCACTGACAGAACACGCTGGCATGGTATGCACTTAATTCGAGAATTAACATTCAGGAGGAATGCATCAGTCAGGTATGTGTGATCGATACGCAATCGCCACGATAGACAAATCATCTCTGCGATTTTGTTCTATTCGAAAAAAAATCATCTTTTCTTCACTGACTTACAGGCCACATGTTTAACAAACCTAGGAAGCATAGTTGTTGATTGTCATCAGAGATCCTGTTGGGAGCAATTTTAAATAATAATAATAATAATAATAATAATAATAATAATAATAATAATAAAGAAGACGAAAAAGAAAAGGAATATAGAATGCTCGTACTTATCGTACTTTTGGACTTTGTACGGCAGTTAGAAATTGATTATGAGCTGTTATTCCCAAGAAGCAAACGAAACTCCTATTTTGATCTCACTGAATTCTTGACGATATAACACCTCAATCGTCATTAAGTGAAAGAACGGTATTATCTCGTTTATATCATAACAACACACGATTAAAAAGAAGACATATTGTCCTCTCATACAGATCGTAACACTGTAACCCTAAATATTGAAGACGTTACGCCTGGATATACTATCCTCAACGTTGCATCTGACTGAAAGTCTAATGTCTACCATAGACATACAAGATAAAATTAGAGATTGACCAATTTGACCTTGACCTTTGGTGTTTTGACCTCCACATTCGTAACATTATTTACATTCTATGTTAAACATATTTCCTTTGTCTGATGCCAATTTATATATTGACAGTAATTGATAGTATTGTAGATGTAAGCATTTGTAGCCAATAACAACCCATCTGGAGCAGAAGAAAAAAAATTGTTCTCTGTCACTTTCGAACTCCTTGACCGTCAATAGATATATTCTTTCCTCGTGATATATATGTAAGCAGAATCGGATCATGAATAAAACATGTTGCCGTTTAAACGAAAAGTCAAAAAGAGAGGTCATACAAACGAACAAATGTCTGTGTTACCTTGTCAAAGCGATGGTATTGGGGTGAAAAATTACATTCATCTTATAACATGGCGATTACTTGCTTTATTTCAATCATTCTACTTTCATATTTCATGAAAAGTCACGATATAGTATACACCCCGCAAAATCCATACTGCAGAATCATTGTTTAAGTACGGGCACGTTACTAGAAG